>JBBMOE010000006.1:14246791-14266887 GCA_037975065.1 Chaetodon trifasciatus
ACACACACACACACACACACACACACACACACACACACACAGACACAAAAGCATATGCAGGATGAGCAGACACATAGATGTCACTGACCTTCCACAAATGCACTGCAATGTCACAGCTCTAACAAAGTGAGACACTAACACTTACTGACCATCTTCTGAAGATCCACCACTCTGTGCACTTAAAATGCAGTTTGCCATGTTTGTGCTTGTTTATTATGAGCTCTCTATATCCAAGAATATCAGATTTGAGTTCATCCTCTAACAAGGAGGACGTCTGCGGTCCCTAACTTCTTGCTGTGTGCGCGCTTCTGTGTGAACTCGCTTGGACGAGTGTTTGAAGGCTTTAAACAGTTGGCTGGGAGTCGGGACCCACTCATTACTGACCAGTGGCACTAATGGCCAGCATCCTGTACACAATGTGAGCCTACATCTGAGATGGCTGTTCCACACAGTGCAATATTTATGGCAGTCCCTACTCCCTGGGGACTCATTGCACCATAACACAGACCACTGCAGCTGACAAAATAACAGGGCAGAGTGTTCTTTTAGGAAACAGTAGAAACACCTCTCATTGCCTCTTATTGCTTCTCTCTCTCCCTTCTTCTCCCTTGCCAATTCTTGCATGACCTCATCTGTGTTTTTGTCTTTTACTTCTTTATGGCTCAGAGCTGGGGCCATCTGAGTGGATTTCAGTGACAAGTTGACAAGCCAAGCAATAGAGAATTGAGATAAAGTCCCTTCTCTCTCTCTCTCTCTCTCTCTCTCTCTCTCTCTCTCTCTCTCTCTCTCTCTTTTTCGTGGTCCAGTCCACTGAGAGATCACGGCTTACAATTTCACTGTTGTGAGCAAATCTGATCTCGGAAATTCTGACAACTGTCTTACAAGTAACTGCCAGCTCTGAGATTTTCAACATCTATGTCTCCCCGGAATGCGACAATGGTGTTTCACTTTCTGGAGCAATTTCAACAAAAAAGAAAAAAAAAAGAAGAAATGATTAAATTACACCTTTAGATGCAATTTCATCCTGTAAGACAAGGCAATTTGCCAAGACTAATCTTGTGTGTGTATGTGTGTCACAGAGGAAGAGGCTGCGTTTCTCCATTCATTCCTGTGTACCGTAAGTGCATACTGGAGCCATTCAAATCTCGTCTCTTACTCATTCGCCCATGGGACAGTGGCAAGATTTTCCAAGAGCCGATACAATGTGGCAGCTGAGAGAGTGATTCCATTGTGACTGGTGTGGCCTGCCCTTCCTCTGTTATGACAAAGCTGATGGCAGCATGTGGACAGACAGGGAGAAAGCTAATATGGAAAAAGTCACAGGTAAAATCCAGTAAAGCTTGTTCCCATGCCGGAGAGGATGGTGTGAGAAATGATCAGTGTTGTCTAGTCTGTTTTCTCTTTTTTCTCTCGATGAAACCTGCAACTCATCCTTCAAATTTACTCAAAAAACAGGTGATTTGTCATCACCTTCCAAAGTGTCTGAACGGTGTCCATATCGGCACAATGGCATTAGAGGTCATTGTCTTCCAAAACCTTTAGAAATGAAGTTGCTCTGCGTGCTGTGTTTTGCAGGTAACCTGGAAATTCCTCCCTCCATCATTCCCATGATTTCTGGCATCTGCTGGCTGGACTTTACAAACTCCTGTCCACCTCTTTCCTCTCTCTCTCTCTCTGTTCGGTGGTGAGCATATTTGAGTGATGTTGACTTGAACGTGTCATTGCTCTTCCCGGTTACTTAGATCAGTGGTTCCCAACCTTTGTTCTTAAGGAACTCCTTTCTGTCATTGAATAAACAGACGACCCCTGGCTAAGTGACATATTTAATGGATATTTCATTTTACATTCAATACATAACAACCACAGTACAGAACAACTAATGACCTAATTGAAAGAAAGTTTGAGTAAAATGAGCATTTTGGGTGAATTTTGAGCAGATTATTTCCTGTGTATATCACATCAGATTAGATTTCCTGAGATTTTTTAGAAACTTTTCATACAAATCTCCATCTGTAGTCTTTTTTAATTTGTAACAATCATACAAACTTAATGGGCTTCTTTTTTTTTTTGTCAAACTGCTAGGCCATTGTTCCATTAGCTGTTTTAAGTGCATACTTATCGAATGCAGGACGAGGCTACGCAGACGTTTGAACGTACATTGTGTTCAGGTCTTCGCTGTGCTCTTATCTTATCTTGTGAGATTCTTTCTTTGACTTTATACCTTAAATAATAATCTAAACTTTAAAAATAATTTCATTAACTTTTCTTCATTGAAATGAATGAAATGTTGAGATATCAGTCTACTGTGTGTTTTTAAACAAGGTTTTCTTACGACCCTTCTTACAACACTTTAAATCAAGCCCCACCCCGGTGAAGATTTGGCAACATCTAATGGGGGTTGGGGACCAGTCGGTAAGGGAGTGCGCCAGCTGGACTAAGGACTTCGTCCTTCCATTGGTTCAATTATTTGTTTTTTTGCCCTTTATTTTTTAGATAATCCTGGCTGACGTGTCTGGTGGGGGGAAGCATTTCAGGGCCCTCCAGGGTTGTAACACCATTGTAAACATTAAGGCACCCGTTTCAATTCTTTGGTGTTTCTCTTTAATTCCTGAATAATAAACAGCCCTGTGACTGTCAGCGCATTTTGATTCAAATGTTGCTAAATCCAGACTGATTCACAGAAGCACATAACGTGGCCCTTTTCCCAAAGAGCTCCAATCACTTCAAACCCGTGAGAAGTCAGGCTAAAACACAAATACAGAAATCTTGTGGAATAAATAAACCTCTTATAACTTTGGCTGAAAATTGTGCGTTGATGTAGGACCTCATCACTCATAGTAGGAAGTCGAGTGAGAAAATGTGTTTTCAGGGCTGTTTGACTTTAACAACGTAATTTTTCTGGTGAAGACAAACGCTTTTGGAATGTAAATCTAATGTAAAATGTTGTCACGGTCACAGTTAGTTGCAGTAAAGAACGATCATGGCCGTCGTTAGAAAAGACACTAAAGCTGACTGTCAGTAGGAAACAGGAAACAAATACCACTCACCTGTCTTAAAGTCGCACATTTTCACCCTGACCTCCTCCCTCTGTGGACTCTGTGGTGCTACAGTAACGTCAAATGACTTCCCTGCACTCACAAGAGTCACAATTACTATGGCCACTAGAGGGCCCTATCACTTGAACGTAAACATCTCGTTTTTGGTCGCTTGCTGAAACATCTGATGCTTTTGTATTTGCCTCATGTGGATGCCGTGATTTTGATGAAAAACAGCATTAATTAAACGCAGTCTCCGGCATTATAGAAGTGAAGTACTTACATGCACGTATACATTTAATCAATTTCCAATTTAGCAGTCCAACCCTAATAAAAGATTCCCCTCAAACATGCTGTATGTGCTCTGCCAATTGCTTTACATTATTATCCTTCAGAGACCCTCTCTTTCTCTCTGTGTTATTTGGGAAAGAATGATTCAAAGCCAGTGGAGCAAATAAGAGCTCAGTATGTCTCTATTTTCACTCCTTTTTCACTCTTTTTCTATTCCTTGGCCATCCTCTTCCCCTCAGTGATTTAGACGTACCAGTTATTTTTGCAAGAAAGCCTGGTGAGTAAAGTGAATCGAAGCTAAAAAAAAATCAACATCATTTGAGTCTCCATACTGTAACTGCTCTGGTTAGGCTTTCAGATGACTGCATTAAAATGCCAGGCTTCTGAAAGTGAATTCGGCCTGACTTTGTTTACCATATCGACAGCTGTCAAAGAAGAAGAGAGAAGTGACGCTTTCTGAGAAAAATCTCCAGGTAGGATGAAAGAGTATGACAGGAAGAGTAAGAAAGTTAGAAGTGGAGCGCTGTTTGCCGACAGAGTGATAGGAGTGTGCAGAGAGGTTATCAGTGAGGAGAAGAGGTGAGTTCAAGCATCCAATGTCGAGTGTCCTGTGGATCCTGCTTTCATGTCTTCACCTGTTAACTCTACACATCATTTTGTCCTCTGGTTTGACTGTTGGAGTTATTTCCTGCAGCTGTCCAACTTTGTGATAAAACCCAGCAATTATGGCAGAAAATGTGGACTAGCTCACATTGATAAACCAGTTATATTCTTTTATTTGTTTATTTTTAGGAGGCCCGGCACATTAATTAACACTGACATTTAGTAACAGCAGTGGCTTTGGCTCGATAACTAATTTTCACTCATTGTTCCAGCACAACTAAAACTAACAAATGGCTAAAAGCATCAAATATAATGGAGCTTCTTCACAACCTTACACAAACAATTCACTCAGACATTTGTGGTCTACAGTGCCGTGCAGTCCACACCGGTGGTTCCCAACCACCAGACTGTGGAAAGGTACTGAACCACAGATCATTTGCTTCCACACTAAAAGGAAATACTATAATTTGCCCAGAGAAGCTGAATAATCTAAGTAAAATGAAGAGAGTCTGTCTGTCTGAATAAATGTATCTGTCCTCCTGTGACAAACATTCATATGATCCACTTCGTACTTGGAGGATGTATTGCTGAAGACCCAACAAAGTGCAGTCAAGTGCGAGCTCTTGAGATCTACAGGACATATTTATTAGGAGTGCGTTACTACAGCCAGGAGCGCACACTGTGTAATGTATTGAGAGGGGACCTCTATTAACTATTACACCACCAAACAGTTTGGATGAGAGAAAACTGTCAGCAGCAATACCGGAAGCCGAGCAATCAGCCCGTTCTGAAGGGACACATTGAGAACAGGCGCTGCACTAGTACTTAAAAAACATTAAGGGCTATTTAGGAGATTGAACTTGGTCTTTCTGTGCTGCATCCGTCAGCTTCCCGCAACAGGACACAGGAGTTCTGTGGAGCTACTAGTGTTTTAACGAACTGGCTAATGTGAGTAAATAAACGTTTACAAAGGATGTAGGAGATATAAAAGCCGAATGTGTGTTCCACTCTAACTGGCTGGCCTGCAAGAACACTGTAAAAAAAAAAAAAAAAAAAAAAAAAAAGATAGGGACCTTTGCCCTGCACTACATTTGATTTATAGCTCATGATTTAGGGGGACAGTTCTGAAAAAAGACATCCCAGGGACAGACTTCAGCTGATAATTGTGTGACCAGAACTGAAATCTCATATTGTTTTGTTTTCTCTCACCTCAGTTCATCACAGTTCTCAGCCACCATTTAGACCTGTAAGGGAAAAGGCCTGAAGAGTTCAAGCTCGCAGGTCTTCAAACCACCATATAACTGCCATCGTCCTAATTTGTGAGATGGAAACCTGATTTATTGCACGTGTTTGGATATTTTGAAGTGCAATTAATCAGGCAGTATTCTCTCTGCGCTGTTTATTGTTCCTTTATTGTCAATCAATGTGACAAGGAGGAGATGGTCTTTTAAAACATGACCCTCCTCCAAATATCAATTCCAATAGTTCAGTGATGAAAACAATGTGCATGTGAATGTGTGTGCACGTGTGTCTGCATGCATGGCGGGGGCTGAATTAATGAATTAGCTCTCAACGGCAGCCTATCCTCCACCTTTTCTGCATCGGGGAAACAAATCACTGACCTGTCCTTTCTGCAGTAATCTGAGGGGCTTCATCAGATGACAGACAGGCTAAAAGCTTCTATTCCCTGACACTGCTCTGTATTCTACGTCTACGTGTTATTATTGTGATTGCATGCGTCTGTGCATAATTGAACACTTTGAACCCTTGAGCCAATATGCCTCAAATGAATCCTCAGCTCCCACATCAAAATGATTATTTCTAAACAAACCGTGTTTAATCGACTGCATGCCTCCGCGGCACTCTCCATCTGGAGGATGCTGTGTGACAGCTTCCCTTAAATTACAAATATCAATCTGCCACAGTGGGAGCTCAGCTGCCAGTGGCCTCATGGGGGTCCTCGTCAAAACAACCAGCCTTCAAAACAAAGCCATCAAAACGCTGCGCTCGCTCGATGCTTTGTTCTGATACAACCGCGTTTGTCATCTGATCACAGTTCTGCTGAAATGACCAGATAGCGGAATAGCAAGGGGCTTGTGGTATGCGGACACAGATTAATGTGTAGAGCTTGTGATAATACATAGAAAATAACAGCTGAAGTGAGTAGGATTCAGTAAGGAGGCTGAACTGAATTTGGCCCAGTGTGTGGTTCTGGGTCAGCTCTGTGTGGCTCCACCCCTCTGTCCCTCGACGGCAGGGACTGACAGACGCCAGCACCAAGGGCTCCCAATCTGCCGTGTTATCGGTGCTACTCTCCCAAAGCGCGTTCCCCCCTCCTCGTCACCGGCTGTCTGCCCACGGCAACACCACCACTTACACTCCATCCACCCGCTTATTGATACACTTCACCACAGGATCTCCTTCGAGTGCTCCTTGGGAAAGCAATGGGTCTGCGGGGTGGCCTAATTCAATCAACAGTAGGAGCAAACACACACATCATTCATCACAACACAGGACCAGTCCAAGAAGACTCTCTACCAGCTCTTCCTTCTTATTAGATGATCATCAACTCACAAACAACTTGCCTTGCTGTGATCCCACTGGGCACTGAGCTGCTGTTATCACGTAAAGGTATTTTTAGACACACTTGTCCATGCACATACATAGATAAAGAGCAAATATAATCACAGAAAAACAATGCAGGCAATTATTAGGCACACAGTGGACGTCATGGCTCCCCCAGGGTTAATCTGATTTCCACTTGGGCTGCATATTGGTTCCCTCACTGTGTTTATAGCAGGCACGGTGTGCGCCGCGTGCTTTATAACAGGCCCAAGTGGGTGTTTAACCCTGTGGAATCCAAAGAGGAACTTGAACAGGAGAAATGCCTTCAGCAAGCACGATCATCAGTATTTCAAATTTGGAGTCTCAATGGCACTTTACTCAGAGGCACATTTATAAAATGCAGCAGCCAGTGCGATATGCGGCTGTTTTAATGTGCCAGGAATCTCAGGGCCAAGAGAGAAAGAGAGAATCCCTGAATTCAACATTAATACTGACAAAACTCCAACATTGTCTTCAAAAGCTTATGTTCTGTGCCTTATTTCACTATATTTTGGCACACGTTTTGTACATTTTCCACACAAGAAAAGAACATGCAGTCACATGCAGTGGCATTTACGACAAGAAAAGAAAGAAAGTCGGAAAAGAGACATTTTCTTACAGATTAATGTTGTATAATTGTATAATAAAGTGGTCCCCAAGTTATTACAGTTCTGTTTGTCAGATTGTCATTTTGTTGATATATTTTCTATTTCCACAAAACCGACTCTCACATGGTCAAGCCAAAGAGCACCTCATAATGATCAGCTAATGGATTTTATCACCGCTCAGTACACACGATGATGCCATATAAAGCAAACACTGGTAATGCATGGTCAAAGCTGAAAAAACAAAACAAAAAAAAACAAAAAAAACACAGGGCACAGGATATATGACATAATGTGTCATTATATCCTGATCAGTGCAGCAATGGGACTTAATTTGTCTGCTAAAATGGCTAACATGCAATATATATGAAGCACAATCACACAAATATGACAAGACAACACAGCTGGCCTGTTTTCCCTAAGTCTTCTCCAAATGTATCTTAAATGGACAGAACTCATTACAAACACTGAGTGCTCGCCTATGAATACACTCTAATCCCATATGCTCACTTGTGTCATGCTCAGATTGGTACACAGGCATGTGGCTCAGTGGCTGCTCAAATATTTAAACAGAACATTTTAGCCAAAGAGAGCTACTGCAGCCGCTGAACATTTCAACTTACAAAATCAGCCCAGAGTGGAACAAAGGAACTGTCTGTTTCAGCACCACGGACAGTTCCTGTCATCTTCCCCATGACGAGGCGCTGCTGGCAGCAGCGACAGCCTGCCAGTTTTATCTGCTGCACTTTGTAACATCAGACAGGAGTGACTTTACGGATTCATTAATGCAAGGCCCTGTGCTCATAAAAATTACACCCAAAATCCAAAGTGACACACAGACATATTCTTTCATGACTTGCTATTGTTTAACATAATGAATTGGAGATGTGGCTCACCTCCAACTGGCCTCTGGCACGTCTTCTCTGCCAGCACACATAGATATAGGTCACCTGACAAACTAAAAAACACTATCTGCTCTGATTAACGTTACAGAGGCCCGGCCTGGGTGGATTCTCCAAATTCAGTCCGGCGAACAACCAGCCAGACAGCACTGGTTGGATTTAATTGTGTTTCAAGCAACCTAATAGTCTCTGGTGTGTGTGTGCGTGCGTGTGCGTGTGTGTGAGGGAGAGAGGGAGGGACACACACACACACACACACACAGATAGAGGTAGGGAGGGAGGGAGGGAGAGAGAGAGCCTACATTGACACAAGCATGCGCTCAACTACAGCACATGTTCAAGACGAACCCAACAGCCACTGACCGCCAGACCACCAACAATCACTCTTTGAAAGGACTTGTAGCAGGGTCGAACAAACACAACACACAGAAACAGCAGAAAATAAATAATGTAGTAGACAATTCCCGCGGGTTGCCACTACGGCTCAAAGTGGTCCGGCATTTGAGATCCAGACGCACTTCCAGAAATAGGATCATCATCAATCATCACTCAGATTCCTGCGTCATGCGTCGGTATTCGCACGGTTCCACCCAAGGGAGCGCACTGTTTGTCCCCATGGGAAACTCGTACAGTAGGTCGAGATGGCAAAGAAACCGAAGGCTGTTAGAAAACACGCTTGATGAAGCGCGGAGCTGTCATTCCAATACAGTTGAATGAGCGTAATGATACGGATAAGCCTTGTCGGGGCAATAAGGAAATGACAGCGTGTGCCCGAGTTTGGGCATCTCTGGAATTTTGACTCTGCGAATGCAATCAACCGCTGCGAGTGTGTGTGGGGAAGTGTGTGCGTGCACGTGAGAGACACACACATACAGAGCGAGCGAGCGAGCGAGAGAGAGAGAGAGAGAGATAGAGAGAGAGAGATAGAGAGAGAGAGAGAGAGAGAGAGAGAGAGAGAGAGAGAGAAGTTCTTTTGTGGCGCAACCATTAAAAAACTTGGGTCTATTTCATTGTTAAAACACCTCAGTCGAGCCAGCAGCCTGTTTCTTCCGTAGAAAGGCAAATAAGGCTTACTGGTAGACTACCTTCAGGGAAAGCTGTCGCCTCGTTTACACCTTTATCTAAATCCTCTCCTCACTGAGCTCCAGTGAACCCGGCGAGCCGGTGTGTGAGACTGCACTGCAGAGGGCTTCTCCGGCATCTCCATGATTGAGCTCATGAGCAAACATTAAAAAAAAAAAAAAAAAAAAAAACGGACTCTCAGTCCAAAGGAAGAGAGACACTGAGATTCCCTCTCACACTGCGGCACGTAGGCTGCCATTGGGTTATTTATTTATCTATTGCTTTCCTGAATGTTGGAGCTTCTAATCATCTATATTCGGCTTCATCTCATCGCCTGGACAGTGGCAGGTGCTGAACTTCTCTTTAAAGCATTTGACTGACTCAGAGCCTTTTTAAACTGATGAATATCGCATCTCCACCACCGTGAGTTTTTTTTTTTCTCGTCCCCTCTAGAATAACTACTGCAACTGTCCAACAGAAACCCAGAGTCACAAGCTATCCATTGATTGCCGCAATAATCGAAGGAGCAGTTAAGTTGAGGTCTGCGAACTTTATCAAATGCTCAGAAAAACCGTGATATGTCGGCAAGCCAAGAGGAAAACTGGCCTACCTTCAACTCGGTTCCAAAATGGTACGACGCCGTTTGTCAGTCAGTGGGGAAGGCTTTGGACATCACAACTCCGGGTCAATAGAGAAAACACGTTTCCATAAAATGGGTGCGAGCCAGTGATAGTCTGTGTTTCAGCGAGGTCACCCATTCAGCCAATCATCCGGTTTAAATCCAAACAGAATAATGGATATCTTGTCTCTGTCCTTTGGGGAAGAAGTGCGCCAAGCGCTCTCCTACGCAGATGTGACTTTGCGCGCTTGAAATAAAACGGATTATGGGTATGGGGGGGAGGGGGGGATACTACTACAACCAAAAAAATTAAAAATAAAATGTATATGAAAACGAGTGGGGGCGAAGCTGCCAACTGATCACTCCCTACCTCCCAAAATCTGACAGCTTACTTTTACGCAAATCGTGCTCAATTCCTAATCCTCTCCTGGGTGCTTCACCATCCCAAACGCACTGGCTAGTGCGATCCCCACTCAGCAGCGCCGCGGTGGAGATGGGAAAAAGAAATGTATGGATATAATGGCCAGATCCGATGGGGGGTTTCCTTCACAGCTCTGTAGTTGCAATGCACACGACGAGAAGGATCTCTCCACGGTCCTAGTGCACCACACACCGTTTCCTGCTGGCTCTAACACACGCCGCGGCAGCACCTGCACTCTGTCATTTTCATCGATTAAACAGTGCAATGGATGAGGGGAAAAGAAATTCCGGCAGACACCTATAAGTCAACTCAAAGCCACAACGCTGAACAGGACGGGATGTGCAAAAAGCTCCTCACTCGTTGGAACGTGGAGAAGAGGGTAGGAGTGAGAAAGGGAGAGAGAGAACAGAGAGAAGGGGGTAGAGGTGAAAAGCGAGAGACAGCACCAGAAAAATAGAGAATGGGCTTCAGATTGAAACCTACAGTGCAGATCGCCCCCTCCTATGAGAGAGGAGCTTGAAATGAAGTCTGAACTCAAAATCTCATTCATGTTAAATGTCCGTATGGGAAAATCAGCTGATTCAGTGATATGACGTCCTATTGAACAGCATCACCCCTTTGAGATGAATATGGTTGCAGTTGTGGCAAAACTCAGAGATGACTGACATCATGAGCAATGTGGACATGAGTCTTTAAATAATTGCAGCTAGCAAGTGATTACAGAATCTGGCAAAAACTTGTTTGTGGTGTTTATCAAAGTGGCCCGGATCCTTTCAACAAGATGAAATGTGATCATTTTTCACCTGAATAACTTTGCCTCATGCCTCAGGAAAAAACAGTCCTCACTTGGAGAAACATTTGGAGCATTTTTTCTGTAGTAATGGTGGCATCTTAATCCTGCAATAAGTCCATCACATGAGCAAGTTTGTAGTGTTTGTAAAGGATGGAGTCCTGCTGCTGGTAACCTAATCGCCTTCTTCAAGGGGGGACAAATCTCAGCCCAGGGTGGAAAGGACTGTTACATATTCATACATGTAAAAAGTCCACATTTTTAATTCAACGAGGCAGGAAGTCAAAACTAAGATTAATAAAACATAACCATAAAATAGAAAAACTAGGAGGATTACACTTCTGTTATGTGTCCGTCCGCTTCAGCACAAAACTGCAGTGATGCAGTGATGTAGTCAGATCAGTCCGATCAGCTGCAGCGCCCAATCACAGACATCCTCACTCCTCACTCAGAGATCCCTCTTCGCTCCTCAGAGCAGAAATACATTGAGTCCAGTGACATCACATGATGCCCAGTATAGCTCTGCTGCTTTTAACCTGAGCAAAGGTTGAATGTGCCAGATTAGAACAGAACACCTGTGTGGGCACGAAGGCACAAGAACAATGGTCAATGATTCAGCTCTTGTATTCATCTCCACTTATGTATTAGTGTGTGCATCGGTGGTCATGAGCAAATGCATCCTTCTAATGTCTCACAGACACACATGCTCCCTCACTATTTTATGTGTGTGTGTGTGTGTGTGTGTACCTTCTATTTGAGGCTGGTTTGACAACTCGTTGAATAAAAATTGCTCTACGATAATAGAAAATTTGAAGTGCTGCACTAATATCAAGACCCAACCCAAACTAAGCTGGGCACACAGTACATAGGTTCAGTTTTTACTGGAGAGGTTAATAAGTATATTTCAAACTCTGTATTTTTTGCGTCAGCACTTGAAATTCACCACTCCAAAATCGATCTCAGTTACGAGACTCAAAGGACATGTTACTCGAGCCATATTTATTGATTTCTGCAAAGCATTTCAAACACTAAATTATTAATACCTTCTTGATGAACCATCCAACTTCTTTCCACTTCTGGATGGCATGTTTCGGTTCTGCGTGTAAATGAGACAGCTGTCTTCTATGTGTTGATGACCCCCAACCACCCACCCACCCACCCAAGCTCTGTTCTCTACGTGACTAGTAAGTTGCATCCATCCATCCAATCAGCTATCCATCACAAGAAACATACACAGCAACAAGCTCTCTTTTCATGCCTGCTGTTTCTTTGGTAGAAGTAATAAGAAAGTAATAAAACCTGGCCACAGCATGTTCTGTGGGTTCGTTGGAGGGACGATGATTCTGGAAACAGAACATCTCTTTCTGCTGGACTTTTTTTTTTAACAATGCTGCGAGCAGCATGAACACAGTTCTGTTCACCTGTGCCAGCTTTCAAACAGCTATGGGCAGATGTATTTTTTTTTCTACATAAACATAAATTCAGACCACGATCCTCCAACATGTCCGCCACCACCAGTGGTGTAGAATGAGTTGAGATTATTTTCAGAAGTAAAAGTTACTGACCACACTCCAAAAACACACTGTTAAAAGTAAAAGTCCTGTGTTGACGATGGTGCTTAAGTAAGACTACAGACCATTATGAGCTAAATGTTTTTAAAGTATCATTATGAAAGATCATTATCACTGATACATGAATCTGAAGGTAGCATGGCAGGGATTGAACCATCGACCATCTGATTGGTGGATGACCAGCTCTACCTCCAGAGCCACGCACAACCTTCACAATAAGGGTCACAAAGAGCCTGATGTAATTTTGTTAATGGACATTTGTTCATACTTACTGAATGCTTCTTACTCAATGACATAACTGTCAGTTAATGCTTATTAGTTAATGAATTAATCTTAATAACATATTTAGAAAGTATCAAATAATGTTCAACTAATGTCTCAGTTAACATGAACATTATTATGTGATTACTAGACACATTATTTCACTATTAATTAACTTTAACTTAACATTTGATGTGACCACTTATGGAGATGGCATAAGTATCTGTGCGGGTCCTACAGGCCACAGAAACAGACGTTAGGGGGACCAAATGTGAATGAAGGTACTAACTGATTTTACTATATGGTTGATAAAAATGCATGAAGTTCACAACTAAACCATTTTATTCAGGGAAATATGTTTGGTTCTATAAATGTAATTTAAGGATAATGATTGTTCACTTACGTGGCCATCTTCTACTTTAAGACTTATTTTCGGCTAAGGTTGAGATCAGTGGACACACTCCATGGCCTTCATGTAGAGGTTTGCATTTTCATTTATCTTCATGTCGAAATTTCATTATCCATAACCTCAGCTTTAAATTATTGTGCATGTTATACTGTTTTGGCATTATAATTAACCATTGAAAATGCTGTTTGTGAACCATATTGTAAAGTGTAAAACATGCATCTCTTAAGAACACTTCAAAAATGCACAAGTGCACTGAATAAGCATTACTTAACCATAATTAACCATCAATGAATGCTCTTCATGACCCTTATTGTAAATAATGAAATGGCTTAGCTGTGAAATTCATGATATTCATGTTAATTAACATCTTTGATCTTTCAACCGTACACTAACATTAGTTTACACCTTAACATGTAAATCCTGCTAGATAATGCTCAGCACTGTGTTAACCAATTTAAAGTGTTACTCATTTTATATACTCTTGGATAGTTTATAACAATGCATCATAATTTATAAACTCCTTTTATGTTAATATGTAAAATCTAACATTGTAATTTGTTCAGTGACTTGGAATTATTAATGAAAATATAGTGGCGTAGAAAGTATAGCATTTCCAAGCCAGTAAAGTGTGATGTTTTCTTAAAATAAAATGAAAAGGGAAGCTGAGCATCCATTCTGGATGTCATAAGAACATAAGAACACAGACAGTCTCAAGCCCTTTTCACAGGGATCATCAGTAGGTTTACACGTCATCCATCATAGGTAAACTACTCTCAGACAACAACAGTGGTGGCTGTTTCACAAAAGAGTTCAAGGACATCCAGCGGGAGTGCCCTCCAGGTGCACCTGTGTGTTCGCGTGTCAATATGAAGACAAACACCTCTCTTCATCAAATCCCATCAGGATCTGTGGCGTCTGTAAACGAGATGGGAAAGAAGAGGCCTGTCTTGTATAACCACACTCGCTCAGGGCTCAGGAAACTCGTCACAGACGTATCTGCCTCCACAGTTTTTCCTTTCAGAGTATGAGTAGGTACCTGACCATTATCCGTCACGCAGAAAATATAGAGCTTGACTGATACAACATAAATCCTCCTCTTCGTTCTCCTTAAAAAAAATCTCACCCACTCACTCGCTCACTCGCTCACTCACTCTCACTCACTCACTCACACATTGATGTCTGCTAAATATTCAGTAGATAAATGGTGCATGAGTGATGCCATAGAAACAGCTGAGAGATCACAGGACCCCATCACATCTTACTCCCACACTTGTTCTTTTTTTTCCCTGCTGCTGCATTGTCCAGTCTTCTTCTGCTGAATGGCTCTCCACAGCAGCTTCGCTCACAATACAGTAACTGCTCCGCATAAAAGCCCTCACTAATTTCAAAAAGGAATCAACTTTGCTTTAAAGAGCAATATCTTGAATTAGCATCATGTCCCACTTTCCCACACAGGCAGAAATAGACTTTGCATTAGAACGCAATCAGATAAAGAAACAATTAATTCCTTGGTTGAAATTGAAAATAGGAAAAATAATGTGAATTCTCACAGGGAAACAGGCTGCACTAGGACAGATACAGCCGCAGCGTGTGAAACACAGACGAATGGATCCTAACATCAAAAACCTCTGACTTCTCTTCTTCAGCATTGAAGTTTGGATCTAATTGGATAAACACTTTTTTCACACCAACAGGTTCAGATGCAGTTCCGTACGTTCAAATCCAACACTGAACACCGAGGTGTGTGTATAAACAGGGGTACTCGTGCTGAGGCATTACAGTTTACTATTAAAAACTCATTCAGACATTAAACCTGTTTTTTTTTTTCTTTTTTTTTTTTAATAAACATCATCTCATCAAGTTGTCATGGTAACATGTTAGCAAACAGCTGCCTATTTGCTAACACAGCGGAGATCTGGAGTTCTGCTTTTGTCCAACCAACCAATGCCTGTCATCACATCATTCACTCTCCTTGTAGCTTTGTTATTGGTCTCTACTAACTCCTGTGGGATATACCTGTCTCTCTAGCTGCTAAATGCTCCACTTTGTTCACCAACTGGTAGCTAATGTAGTCTCTTTGCTTTGATTGTTGCGTGTACAGGTGGTGCACTGTGGGTTTATAGAGCTTTTAAGGTGAAAAAAGTTGCCTGGAAACAGAGATGACACTAAACCGCGTTACACACAGTCATGTTATACATTGTCACTGCAAACATATCAATAAGAACACCTTGTGTTCTCAGGTGAGAAGTCAGCGAGGTATCATGTCCGAGCAATAGCTACTGGTTATTCAGGGTGGGATGTAAAAGTGACAGCATGACCCCCGTGGTGCCTTATCCTCGAGGTGAAGCTCGTCTGTGGAGTACAAACGAACTGGGCTGTCTTCAGTTTTGTGCTAATTGTTGTCTAATAGGACATACCTAATTATTTTGAACCGCAGCAGAACAAAATAATCCTCTGCTTCTCATCTGTTTCCTCTCTGTCATTTGTCTGTCTCCTCTATAATCTCTCTTACCGTAATGCACATGCACACGCATGGACAAACACGCACACACACCGGCAAGCAGATGTTTCACAGAGTGTGCCGACTGATACATGCCCATTGCCTAATTGCAGGTTTATGAAATCTGCAGGTTACAGTTGCCAAGCAGTTTCCAAACGGATGCCAAGCGGTTGCCGTGACAGCAGGTCGTGACCTTCCTGTAATTGTAGAGATGATGCCATTTCCCCTGCTCATCTGGTATGCACATCTGTGCCAGCGAAAAGAACCACTGACAGCCAGAGCACACAATTGAAAAACAAAACAAAACAATACATCAGAATGAGGAGCACTTTATTTATTTATTGCCATCAGTCCCTGAGAGGTTTACTTTCCAAAATGTTCATTCATTCTTCAAAACCTCACCTGTACGCCTAATTTGCTCTCTTGATAATTGATACTAATGCTGCCAACATCTACACCTGTGACCTTAAAAACATAAAATGCTAACGCACAAAAGACATCTAATGATTCTGGGATATCTGTGGATATTTTCTTGTTCTTGATTATTTCATTGTTTTGGCCTTTTCGTCCCCTTGACGTTGTGATTACCTCCCTTGGCAACAGGCACAGAGCTCTGCTGATCAAAGTGGCATCTTTCCATATCAGAGTAGCATGACCTTCCAGCTCGACTGTGCAGCACAGCTGTTTGAAGTTCTAGAGTGAAACCGATCGGCTGGTCCATCAGAGAGGAGTCAAACGTGGAGTCTCATTTAAAAATACAGAACAGGAGAAGGGAGGGTTAAGGGGATGTGGACGAGTGGGAAACAGGGTTGGTAGACTGAGAACATCTTGTCTGTCTGGGCTTTTAAAAGAATGTGTTACCACTGCAGGATGTTCACAATCTAAAAACACTCCAACATATAACAGCCATTGATGCATTGTGGTGAGATCTTTTAGAAGCAGCCTATATTTTTGATCGTGGAGGCAAAAAAATGAGAAATGACCAATATTGTACCTGAATATAAAATGACATTTTCCTCTTTAACGTCAGTCACTCTCCTGTTGTTTCTTCTCATGACTAAAACTGTTTGTTTTGTGACAGGAATAATCACTGTATTAGTCCAAGCTTTTTCACTGCTTTGGTATTTCACTTGGCGCTGAGAGATCGTGAGAAGCAAAAGTAACACTCACAGCTTAGCTTCTTCTTGCATGCTGAGTACTGCTAAATTTTTCAACAGGGAACTAGATTTTCACCCTCTGCCGCTCACCAAACAAACCATCTCCAACCCACAGAAATTATCACAAGAACCAAGAAACAGTGAAAGCAGAATATCTTCAAAACAGTGAGGAAGAGAGGAGAGCTCAGTGAGTGGCACTGTGAAAACTCTGCTATGAAGATGCATTTGTGAGCGCCTGTGGTGGGAGTGCTGAGACCCTTAGATGCAGTGTAACTGTATGCACATCAGAGGCAGATGCGAACTGTATTAATGAGAAGGCCTCCAAAATGACTTCAAACCAAATTCATTTCACCAAAAGAAATGATTTTAAAAAAGGTTCATTGACCGTGCTCATGTTTTTGGTGAACTGAACATATCAGTTTGCAAATAATGAATGTCAACATGTGTTTTGTTAACTCCTACAAGAGTAAATGACGCTCACATACAGATTTTTAAAGCTCCCAGCATGCCAGCATGGCTGGTAGGAGTTTTATGAACAAGTCAGTGCAGATTCTAACAGAAAAAAAAAAAGAGAGAGAGAGAGAGAGAGAGAGAGAGAGAGAGAGAGAGAGAGAGAGAGAGCTCATTTGGATCGGAGAGAAAGATGAAGCGTGAGAATATCTTTGATCCTAATATTACTCAACAATTCTGTGTTATATATACATACATATTTATATGTGTGTATGTATATATATATCATGTCATGGTTGCTGTGGCATAAAATGTTCTCAAAATGTTTGCTAATTGTACAATAAACTAACAGACACAAAAAACATGAATATCAAGCACCATTTAGCATGACATCATCGTATAGACTGACCCTCTCTCAGCACCCCCAACTGTGACTGACTTCCAGCATCTCTGGCCAACAGCTGCAGAGATTGAGTAGCAGTGGTGGAGGGAGAATTCAGATCCTTTACTTAAATACCAGGCTGTCAAAACAACAACGAAAGTCCTGCATTCAAAACCTGATTTAAGCACAAGTATTATCACCAAAATGTACATAAAATATCAATGTGAAAGTACTCATATATGATGGTTTTGGATTAATATTACTGTTGCATTAATGTGCATGTTGCATTTCACTGCTGTAGATGTTTAATGTTGAGCTAATTTTAGCTAGTTTATTTACTGTTGGGCAGATTGATCTACAGCAGTGCATCATATTCTGTAAGATCCTCACGCTGTCCCGTGAGGACCATGTATCTCTGAATAGTCAACATCTCACAAGCTCAGGAACACAGCCCTGTTTTCAGCTTTCTCTATTATCAATGATGACAATGCATTTTCCAGCTAATCCTAGAGGCGTTTAAATAGTTTATTTAGTTTAAGAAGTAGGAGAGTTAACCCATAAAGGAACTCTTTATTCTTCAGTTTATCAGAAAATTAGATATTAGATATACGTGTTTCACTGGCCAGGAAAGATCAGAAAAATTTCAATTACGACTTGTAACTTATAACTAAAGCTATCAAATGAAAAAAAGAAAAGAAAAGAAAGAAAATTATGTTATACATTTGGTCAAGATTATGGCAAACTATCAACAAGCAGCTGCAACATGAATACATTTGCAAAAATGTTTTATTTCTTCAAGTCAGGTTTTGAAGAGATTGACGGTATATGAGTGTGGTAACCATTTTTAAACAGTTTGACCTTGATGAATATGCAATCAGTATCAAAATGTTGTCTATCTAAATGAATTTGAGGTATAGAGTGAGTGTTTCATCAACGCTCAGACACTTGTCAACATCATTAGCCAGTCTCATTAGTCTCCCATCTACCCTGAATTATAGATCAAGCAGCCAATCAAGAGCCTGCAACCACAGCCATCATTGGAGCATTCCTCATGATTCCCAAATGAGGCTTTTCCTTTTAATCAGACAATTGGAGCAGAATCAGCAATTTCCATCCAAAGGAATACAGGGAATGATAGAAAGATAGAGAAGAAGACAGAGAAGCACAGGGAAGAGAAAGAAAAGGGTGGGCTGTGGGAATCCCACCGGTGCAGCAGTATAAAGCTTCACATGTTCTCTATTCAACTGCTTTTCATGTGTTGCATGTGCACGGTGGAGCTTATAAAAGAAAATTCAAAACATGATTATGTACTGGTGTCTATTGGTCCATTTTTTGAGTACGCCTTCCTTTCCATAAATCTTACAAAGCACAGATTAAACAGATGGTTCAGATACGACCAACCCCGAACAGCAACAAATAAGTAAATAGTTTGAGGTTCAATTTGAGATTGAGAATCCCAAATGACTGTGAAAGTTTGTTTGCACCAATTAAATATGACACCCGTTTACAGGTTGAGCTGCGTATTGAGTACTGCATTCATATTGGCAGAACGGAAAAGGAAACAGGGAAAGCTCATATTATTTCAAGTTGGTAATGCTCACACATTCCAAGACAGTGCTGGCTTTGTAGACTCATCATTTAAACAGGCTGAATTAGCATATCTGCAGTGATTCTTTATCATGAGAAACCAGATACAAACAAAGCCTGTGAAGTTAAATTAGCTCTAAATTAGCTGAATTCATTGCAGTATAAATATTCCCAGTGATGGTGGCTTTACAGCTGTGTTAAAAAAGTGGGAGATATCACTGTCAGGTAATTCCAGATGTCTCTGACTTGGAATTAAAACCAGAAGGTTGACTTCAGCATTTTTTTTTTATCACTAGGCTGTTCATAATCATAATGACAAATGAACATAAAATAATCATTTACGTTTATAACACTGCTAACAGTGCAAGCAAGGGTTGCAAAATGTGTCAGCAGACACATTTAACAAGCATAGTGCTCTACCAAGAGTGAACCCTCTAATATTAGACACTTCTAGCCATGTTTATGCGATGCATCCACTTCCGTAAATTATCATACCACTGTTTGATGGATGGATTAAACTACTAAACACCAACAAAAAGGCAGGACTCCACTTGGTGGTCAAATGTTCAAATGTTTGGAATATTTTGAAAGTAAAATGTGAAAAAGAGATCACCAGGATGCACTTTGACCATCTTCTTTAACAATGTGGTTTTAGAGAGGGGAAGCATGACTGTACAGTATAAAGGTAAGACATGAGGAAAGGGTGGAGGCCAGGAGTGCAGAAGCAAAGGAGCTATAGGACATTACCTGGACTTAAAGTCTCCTTAAGGCCAAGACTCTATAACCTCTCTCTCTCTCTCTCTCTCTCTCTCTCTCTCTCTCTCTCTCTCTCTCTATATATATATAT
>JBBMOE010000006.1:14267284-14387284 GCA_037975065.1 Chaetodon trifasciatus
TTTTTTTTTTGTTTTTGAGGAAGTGTAGAGAAACTATAACACAGCTATCACAATACATACAGCAAAAACAGCTTTTCAGACAGATATGAAATCATGCAAAAATAGTAGTAAAAGTAAAACATTTGAAGACAGTTGTTATCTTATGCCTTTCAGTTCTCTCTCTCTCTTAACACAAGGTTACTTAATAGTCTTTTAATCACGTAACTCTCCTCGGAACATCAACTTTGTCTGAAAACAATTGTCCCCTCCCTGTCCCTCCCCATCGCCTCTAGTGTTCATTAACATAGAAATTGACGAGCCACAATTGATGCTCTAAAGCAAAGTTCAGACAGCAAGGTCAGCCAAGAATCAGTAATTAAGCCAGTCCTTAAAGTGTGGCGGATCTGCTTATTAGTAGTGCAGGCCAAGACTCATCCACATAGAACGGAAAATGGAAATAAAATCCATCTCATTCCCGGAGAAGCCCGCAGGACGTCAGCACTCAGCGTGTAAAACAATTACAGAATATTACGTAGGGCGAAGAGGGTTGAAAGTGGACTCTGTCTCCTTGCCTCAAACTGCCTCTCACCGTGTCTTTTGAGAGACACAAAGGCTGTCTCATATCATGTGCTTATATCTGAATCCATCCGTCTAAAGCTTTCAGACAGAGACAAGTCCATCATTCATCATGGAGAAATGACCTGTCTAATGGTGTGGAGATGTTCCATAGAGGATGTGAAGGACCACACCTGCTGCAGGCTTAAAGCAACAGGAAATCCACCACCCTTTGCTCCAGTCAGAACAAGGTCTGGCTTCTGATATGCTACTCAGCTATGCCCAATTACCTGTCATCTCAAGCCCAATTTGATCCAAATGGAGGGAAAAAAGAGAATAAAGCCACGTTCATCCGCTGCTAACTTCTCCCTTCTGCTGGGGCTCTCCTCCTTCTCCTCTCTCACATTAAACAGTTATAACAGCAAGTGTTTCTCTGGTTTGAATGACAAAAGGGGTGCTTTTAAGTACAGCAGAAATGATTTATTCATTGTTTTTAGCTCCATTGTATCAGAGGCCCTACCGCAGGTGGTAGAGGCGGGCTAGATCTGCACTTAAATTGTCTGACAGAGGCGTAGGCAGGAGTGCTACACTTGCTCTTTTGGTCTCTGCGTAGTTTTCACTCGTTCTCTGTCTCCGTCATGGCAGGGTTTTTCGATGCTGCAGCATGAGCACTTGTTGATGTGAGGACTTGAGCCTGTAACTGGAGATTTTCATACTACTTCGTCATTAATTTAGCTTTAGGCCCAGGGGCTCACATTTGGCTGGCTCTCCTGTTGAAATACACTGCTCTTATTACTGATTTAATCCACTCTGACCCTTTGCATACTGCAAGAAGGATAAACATGAAGACTGTGAATTATTTAGCTGGAATATGGAAATCATACAGAGAGCAAACACATTTTTCACACATAAAATTTCAGACTTCTATCATTCCTACTTTTGCCAAAGTTAGTTGTTCAAGTATTAGGTTTTGTACAAGGACATGAGAAGGCTGAATAATAGAATATGTACTTGTGCTCAAGTGGTTCTTCTTCTTCCAGGTGGAGTCTGTACAGGCTGGCAGACAGAGAGGGAAGTTTTGTTCCTGTTGTGTCACGATGGGTTTTGGACAAAGTTGTCACATGTACTCTCAAGGGGAGGGAAGGGTTTTGGTAACAGCTCAGAGCATTAAACACATTAAAAATGCAGAGACAAAACAGCAGGACCTACACAGCTATGGGCCGGACTGTCAAATTTACTCATCCTATACTGCATCAGCTAAATGCCAGTTCATTGTTATATAAATTTCTATATTTGGCCCCTTACCGTCTTTTCCAGGAGACTCTGGGTCTGATTACAGTCTCTAACATTGAGCATAATCATGGCATTGCCAATATTTATGTAGGATTTAATGTCATTATTGTGCAACTCTATACTATTTTGCTCCAACAACCCCCACCCCAAGATCTATAGGCCTACTCCACCACAACCCACCTACAGTTTGGCTACACAATAATGTTAACGTTTACATGACAACTGAGTGATCAACGTGTCTTTTCCACAAATTTCATTTCAAAGGGGATGTAAAAATTGCGTAATCTAATTTCATACTGAGGCATACCCTGGCAGCTTAATGTTTAAGGTACACACCAGATACCTGCAATATCCCTGGTTTCCAGCCTGGGATCTTTGTCATACTCTTCCATCTCCCGCTCTCTCTCTTATTATGCATTCAATAAAGACAAGATACAAAAATGCCCAACTCAAGTCTTCATTCTGAGATCCGGATCTCAGTGGATTTGAATGTATTTGTGTGTTGCATTCAGATTGAAACAGCCTTGTGTTTAAAAATCGCGAAGAGTCTGTGCTGATGGGGGCATGCTGCTTCAGGTTCTAGTAAGACGATTAAATATGATCCAGGAAATATGGTTTGAGTAACAGTGCTATGATACTGAAAGCTTATTAGATAGCAAACATCTGCACAGAATGTAATATTATGAGGAGGGATTATACTGCTCTGGAAAGTTATCATGGTTGCAATTATATTATCTTTTGTCAGGGTGACAGCTCGCATGTATTTGACTAGCCAGTGCTAGTTTTCTGCTGGACAAACCTGTTTCTTTATTGCAGCTTCTTCTTGGTATGGCCTCTTTGTTAATGAAGAGGTGAATAGAGCTAAATTTCCAAATTCACTGAAGCCCAACCTTTCAACTACCCTAAAATGTTGAGGACAAAAGAAAAGAAAAATACCTTGACATATTCATGTGCATGAAACAAACTGTGGGGACATCTACATGCCATTTTTTCCTGTTATTGGGAGAGCGTAGGGACAGCTGTTGAAACATCTGTGCCACTCATGCATTTAGTGCGTCCAGTTCATTCTGGGATAATGGGTGAAAGTGACAGGCCAAGATGCCGTGTAACCCAAGCCACTACAGTTTCAATAATTACAGTGGAAAACAGCCACTGACAACCTTCTCTCTTCAGCAGCTACATCACAGGGACATATTTCATGTGTTGCAGTCACTGGCCTGTTTGCCTGAAATGAAAAAGGTTGCAGGTGTGATTGATGTATCATCCAGATTTTTGTCACCCAACGTGTGCATGACCGTTCCAATAAAGGGTCAGTTGAGCAAGACAAAACACAATCAGGGTCCTCTGAGTGGTACCGACTGACACTTACGGTAAGAAAACTGTCCCCTGCAGCACTATTTTGTGGTACATCATTTGTTTTAAGTGCACTAAATTACAGCACTTATCTAACATACCTTTTTCCTCATCATCATCAGCACAAAAGCAGTCCTGATTCTGATCATTTAGTGTGGAAATAGGCTTCTTTCCTGTCTCCAGTATGAGTAAGCAAAAACAAAGACAAACATGTTTGAGAGGCGGAAGGAAAGCTCCAATCAGCCAATCGTAGCAACACACACTAAGAACAAATGCGAACACAAAACCTGATGTAGTAGAGTAGGGCAGCAAGTTACTGAAGGTCATAAGGCAGACTAAGGGAGAGAAGGACAGATGGAGAGCACTATTAGCCTAGAGTGACAAAAGGAGGAGTGTTAACTGCTTGCCACTTCATCATTTTGCTGTGAATGATTTTGCATGAATTTGTGTGATGACTCATGATACGCTGTGATTGATTTGCTCTGCAGCTAAATGCTTGTAATTAGTTACTGAGAGTGGGGGAAAAAATCCTGAAAAAGTCTAAAAATCAACCATGTGAATGACTTTCTTAGGAAAGTTAAAGTAGCTATTCGTGTCACTCTGTCTTCCTTTGTGAAGCAGTTTCGTTTACCTGCCTCGTGAAGAAAGTCCTTCTGTTCACGGTTACAACAAACGCGTCCTCAGTAGACCAACACATTAGATACATGCTCAGTGTTAATGCATGTCTGGCCAGTCATGCTGTTATTGTTGTGTTCATTACGGTGGGATGGAAAGCTGGAGTGGGTGTGTCATTAGTAGTAAGACGATCTGGAGTGAGGGAGCAGGAGTCTCCCCTGGCTCGCTCATGTCTGACAGCCCCAAGATTAGCATGAAGGATGTTCTTCATTTGTTAAGTGCTGATACTAATCCCATCTATTGATGTTATGAAGTGACACTCTGTCTTCATATGGCCTGGACACTGTCTTCCAAGATCAACACTGACGGAAATTAGAACCAGAACCTGCTGCCCTTGTTCAGTCAGTCAGTTATTCATGTCGGTGTGCTGTCTGTTGTGACAGCATGGTGTTTTTGTTTTATGGAAGCAAGCAGATATATTCAGATAATGCGCAGCTTTAAAGTGTATTTTCTTCTCATGCAGAAAAAATGTAGAATAAAACAATACAGTGCACCCTTAGTCAGTTCTAAATACTCAGGTCTGCAGTTAAAGCCTTATTCAGTCTGGTACTGCAAGTGATTTATGGTGGCTACCAGCAGCAACCTTTAGATAGATAGCGCTAACTGCGATAACTTAATCTGGAGGTCCAAATCATCTAATGGTCGGAGGAGGCGGGGGACTTCATAGATAATGTCAGCTACGGTGAAGCTGGTAATCTGTATGTGTGAGTGACAGCTGAAGGGGGGATGAGAGAAGACAGGAGACCAAAACTGGACAGAAAATAAAGAGATGTGGAGAAGTCACAGCTAACAAAGTGAGTGAGGGAGGGAAAATGGAGACAGATGCCTGTGTGTCTGTGACAGAGAGCAAAAGAGAGAGGAAGCCTTTGTCTGGGAGTGAGAGGGAGAGTAACATTATCTCCACTAGAAGGTTTATTCTAATAAAATTGTGGTGCAGGATGCAATTCTATTTCTGTATTTTTGACATTTTGAGCAATCAAAAGAACTAGGTTGTAAAACTTCTGGCCTAACTTTGTGAACACCTTGTTTCACTAGATTTTGCTTAGCAGGCAAGATCAAAATTAGTCGTATGTAAAAATGAACTACCCACAGTTTTAGTGGGATAATAATGATTGTAATGGATCTGAAGGCATGCGTCCTCTTACAGCTACTTTGCATTGGGTGACTCTTGGCCTGTGTGTCATCCATGTCAATCATGACCCATATAAGTTATCAGACATTCCCTTACATGACTGATATATCTGACACTCAGTTTGCTGACCCAGTGACTCTCCTGCTACTCTTAAACTGTGTCACTTAATTGTCATTAGTGGCCACAGTGGCCGCTGTTCACCAAGTTTTTCTATTTGGGGTTTTGGTTTTAACATTGTGGCACAATTGATTATAATGTATAATGTATAATGTATAATGTATTGTACTTCTGAAACAATTTGCCAGCAGAAAATTACATTACAATGTCAGAAGTATTATTGTGAAATGAATAAATTTGGCTTTTTAACTGTTTAGATTAAATATGACATCAATTATCAAAGATATCAATTTGGGCTCTAGTTACTGGACATGTTAAATAGCGTGAACAAATATAAGATTAATCAATAATAATAATAAAAAAAGTGAAACCAATGTCACACAATGACGAGCACAGAGGAGTGCAGAGACTAAACGATGCAGACATAACGGAAGACAAAACAGCAGAGCATCCATTACTTCAAAATGCGCACATTATAGTTCCGGAGGGACCATAATATTTAAGCAACAGAGGGTGTAGGGACGTTAATGTGCCGAGCAACGGAGGTGGGTTCATAAATAGTCTCACACACTGAGCTGGCTGAGGAGGTTTGCAAGGCTGCTGAACTTGGAAGCTCCTTAGTGAATGAAAGTTCAGAAAGTGGCGAGGCCCTCCTCCACTCTGCGGCCCACACAGCTGGGCCGTCACACCATTTTATGTAACCAGAGATGGAGAAGAAGAGAGGCAACGAGAGAAGCAGAGAAATAGAGAGGTGGTAAAAGAGAGAGGTAGGAGGAGAAAAAGATGGAGTCACAGAGAAGAGAGACAGAAGTATATATAGCAGGGCTTCTCAAAGTCTGGAGCTCGGTCTGCATCTGGACCAAACGGCAAGTCAATCTGGACCCAATCCTCAGTGATCATCAAAGGGCCACAGCCAACCAACAGAATACTAATAAATGAATCATTGGTGGAAGAGGTCCAGTCTGTCCTGAGTGTGATTACTGGATATCTAGCCAAGCCCTGCCAACATACCAAAAAGTATGTAATTCATAGTTTATCTGCTCCACAGAAAGTGATCATTGCCGAACTCCATGCGGTCTACTCCGTGGACCCACCATCAAACTGCTCAGCTCCCAGGCTGGTTGTTCCCTGGAGCTGACAGCGTACTGGCCAGACTATGGGAGGTAACTCCCGAGTTATCAGAGAATCACTCAGCTTGTCTACGAGACACAAGAGGCCTCACTGGGTTTATTTTCACTGGCCAACTGTTGTGAGGTTGAATATGTGTAGTATATGTCAGTCACAATTAGAGTTAATGTGTTTTCAAGAATACAGTCAGAAATAAATGCAGAAATAAAACTGTCTCAGCCTTGTCTGCGTCAGTTTTGTGCTAATTGATTGAACATTATTTTGTTACTGTCCATTCTTCCAAACCTCTGACCTTGAATAAAAATCGGACACAAACCTGAAAAACAAGTTGGAGAACTGCTGATATATAGAAACAATGAATAAGGTGCACACTCACTCTTCTTAACTCTAAATAGCATGATGAAATCTCATTGTTGGGGGCCTTCATCAGAAAAAATAACTTTACAGGATAAGGCTGGCCTTATTCTATATTTTTTTTATTGTCAACAAATCCCGTGAAAAGACCAAAATCAATAATGCATTAGTCCATCTCTCTCTCTTTGTGGCTCTCAGCTCACTTGTTCCTAATAAAGCTGTGAATCTTCAAAAATGGCCCACAAATGCATATTTCATTTTTGGTTTTTTAAAGCTGAGTAATTTCCAAAAACAGCTTTGTAGTTTTTAGAGGAGGAGCAATTAGTGCATCCGCTGGGGACTGTTCTTAGCTGCCGATTTTCGGTGCCCTATTGAGTTTAGGACAGTGGGATGGTGTATGTGGGATTGACTCAAATAAACTCCAGTGCCCATATCACTTTGAGGAAACACGTCATCTTGTGCAACATAAGGGCTCCTCAGTGTTCCTCAATGAAGGTCTGTAGGTCTGGAAAAAGCTGTATCAGGCTTTGGCTACACAAGCAGGACTTGTTAGCAGTAGGTAGTTATTTGTAGGTTTTTCAAGGGCTTTGTTAACAATATGAAAATATTGAATAGCTCAAGACTTATCCATTAAAAGAAAAAGAACGACAGATCAGATGAAAAAATATATCTAAATATATATACCTGCGTGTGTGTGTATATACACACACACACACACACACACACACACACACACACACACACACACACATTACCAGTGGACTATTATTCTTCACCAATCAAGTGTGTACCCCTGTGTCTGGTCATCTTCAAAAAACAAAAATGGAGCAGAGAATGTTCCATTAATGTCATTTTTTTTATTGCCTGCAACCCTGACTGATGTCTACCTATCAAAGATGGGACCTTTACAGCCTGCAGTGAAACTGACTGTGATGGACACAAACTGAATAGGTACAAAGCCTTTCTTGACATCTTTCAAAAATTAATAATTGGACTTTATCTCTAAATTGCCTGTAGGTGTGAATGTGAGTGTGAATGGGTGCCTGTCTCTATGTATCAGGCCTGTGATTAAGTGCCGACCTGTCCAGGGTGTACCCCACCTCTCGCCCAGTGTCAAATGTTTTAATCATACGCACACACACTTGTATACATTCTAGCAAGAAAAATCCTACAATTTGATTTGTTGTTCTTAAATCACAGGGATTTGTCTTTAACGAAGGGGTGGGTAATAAAAAATTTGTCCTGCTCTACTATAACTGAATCGATTGTTAAAGATGCCACTTGAGCCAGTGGTAAATTATTGAAGGTGGTTCTGTGACAGACAAGGACTTTTTACAGGGTAATCACCTTCAGCACACATGAGCTTATCAAATGACTTTAGAAAGGGCCAGTTCAGGCTTTTCAAATGGCTCTTGGGAAACGCCTATTCTATTTTCATAATGAGAAGGTACCCAGGGCCTCATTTATACTATACAAGAATCCATAGCAAAAGTTTGTGTGTGCACAAGACAAAAATGGTGTCCACATACATACAAAAACTTGCATGCATGTACATAATTTCTCTATAAATTTCAGCCAACTTGAAAACGTGCACATTGAAGTCATTGAAGTCACTCATAGTACATCCACTGCATTCCAACAATTATGGTCAAAGCAAATCCCTGAACAAAATTGCTATGCATATTGTGGCACTGTTACAAACAAAACACAGTTTGAGAGGCAGATGGCTGCAGTAACTGTCAACAAACAGGACAGTTTCCAGAACTAAACAAAGAGGTCAGATATGGAGGTTAATGTCTTAAACACTGCTGCTGTGGTAGAGGCATGGGGAAACTGAAGCTCACCGCTTGGTATTTGTTAGTATCTGTATACACATACATAGGTGATTAAATCACACACTCATTATAAAAAAAGGAAAAAAAATAAGATAAACAATGTATTTTACTTTAAAATGCAGCACAAGGGTGTTTGTATCACTTTCACAATTGATCTATGTGTAGGTGGTGAAGAGGTGTCCAATGGCTGGAGAGGACAGAGAGTTTGTGGCAGCACCACAGTACCTCCATTTTGTTCTGTGCTCCTAGTGCACCTGGCAGCACAGTCATATGCTCAGTCAAGCAATTTTGCACAAAAAGTACATCATTTGTTGTCATAAATCCCAACTTTTCGTTGGAAGCGGGACAGGCATATTTCAAGCACTATTTCATGCATATGCAGTGGTCATAAATTAGACCCCTGGTATCAGAAGTGGGTCTTTTGAGACACATGACTTGTTTCAAATCAGGCTCAAATTGCAAATTTGAGAACTTGAAACATGATTGAGTGATTTCTAATGCAATGCAAGCAAACCTGACAACCTACTAAGATGTGGCAGACCAGCAGAGGTAAAGGCACGGGGCAGCAGTCATGGAGCAGGGCAGTCCAAAAACAAGAGGTTAGACTGCAGGATGAGAGGATTCCACAGCATGCTGGATCAACATTGAAGATGACGGTATCCAGTTGAAATCCCAGTTGCAACATCTTCAAAGGCTCCCATACAGGGGAAAGAATTTGTTAAGAGTTGAGCAAATACTTGAAGAGTAAGAGATCAAGAAGAAGGTTGACCACATCATCTTGAACAACATGAAAAGAGTATTCACTGCTTGTTTTCCAGGACAGAGACGAAGAACCTTGATGATTCTGAACGACCAGACAGTACAAGAAAATTCCTTGAGTGTAAAAACCCAGACAAGACTTCAGTGTTTTGCACACACTCTTCAACTGGTCAGAGGAGATGACCTTAAAGAAACTGAATTTGTCAGAACAGCTCTCACCAAAGCTTCCAGGTATTTCTACAGAGCTGCCTTCAGTTTTGGGCCATGAACAGGCACAATCATCCCTCTTTGGTCAAGGTGGCAGGAACCATTTGAATGTGTTTTCAGCTATGGCAGGGTGATAACACATTGTAAGTTGCTATTCACCTCAAGTTTCTAGGCAGCAAGATCATTACCAGCTTGGCACTTGTGCAGTTCCACAGATACTGTGCCACACAGTATCTAGAAAGGGATTAATTGGCCTTCAAGATCTGGTCATTTTGATTATTATTTTTTATGTCTGTTAAAAAGAGAGTGGTCTCAATAAGCAGTCTTGTCCATATTTGGCATGTTTGGCTTGGGAATATCCACACTAGCTAGTATCTTTGCCACAAAGATATAGAGATATTCCCATAGAGATACAAAGAGTGATTGGTGTGGCAACAGATCTTCTTCTACAACATGTGCAGGTGTCAGTGACCATTCTCATGTGTATACCACCACTTAGAGGCTCTGATTTATTCTGTTGATAGGTTGCAGATCCCAATTGGTATTTCCATTAAGTAGCAGTAATGCAGAACATTCAGTGTTCCAACTATCACTGAATCTCAAATGAGGAACAGGCAGTGTTGTCCCCTGCGTAAAAAACAGGCAATTTTCTGAATTTTCCACATATGGCAAGGTAGCAGGCAACACTTGTATTGTGTTGACAGGGAGTGCCCACTCGGTGTATCTCTATAGATATTCCACTGTAGGTGAACTTGTCAAGTTTAAGCAGCCTTCCCTCCATCTAAGTGTACCCACAAGTAAGTCAGTACCACCCTTCCTCCCAGGTGTCAGACTCCTCATTCATTTCCATTCATTTTGTGGCATCAGTCACATACTGCACTTTTCAACAAAAGTCTGTCAATCAACAAAATCTGGTCACTGTGTCTAAAAGGTGTAACAAAAATCCTCTTAATTTAAAGAAACAACCTTGTTTTTCAATGCATAGCATCAAACCATGAGTTCACAGTCATTTATCACTAATGAACACGACTGAAAATAAATATGACAGTGTCCCTAGAATAATGAGCAGTGTGTTTACTGACTTGAATCAGACTAACAGTGACCCATGTGGACATTTGTGCAAATAGGACCTGACATGAATTTTGTGTTCTTCACTTTTCATTACCCTGCTGAAAAACAATGCAGAGGAGTAGTGAATTTGATGGAATATGGACTTCCTGGACTGTTGCACTACAGTCTGGTAGGACATTACACCATCCAACATGACAGCATGTATCCAACCTGGTCTGTGTCTTTATGAGTTTATAGAGTTTTGTACCTCTGCATTTGTTGCCACAGTGAATGAGCCAACACAATAGATTTTCTCTTTGACAAGATTGAGAATAAAAAGAAAAATTGTGAACAGCTGACTGAGGTGAAATCTGTGCCCAGTTTCTGCACGAAACTGCAACAACAAAAAAACACTTTCCTCGATTAAGTGTTAAGGAAATACACTTTAAAATATCTTTTTGTGACATGAGTTTTTTTTTTCCCACTAGCAACTCAAAGATCTCATTCAATCTGGTAAAGGTCCAGCATGCAGGATTTCAGGAGTTCTATAGGCAGAAATGCAATATTCATAATTAAGTTTTCATTAGTATATAATCACCTGGAAATAAGAATCATGTTTTCGTTACCTTAGAAAGAGCAAGTTATATCTACAGAGGGAGCGGGTCCTCTTCCATGTTCACCACCATGTTGCAACGGTAACCCGGAACAGACAAACCAAACACTGGCTCTAGGGAGCATGTTACAGCTCATTTACAGTATGTATGCATTCATTCCTTTCTTGTCCTTCTGTAAACATTCACATCAACATGCACAACCAGTGAATGTAAAAGAGTTCCAGCAGCTGCTCAATTTAGTTTGGTCAGCAGTGCAAAATACACAAGGCCACCAATTTTGTGTTCAACAAAACATTTTATTTTACATAATATATCCTGCAAGAGGGAAGATAAGTTTTTCCTTGAATGGGCAATCTTCCAAAGAAACTCATTCGACCTCCTACAGGAGAGAAAGATGGCAGAAAGCAGGCTAGGAAAGGCGTGTTCAAAATAGGCATGACATTGTTCCAACGCAGCAGGAAGAAAAGGAGATGCGGACACCCAGCTATGTGTCAATAAACTTCACTGGATGATCACTGCTCAAAACCCTAGTATCTATACAATACTCCATGAAACAAGTAATGCTACAGTTACTTGAACTTTTTGGTGAGAACGTTCCACTTCCAGATGCAGACCATGTCACAGGCTCAGAGGAGACAGAGTCTTGAATAGAGTTGAGCCCGTCAGTGCAGGCGAGAAGTGGGAGAGGTTAAGAGAAATGAATCAGTGTTAAGCGTAATACACTGAAGGACATGAATACAAGCAGAACGCCAGTGTTTTCCAAAAATTCACATAAGTTTCAGATTACAGAAGTGAGAGGACACACCTACAGTTAAGGCCTTATGTATGTGGACACACAATTTCAGACTAAAAACAAAACAGCAGTCAATGGCAGTCCTTTTATAAAATAATTAAAAGAGCTGTTCCATCGGGCCACATCCATGAGCATCCATGAGCTTATGTACTGGCAGATTTAAGAGTCGCTATTTGGTGGTCAGCACAGCTGTGGTAGTTCAGCTGCGGTGAAAAAATGCTGCTACACACCTCACTTGACCAAGCAGGTGGCTGGCAAGGTCTAAGTTCAAACCCGCTTGTGAAGCAAGGTTTAATGTGTGTGTAATCACTGCATGTGTGGGGACAGTCTGGCAAACACCTAAACTTCTCCTTCTCCTTCTCTTTAATAACAAAAGCAACAAGAGCAGAAACAGTTAATGCTGCATTTTGTGGCTCCATCACTGTGGAGATTTGCAGTAACTTAGGTGGGAGGCTAGCCCAGTGCTTTGAGTGACCACACTCTCAACCAAACATCCCAGAGGAGCGTACAGGGGAATCCTGAACCTGAGTCTGCAGGGATATACACTCAGTGACCACTTTATTAGGCACACCTGTGCAATCTAATTTAATCCAATACACCAGCTCAGCCATGAATTCAGTTTTTATGTTGCCTCTGATGCTTTTCTACACTGGTGTATACGTATCTTTAATCACAAGGTACCGATAGATGAGACAAAGATGACACACTGGTTATTCTAACATCCTTAAGCAGCAGTGTTTATGTGCTTCTTTCAGAGAAAGTTGGAATCACCAGCATATTTCTTTCATTTATGTGACATTCTCACAAGTCTACAAGCCATGCTTTCTGGGAAATAAAATTACATTTTTCACCATTATTACTCACAGGGAGCCATAAACCTGCAGGAGTTGTGCTGTGTAGTTTGCATCCATCACTGTATTCAAATAGCTATTAAAAATATGACTTCAGTTTTGTGGTCATGCACACGCAGCTGGCCTAAGAGACTGTTTTCAATGGAAGGGAAAATAAATACAATTCCATGTGCCTTTGTTGTGTTTGGGGATATGTCTTTTCTCCCTGGACCTGTGCAGTCCTGGGACCAGGACTTCTATCTTTTCCACTGCGTTAGGACTGTCCCTTGATACACACATACAGTATACACAAAGTGAAGACCAGTAGCTGAAAGGAAGAATGTGTAAATGCCTCTGTAGCTCAAATGAATTGTGTATCCCATTTGCACTATTTACATATTTGCCAAGCTGTTGGTGGGATATGGTTTTTGCACTCCACTAATCTTCAAATGTACAATTTTGGCATGTTTCTATGAAGCCTAGAAATATACATACAGTTGCTAGTTTATTAGGTTCACCAAGCTATAACTAATGCAGTCTAAGAGTCCTGCCATAAGGTTTGTTTAGTTTTTGTTGTTCAGTGGTGATGACAATTACATACCATGCTGCTCTTTTTGGAGCCTTTGTAGATAACTGACTTGCAAGGTCATAAAAGTCAGGCCCCCATGGTTTCACATGTCAGCTCTTCAACAGAAAAATATGTGAATTAATTAGCTATCTGCAGTTAAACTTTCTTTTTACTGTGATCATCCACATTTATGATCCTGATCTTCTCGCACTGATGCACTGTCTAACAAACAACACATATAATGATTGAATTAACAAAGGAACAACTTGGTTAGATACAAGCTAGCCATGCTATCTGGTTGAGCTAGCTACCACTCATTGTAATCTGTAATCATGTGTGCTGATACTACAGAGTGTTGCTAACTTTAACAACAAATCTAATCACTAATGATAAACTTAACACCAACTGAATGACAATAACTGCCATTAACTTGAGGTAAAAGTTGGCTGACTAACATCTGCTTATGGCTGCCAGTGAAGTGATGCTCACATTAGCTAACTGCAATTAGAATCTAACTAGCTACAATGTTATGATTAACATGAACTAAAGCTGATTAAATAAAATTCCATCATTAACTAGATTTATGAGAGGTCACTAATGCATTAAAATGTAAAAAAATGCTGCAATTTCATCAACGTACCAGCAAGCATGCTTGAGAACAGCGCCTCCAACCAGGATTCCGACATAGGGACAACAAAGACAAGGCGATGTGATTACAGTCATGGAAAAAATTATTAGACCACCCTTGTTTTCTTCAATTTCTTGTTCATTTTAATGCCTGATACCACTAAAGGTATTTTACCTGAAGAATACAACTAACATGACAAAAAATGCAGCTGATTTCATAATACTGTCCTGTCTGACATGCTTAAGCTTAATTGTATTCCCAGGGTATATAAGAGGCCATTACATGTCATAAGCCGCACTGCACATGCAAAGGCCTAGAGTGGTTTCCTGCATTCAAGCCGTAGCACAACTCAGAAGTTGTCAGCTCTCACATAATGCCTAAAACAAAAGAATTATGTGAAGCCACAAAGGCAGCCATCTTGGCACTGCTGGAAATTGGCATGAGTGAGAGACAGGTAGCCAAAAAACTGAAGATCTCCAAGACAGCCGTTCATTACACCAAGAAAAAGCGAACCGAACATGATACTGCCAAATTGCTAGCTGGTCGAGGCAGGAAATGCCTTTCTACCCCACGAGAGGACCGTGCACTCATCCGTTCCTGTGTCAGGAATCGTCATCAGACCTCCAGGGACCTTAAAAATGAAAAAAAAATGTGACTTGTTCAGTAAGGACAGTTCGAAACCAACTTCTTGAAGCTGGTCTGAAGTCACACAGGGCACAGAAGAAGCCCTTCATCAACAAAAGGCAGAGGAAGGCCCGGTTACTCTTTGCTAGGGATCACAAGGATTGGACTGTTGATGATTGGGTTGAGGTTCTCTTCAATGATAAATCCAATTTTGAGTCAGTGCCCACTCCAGCCAACTTACTGGTTAGGAGGAAGCCTGGAGAAGCCTACAAACCAGACTGTCTTGCCCCTACAGTAAAACATGGGGGTGGATCGGTGATGATCTGGGGTTGTTTCAGTATGGGTGGAACAGGGCAAATGCAATTGTGTGAAGGGCGAATGAACCAGGTCACGTACAGGGCTACTCTTGAAAACAGTCTTCTTCCATCAGCTGATAAACTCTTTCCTGCCTCGAATGACTGGATTTTCCAACAAGACAATGCCCCTTGCCACACGGCAAGGTCAGTTAAAGCCTGGATGGAGAACCAGAACATTCGAACCATGCCTTGGCCTGCTCAATCACCAGATCTAAATCCAATTGAAAACCTGTGGAACATCATCAAACTCAAAATGGAGAACCACAAGCCCAAAAACAAAGCAAATTTGTTTGAATTTTTGCAACAGGAATGGGCTGCTGTGACAGCAGAACAATGTCAGAAGCTGGTGGAGAGCATCCCAAGATGCATGGCTGCAGTCATCAAAAACAATGGTTATGCAATCAAGTACTAACTCCTGTGTGTATAATGTGACTAGCAGACAGAAAAGAAAACATGGAATGCCTAAAAACACTGTTTTTGGCAGTACAATGCCACAGCTATTGATGTAAGAACTTAAGTGATTTTGGTTATTATCAAGAAAACCATGGAAAATGGCTAGATATCAGCTCTTCAATTAAACTCTTATGAGCTATTTTTGTTGTTATCATTATATTTGTCCAAACAAATGTACCTTTAGAGGTATCAGGCATTAAAATGAACAAGAAATTGAAGAAAACAAGGGTGGTCTAATATTTTTTTCCATGACTGTATATGCAGCACTTTGTAAACTGTATGACAGCGGGAGAGTGACCACAAGAGGTGAACAACATCAGATAGAGCATGACCATCCTATATAATGACAGTGTCACACACAGGATGCCGTTTGTGCTGGAAGGCTGAGTGCACATACAGGATTCAATCTAACGGCAGCTCTGCAGACTATCTGCATGAGCGGTGAGTTGACAGTTTTCCATGGCTCAACCTTCTAATGCACTGTAAGCTTTGTAAAGTGGTTATGAAGAGCAGGAGTCATGGTTTCCAGTGCATGGAACAGAAACATTGTCTCCATGGAGCCCTAAAAATAGGTCATGCTCTGCTCTCTGATCTACTCCGCACTGTTACATAAAATATACTCTGCTTTGTACCAAATCCCTGTTTCTTTCCCTCACTCTCAAACCGACATACAGTACACAAACAGAATCTACGTGCAGCAATAACAACATATCCACTACGCTCTATTCATCATGAAGAACTAATAGATGTGAGGACTTTAAAGCAGGACTTGATAGAAAAAGGCACTATTATGTTTTTAATATGAGCATAGGCTAAAGATGAGCGCTATTACCCACACTTTAAATGCTTTAGCTAAGATACAATAGGTTATTAAAATGCACCATGTGTTTGTACAAGGTTATGCAATGAATTTTTCATCTGAGGTAATGGGATAATATCAAACATGGCTGGGCAGGTATGGTGAATCATGCTGATAGCTATACAGGGATCATGATGTGAAGCATTTCTATGGACTTTTCAGGGAGCACAACAAAGGCAGTGTGGCCATCAATACACCACTGCTCTTCATAATTCTCTACCTCTCACTCTGCCACGTATTTTCTGAGCCATGCTGCTCTCTATTATTTAGCGCTATTTCCCCTCACTCAAATAAGGCTTACACACTAATCACCACCATAATTGGTGATAATGCCATTGTTTGTTTTCAGATGAAAGCAGTTGAGATGAGAGGCCGGCTTAATGCCACTGAGAAAAGATCATCTGAACCTTTCAACCTTTTCTATTGATCTTTGAGCAACATGACGCCCATTGATTATCAACACTGTGATAACCAAACACAGATTGATATCACACAGGAAATTCAGGGGAACTTTATTTTCTATCAGGGGTATAAAACTCTGTTAGCACACTATAGGTTCAAGTTGTGTATATGAGGTTCAGTTAAACATTTGTCAAACAGTAATCAAATGAGGCACTGCCCTGTAATAATGATAAGATTAGATTAAAGCAATATGTAAGACTTAGATAAAATATTAAAAGATATCAGAATCAGACTATATACTGTGTTACAGAGAAGTTAGCATGCTAACCCACTAGACCTGGCCCTTCCTGTCCTGTAATACAACTTTGTACCTCAAGAGGCCTCAGTGAGTCACGTCCATTCTGAACTCAGTTCAACAACACTGAGGTGGTTTTCATTCCAGGTTTGGCTCCTGGCTGATCTCACTGTAGCCCCTGCTCAGGTCTCTGGAGGTGAGTGCTGGCTGGAGCCCAACAACCCTCTTGTTCCTCTCCACGCTGTGTCTTGGTTATCCCTGGAGTCAGTAAATCACCTTGGTAGTGTATTCCCGTTGGTATTGGAGGCTGTGCTCAGTCCTGGTCCCAGAGGATGCTGTGGACCATTCCATTGCCTGCTTGCCCGGCTCCGGTTCTGGTGCCTATTCCAGCGCTGCTTCATGCCAGTGTTCCCTGCTGAGTCCACCCTGCCCCAGGCCTGAAAATCTCCTAATGGTGCAAAGCTCCTGTGCTAGTGGTGTAAACACCAACAATTCCACACCCCGCTGCTCTGAGCTCCCAATCCAGGCAGAGTCAGCTAATAGAAATACAAGCTGCACAGCTACATGAACTAAATAGCTAACGGCAGCTACAGTTAGCAGCAGTCAGTGGTTTCTTTGGTGATATGCTGCCCCCTATTTGTTCTGAGTATGAATTCAACAGGTGGCGAATTCTTACATAATGCACCTTTAAGGCCTGGCAGATTTATTTGTAATGTAAAGGAGAGAAAAATTCTGTCTGGCAAAATGTCTAAAAGCATGTTAACTTCTTGAAAGTAATTCTCAGAAATTTGATTTGTTGATGAATCATGAGGTAGATGCTTCATTTCTTGTAGGGACGATGAAAATAGAGCTGGAAATACAATGTTTCGAATGCTGGCTGGGGAACTGAATCTGTTGTTTCCACTTACATGCAATGATTCATAAATATTAGAACACCATGAAAAAATGTCTGTGTTTGAGTGGCAAATTCATGAATAATGATGCCACAGATAGAATTTTCTGGCCTTGAAAATGTTTGTGCAAAGATTTACTCAGTTTATTTTAAAGTTGACACCCAATGCATTGTATGCTTTAAAATGTTTTCAGTCAGTGGTGCTTCTAAAACATACCCCGTGCTATCTGTTAAATAATATCAGTAACCTCAGCCATGAAAGCTACACATCTGCACTTCCAGGACCTGTTTCTGCTTGATCTGTGATCTTTAATGACAGTTAACGAATAAATAAGTTAAGCAAGCATTAAGTTGGGCATATTTTGAGAAGATGTGATTTATATAAATAATGTTTGTGTGTGGTGAGTGTTTTTTTTTTTTTTTTTTGGTACAGATCTCTGCACCAGGTCTGTGCTTTTTTTAAATTAACATTAATTAATGTTAGAGAAGTGAAATGAAATTGCATTAAAACTGCACAGAGTTTGTGATTTACTTGTTTTTCACTTCTTCATATGTACAGAACTGAATATATTTGGCCCTTAATCTCACAATAAACTCCTTCAGCCTGTCATACATGCATTCAGTGGTTTTATGAAACACACAAAACATACACATGCACCTGACAGAGATGGATAGATTTTTACAAGGTAACATATAAAAGCATGTTGAAAATGGGTTCTCAGCACATCCTCCAGCAGTATGCAGCTGAATCAGGTGCTTCTCAGCTCTGGGACAGCAAAATTCCAAAAGAAAAAAAAAGGGTCTAGGGCACTACTGTGTCCTCATCAGACTCAAAATAGAAAAAGACATAAAGCAAACATCAATGTGAGGTTCAAATGCATTAAGTGCATGAATCTAATAACTCTCTCCTCGAGGTGGTGACGTGGTCAGATCACTGCTCTGCAGAGGTTTATTGGCTTCATACTCTTAACACATCTGAGCCTTAGGCCTAAATGAAGAACTGAATTTGTCACGTTTCCTAATGCAAGTGTCAAAGCATTGCTCTGTTTGAGCTACTAAAAACTACAAATCACAGTGTGCTCCAGCCCCTTTCTTGCTCTGTAATATAAAAGCTCATTCCTGCGTTAGATATGTGCAATATCTCCACTTTGTTACATTTTGTCCTGTTAACCCAGAAGCTGCAGCATGTCTTAGCCAGTTGAATGATACTCATCCCAATCCCCTCCATCGTCACTGCAGGCAACCCCCCTCCCCCCCACCGCTTCTCTCCTTCACTTCTCGCCACAGGTTCGATTAACGGCGTCCACTTTGTTCTGACCCCCTGAGGCTATTCCTATTGCAGGGTACCTGTGTGTGTGTGTGTGTGTGTGTGTGTGTGTGTGTGTGTGTGTGTGTGTGTGTGTGTGTGCATGAGTGTGAGTGGAGTGCGATGTGAGAGAGTTGAGAGTCTTTGAAGAGTGAGAGAGGAAAGGAGGGGTGCCAGAAATGGATAAACACAAAAATACCAAGGGACAAAATAAACCCATGCTGTTGAAGTTATTTTATTCAGAATAGGGAGGGTGCTGAAAAATTCAGAGAGAACAAGAGAACTGCATAGAGACAAGGGTGTAAGGATCAAAAGGATATGAGGAGGGGACATACATGCATTCAGAGCAACCGCTCACCTCTTCTGCGTCACCTGCATATGATTTGTGCCTTTCTTACAGGTTAAACTATACCTCAGCAAACACAATAATACATTTAGGACCTGTGCATGTAACTGTTCTTAAGATCTGCACTGCATGCTGAGAGTGAAACAGCTGACATGTAATCTCGTATCTTGTAAGTGTGTGTGTGGCTGATGAAATAACTTGTAAGAGTAAGTGTTGTTTACTGGTAATGTTATTCACACACTATCTGCATGGGGTGTTTCATAGGCAGGATATGGTCATGCACTGCTGTATACTTACAATTATGGATATTTTCTCATCCTCAGATGTCTACAGCAAGTAGGCAAGTGATCAATACAGCTGCATGCAGTGTGTCTATACTACTGTGTTTGTATGCACGTGTGTAATGAAGTACTGTTAAGTCAGTCATTAGACAAAATCATGCTGTGTTTAACTGCCTGCAGAGATGCTGCTATTTGTTATAGAAGCACTGAAGGCCTTCTGCTTACTGACACAGCAGGGGGAATTTCGGAAAAAATAAATAAAATACAGAGAAACGAGTATTATCTTTAAAGCAGATTCAAGTGGAGTTAATAATATAGCTATCAGTGTCATCTTTGCTATTGCCTGTATCTGTAATTTCTGACTGGCTCCCATTCTGTCTTTCTCATTCTGACAGAGAAGAAAGGAAGACAGACAAGATTTAAAAGAGAAATAACTTGTCAGGCACAAATTATCAATTTGAACCCTCAAATATGTATTGATTTGTCCAGCTGCAAGACGAGGAAGACCAACACCGAGTGGAAGAAGAATTTTCCTACCCAAATGCATACACATGGTGCATAAAAATGTGTGAAAAGAAGTAAGCGAAGTAGAAGAAGTAGAAGTGTTTTCAGTGCTGTAGTCAGAGAGAGAGAGAGAAATAAATGATAGCAGAGTTAATAAATGAAAAAGTCAACTGTTCACTGAATGTAAACTGAAAAGGTCCCCATTTTACTGTCATTTTATTTTCAAAATCTGATACTGTAAATAATTTGTTAGCTCAACTATCTATCTATTGTAAAATTGTATTGTCATTAATTCATGTAGTATGTACTGGCCTACTTAGACTGTTTGATGTCATCTATAATCTCTTTTCAAATTTGATCATTAAGGTCACAATCATTTGGCATATTTTTTGAAGAATTAATCAATTCTTTTAGAAAAAAATATTTTCTGTGCTTTGTGTTTAATGTCTAATTAAATGTGAATGAATATGCAAGACCTTCAAAGGCATCTCCACTCTGTGTTCACGGTATGATTCAATCAGCATGGCTCCAATATAAAATATACATAATATAATGAATATGTATTCTCTTTCCACTCCTTTTATTCTCTCTTTTTCTCATTAAACAGATGCACAGATAACACAATATGAGAGGGGTACTGAGCAAATGTGTGTTCAGGTATACATTCAGTCGTGTGCACTCATGTCTGCATTCATTTCAAATCACTTCTCAGTTATTGTTTTCATCTTTTCCTGTCATAAGATTGTGTGGAGAGGAGAGCCCCTCTCAGATGGTGTTCAGCAGAGCAATAATGAGCCACTGGTAATAGAAACATGCTTTGAGGAACACACTCACACGCACGCACACACACATTATTTCCATCACTGTGTCCATAACAACACTGTGTGATTACCGTGCTTGTGTGATTGATAACCTCTGTTAATCGTAACCTCTTCATGCTAATCAATATGCCTGATATTAGAATAAATGGGTGTCACGACACATATCATGACCATTCCTCATAATGTGCTCCCCCACTTGTAATACTCTCAACACACAAACACATGGGCCAACACACACACACACACACGCAGAATAAAAGTATGCACAAAAAGCATCCCTGTAGAGATGTGCTGACAAAGACAGACACACACACTCATTTGTTTGCAAAATCAAAGTTTTTTCATATAATTTATGTTGTTCCACACCTTGCTATTAAACCTCCCACCTTGGGTTTTAGTCTGCTGCCTGTGTGTGTTGTGGAGTCTGTGTATGTGTGTGGATGAGCTCAGCGCTCATGCACACGCGCACACACACACACACACACACACACACACACACACACACACACACACACACACACAGCTCACTGTTCTGTATTTCTGTTATCACAGAAGCTCCAGTGATTAAAAGACCAGAGACCCAGTCCTGCCTCCTGTCTTGCCAGAGCACAACACAGACATCTTTGGCATAACTCACACATGGGGTACATATTGGAAAACTGCCTTAGAAATGCATTGAGTACTTGAAATGCTACTGCATGTGCACAAGATACAGTTCATTCTCACGTTTTGGTTAATTCGTGCGCATAAGTGTCCACCACACGGAATGTGTGGGTAGGCTATCAACGTCCAACTACTAATAACGTTCAACAACACCAGTAGTCATCCCCTAAATGAAAAAAAAAAAAAAACAGAGATATGCACTAGTTGTTTGCGAGGCGCACGTAACAGTCAGACGAAATAACCCCAGTCTTTTTCGTGACACCTGTCAGACAATCATAGCTTATAGGAAACGTGCAGCAAGCAATGCAGATACTGGAGGCTAAAGGTCCAACATTGATGCATGAGCATGATTAATTTAGAATGTAACAAAGAAAACCCATAAACAATGGCAAAGAGTCACTGAATGTTTTTAAAAAGTTATCGATAACTTCTAAGCCAGCTAGAATATAGCTTGTATCAATGTGTAATACAAAGAGTAATAACTGCTCATGCTTACAATTTGCGGTGTAAAGGAGGAAAAGTTTTACAGATGTCTCTTTTTCTCAGCGGTTGTCTCTGACATGTGTCATTGCTGTCACTTCTGAGACGAATTGGCAACAAAGCTGAGTGGCAGTATGATATCCAGCTCTCTTAGTACATCTGTGTATTTCACTCACCATCAACTATTTCACATATTGCAGTTCTACAGTAACATATTGTGTACAGCCTCTACAGTAAGGCACTGTTGAGCTTCCAGTATTAATGCTAATACGACAAAAATTCTGCTCTTCCTACATTTAGCTTTTACTGTCTGCCATAGGGAATCCACTGTTGTCAGCAGATCATGTAAAATAAGAGGTATTTTTGTCTTTGTGTTTAAAAAATCATTACTGGCCATTTTATTCGCCCCTGCCACAACAAAACAAGCTCTCTCAGTCACCTCCGAAGCAGAGAGATCCACACTGTGGCGCATCTTCTTTTGTTGGAACAGGGCCTTTATATAACTTAATGCACAACCTACATTTGGATCGGCTGATTCATTCAACTCATTTACATTTTCCCAGTGACCTTCCCTGCTCTCTCCAATCCCACACATTCCTAAATACAGAGTGCTGTGTCCACACATACGTAGGACAATAGCAGAGGAGAGAAGGGGCGGCGCTGAAGTCTCTCTCGAATGCATGCGGGCACACAGGCACAGACTGATGCGTACAGGGAAATGTGATACTCTGCACAAAGACAGCCATTTTCTGCTCATTTGTCAAAGCTGCACTAATCACTTTCATTGGATTTATAGTGTCTCATCTTATAGCATACTTCAGAGGATATACATGCATCTGTGTGAGTGTCTGCGTATCATTCTTATGCACAGCCAGATGTATTGGATGTTCCATATGTATGTTATCAGTGCTGGGCCAGCCTGGCAGAGCCTTGCCACAGGCTGACATTGTGTTTGGATAGAAGGAGTTATCCCTGATTGTGTAGGTGCGGATAAGTTCCGAAAAAGTGTTTTTCTCTTCAGCTTCAAGCGCAGGATGAAATGAAACTCGTAAGCCATTTCTGGTGATGTCCTTTTCTTTTCTATCGTTTCCTTTTTTTTTGGCTCTTAGGATCCCATGTTCAGTCTTAACTCTCCCCTTCTAACTTGGCTTCTCCCTCTCGTGCCTGTATGATCTTTTGACATACAAGCTCGTCTCTCTATTCTTCCTTTTGTGTCCTTGCTCTCTGAACATACCACCTTCCCTCGCTGTGCTCTCTCACTTCGCACTCCACTTTTTTTTTTCCCGGAGCTACTCAGCTGAATCCTTTCCATTAGAGACTGTGAGAGGGAGATTAGTGTTGTATCAGTGTGTGTGTATGCGTGTGTGCGCATGTGTGTGCGTCTTTGAGGGTGGAGGGCCGGGAGAAAGGATTTCCAAAGCTTTCCTAGTAACAGTAAGATGACAACCAGGAATACCATCATTGTCTAGAGGGGTTTGAGGGGGATGTGGCAAAGCCAGGAGACGCTTTATGTGTATCTAATGTGGCTGCACCCATTTCTTATCGGCTCTATCATACTGTGCAACATTCATCATACATACTGTATCATGATGTCCTGTAGTCGTCAGGCTCAGCTGAGTTAACCGATATACTGCATGTGTGCATCGGTACACAGATAAACATGCACGCAGGTACACGAGTCACAAACACAAACATGTAAATTCACAGGGATCCGAAGCCTCTTTAGACACACACACACACACACACACACACACACACACACACACACACACACACACACACACGCACGCTTCTTCATCTGCAGGGGCCATCAACCATGAGACAAGCGTGTTGCTTAGAGACCAAGAGGTCACCCCAACAACAGAGATCACACAAACCAGGTGTGACATCTGTTCCAGTGTGGTGGCCACAGCCAGCACTGGAGCCCTGCCTGCATGGAGTATGCAAATGCGGAACAGCCAATGGCTGCTCAGGAAAAGGCGCTCACAGTAAATAAATTTGGAGGCACCTCAGAGCTTCTTGTTTTCTCCTCATGCTTTAGTGGTTGCGTTGCCAAATTACAAATCACTTACCACAATACAATAGCTCTCCCTCGACCTGTGAATGATTCCATGATTTATTGATTTATTTGCTTTTATATATTTATTGTCACATATTCAACTGAAGACTGTAGTCTCTTCAGACAAGGTGAGGCATTGTCCTGCTGATGAAAAAGAAGTTACGTTTCCTTCAAAATATTGCACAAGAACATTTCTGCTAAATAAAATGTGAATCTGTGCATTTCAATCTCCTGCCTCTATGCAAACATATTCAAAAGAACATGACGAAATGACACAATTTATAGAACACCTGTAGCTCTGATATATCGCTGCATTTCATTTCTGCTTCACACCTCAGATGAGAAATGTTTTCTTTTTCTTAAACACTGATTTTTTTTCTCTCTTCTGAATCTCATGCAGGAAAAACGGGGATAGAAATGTAACAAGGGCCCCTTGTTGGATTTGAAACTGAGCGGCAACGTCCCTTTAGTTTTTCATCTTTATGGAGTGAAGACATGTCAAGAGTGAGTGGCAGCATGACAGAAATGGTTTGTCTAAGAAGGAGAAGCAGGAAGCACAACGTCAGTCTTTGAAATACAGTCATGGAAAAAATTATTAGACCACCCTTGTTTTCTTCAATTTCTTGTTCATTTTAATGCCTGATACGTCTAAAGGTATATTTGTTTGGACAAATATAATGATAACAACAAAATAGCTCATAAGAGTTTAATTGAAGAGCTGATATCTAGCCATTTTCCATGGTTTTCTTGATAATAACCAAAATCACTTAAGTTCTTACATCAATAGTTATGGCATTGTACTGCCAAAAACAGTGCTTTTAGGCATTCCATGTTTTCTTTTCTGTCTGCTAGTCACATGATACACACAGGAGTTAGTACTTGATTGCATAACCATTGTTTTTGATGACTGCAGCCATGCGTCTTGGGATGCTCTCCTTCAGCTTCTGACATTGTTCTGCTGTCACAGCAGCCCATTCCTGTTGCAAAAATTCAAACAAATTTGCTTTGTTTTTGGGGCTTGTGGTTCTCCATTTTGAGTTTGATGATGCTCCACAGGTTTTCAATTGGATTTAGATCTGGTGATTGAGCAGGCCAAGGCATGGTTCGAATGTCCTGGTTCTCCATCCAGGCTTTAACTGACCTTGCCATGTGGCAAGGGGCATTGTGTTGTTGGAAAATCCAGTCATTCGAGGCAGGAAAGAGTTTATCAGCTGATGGAAGAAGACTGTTTTCAAGAGTAGCCCTGTACGTGACCTGGTTCATTCGCCCTTCACACAATTGCATTTGCCCTGTTCCACCCATACTGAAACAACCCCAGATCATCACCGATCCACCCCCATGTTTTACTGTAGGGGCAAGACAGCCTGGTTTGTAGGCTTCTCCAGGCTTCCTCCTAACCAGTAAGTTGGCTGGAGTGGGCACTGACTCAAAATTGGATTTATCATTGAAGAGAACCTCAACCCAATCATCAACAGTCCAATCCTTGTGATCCCTAGCAAAGAGTAACCGGGCCTTCCTCTGCCTTTTGTTGATGAAGGGCTTCTTCTGTGCCCTGTGTGACTTCAGACCAGCTTCAAGAAGTTGGTTTCGAACTGTCCTTACTGAACAAGTCACATTTTTTTTTCATTTTTAAGGTCCCTGGAGGTCTGATGACGATTCCTGACACAGGAACGGATGAGTGCACGGTCCTCTCGTGGGGTAGAAAGGCATTTCCTGCCTCGACCAGCTAGCAATTTGGCAGTATCATGTTCGGTTCGCTTTTTCTTGGTGTAATGAACGGCTGTCTTGGAGATCTTCAGTTTTTTGGCTACCTGTCTCTCACTCATGCCAATTTCCAGCAGTGCCAAGATGGCTGCCTTTGTGGCTTCACATAATTCTTTTGTTTTAGGCATTATGCAAGAGCTGACAACTTCTGAGTTGTGCTACACCTTGAATGTAAGCAGGAAACCACTCTAGGCCTTTGCATGTGCAGTGCTGCTTATGACATGAAATGGCCTCTTATATACCCTGGGAATACAATTAAGCTTAAGCATGTCAGATAGGACATAAAGTATTATGAAATCAGCTGCATTTTTTGTCATGTTAGTTGTATTCTTCAGGTAAAATACCTTTAGTGATATCAGGCATTAAAATTAACAAGAAATTGAAGAAAACAAGGGTGGTCTAATAATTTTTTCCATGACTGCACGTTTTTATCAGCCTTTACTGCATTCTCTTTTTCAACAGAGCAATGTTTTCACCTCAGAGGATTAACATTGAGACTGCTTATGGTTAGCATGTAACATTTCACATTTAGTGTGATAACATTTTCAAGATGTAACATTTCTCTTGTTACAATATAACTTGCACTGTAACATGAAAATATTTGGCAGTGTTAGCATTTACTTCACAGTACAGCTGAGGCTGATGGGAGTTTTGTTTTTGAGAAGTAAGAGGTGTTGCACAGGTAGACATTTTGACCAAATGGTGGCAGGAGATAAAAAGTCAGTCAATCACCAAAGTCACAAATAAATTAAAACTCAACTTCTGGTAAACATTAATGAAACACTGCAAAAGTGTTGAAGCAACAGCCCAACACTGACATCCCCAGAGCCATGCTGCTAGCATAGCTAACATGGGGTATACACACCATTTTTGCTGATGTGAGTGTTTCCTGTGGGAATGCTTGGAGAAGTGGATCCTTGATTACCAAAGTTAGGCAAATATCACTTATAGCTTATATGTGCATTTAGCATCTGTTGGAGCTGGTGAATTGGCATGCTCACTGAAGCATTTGAGAGACATCCATCTGCAGTGCCACTCAAGAGCAGTGGAGTGCGACTGCAATGACAAACGTGCTGTCATCCAATTTCCCACACACAAACACAAGACACACACACATACACATGCACACACCCATGCACACAGATGTGCCCTCTCATAACATTTGCTCGGATGCTGGTCCTCCCACTCTTGCTTGTTCTGTTCGATCACTCTCTCAGTCTTCATTTCTGACATAAGTCTTGACAGTAATGCAGTGAAGCAGCCTGACTATTCAGCAAAGCATTTTTAAAAAGGAATGCCAAGTGTTGAACAGTATGAAAAGAGCTGTGGAAGTAGAGGTGATAAATACACACACACACACACACACACACACACACACACACACACACACACACTGTATATATCTGATTCTTTAGCGGGACTCGTTTTCAAGTCATTTTCTAAATTGTACTGCAAATATTCACTTCAAACTAATACAATACTGATAATATGATGAAAAAAAGGTTTGCAGCAATTTCTGCAGAAACTTGGTAATTGTGACTTATTGATTCAACAGCAGTCTGTAATTTCTGAGGCTTTAGTGAGTAGTTCTTCTCGCCTCTCAGCTTTCCAGCTTAAGCAGCTCAGTATAGATTTAAGCTGATGATTGCTGCTTTTCTCCTCCATCCATCCACCCATTTATTTCCAACGAGCTGGGCTTGTATTTGTATTTGACTTTCTGTCTGTCCAATATTTAATGTGCTTTGAAAAGTTGAGCCCCTCTTTGTAACCAAACATATCGGGGTGAGTGTTTTGACCTCTCTCTCCTTTCTCTTTCACAGTGTCTTTCGCTCTTGTTACCTCTCCCTCCTCTTGCATGTTTCTGTCCGGTGCTCGCCATGACATCAGACCAGGGCCACCAGGTGACCCCACAGATGGCACTTTGACACTCAGATGTGAAATCAGGTGTTGTGCTGTACAGATTTGCATATTTAGTGTCACATTATACGCTATATTAACACACAATGTTAGCAATTCAAGGTAATGTCTAAGTCAACAGAAGCAGGGTAAGGAGAGGAAAAAGAAAGAACAACTTTGTGAATAAATTGCTTCATTCCTCCTGTTCACTTTTCAAGGGTAAGGCTGGCTGTGGTGTCAGGAAAACAGGAAGTCTCGCTGCTTCTTGAGGGATTGTTTATAGATTTCTAATCTAGGCCAGCAAGTTGTAATTCTCTCTGTCTTACTCCTGCTGTGCATTTTCTCATTAACTGCATCAATGCTATGCTCAGCAAGCCACAGCAGGAATAACAAGAGACCAGGAGACAATTCATTTTTTTTTTAAAGTAAAAGATTGAGTAGGCTGGACATTAAGGTCACATCTGCTGACACATGAATTAACAGCAGGGAGTCTGTCTGCGTGTCGCACACTGATCAAAACAAATAGCCTTCAAATGAAGATCAAGCCAAGAGACAGAGGCACAAGGCAGAGATGGAGGAACGGTTGCAATTTCAACAACTGGCTGTTTATCTGAACTTAATATAGTTCAGGCACATTCAATCATTCAGGCTCAGACTCGGCAACAAACAACTCCAGTTGTGCTCACATACATCAAAGTTGTTTAAAGCTGCATCCTGAATCTATATTAAAAGCTTCCATATTATGCCCCTTTCATACCGTTTATTGAGACTTCTGTCTTGAGTCTGCAAATGTAGTTCCCGTAACACAAGAATACAAAACACCCTGCAGAACTACATCATGTTGGTACCAAAAAGCATTCATTCTCACTGCTTATTCCCTGTCCTTAAATTCCATCCTCAACAGAAACCCCTGTTCAGCCAGTCCTGGGCAGTGCTGAGAGGATGTTCACAAGGCTCCGTCAGAAAGACAACAAATCGTATCACTGAGGGTCTAACCTGCATCACCGAAAGGGGTATCACTCCTCCAGGGTCATCACAAAGGAAGATTCTGTATAACATTTCTATAAAATTTAAAGAAATGGATGCCACACTTCCTGATGGCTGTGTGACCACAAAATAGTCAAGTTTTACCACCATCTATTTCCATTTAAAGTGTAGTCAGATCAAGTATTTTTGTGCAACATACATGATAAAGCAGCACTAATCCATTTTTGTTCTCTCAAACACACAGCTGCTGCTACCGGACACCTAATGAAGATGAGTTCAATATTCCCTCTCTTTTTAGCTCTAATCATTAAGTATATCCTCTCAATACAGGCATAAATACACGTATCATCTATTTCCATCCAGAATGTGTTGAAATAAGTTTGCAAGGATCCCACTACACACTGTAAGCTTCTGAAAATAAAGCCCAACGGTATTCATTGGAGCCAGATAACTTCATGATTTAGAGACCGAAAAGAATATGTTTCTGCTTCAGTAAGACAGAAACCGCAAAGTGAGCCAAAGATTGATGAGATGAAACTCTTCTGGCCATTCTCTATTGTCTTCTTCTGGCAGGGTGTATATTCCTGTGTCCCTGTGGGCTTGTAGGAGGTTTCAGAAGATTTAGATGAGAAGGCAAGCTGTTGGAAACACCTCACTATCACACTCCCACTGGGTGCTCCATCAACAGCAACATTAATCTATATGCACTTCATCATCACATTACCTGAGGAGATTCTTTCAATAGGAGATAGGCTATAGAGTGAGACATAGGAAGAATGAAAATGCTCTGATATTGGATCTAAAATTGATAGCTGTTCAGCCATTTCAAGCTCAAAAGCCCCAAGCCTGTCTCCAATAGTGCAGCTTTCACACTTAACTAACCTAAGTAAGAATAAAGCAAGATGACTGTTATTCCATATACAGACATTTATTTGGGGGTTTTGATAACCAACTGGCAAGACAGACGCACATGTGCTTTATATTCTGTGGCGAGCACAATTGCTTTGCTGCTGCCTTAAGACATCAAGCGCTTTATAAGAGCAAACAATCATTCATTCCCTCATAACATTTCCTGCTCCATAGATTGTCTTATGCCAGTCACCAGCCGTGCTGAAGGTTGGTTTGATTGGAACCTGTCCCTGCCATGCTGAACTCTACAATCCTGTCAAACTCTGATTCATGGGTTTGTGCCTGCTGTCGCTTAAGTTTTATGGCCAGTATTGGCAGGGTACTTTTTCACACATTCAGAGCCGTTTTAGGGCCTCCTCTTTTTCTGTCTCTCCCTGCTTTTTGCCCGGTCCATTTCTGCCAGCATGAATCAGCATCCCACTCTCTTTACCGATACACACGGTGATGCACGACAGGGTGAGGACAAGGGAGATGAAGAGGTAACCTGCTGTCTACACCTTGCTCTCCGCCATCAACTATCCCTACTCTGCCTCCACGGTTTCCGAGTTTGACCTTTACTTGCCTGTAAAGCATGTGCTTGGTTATGGAAGGGATGCTAAAACAGGTATGCTGCTGTGCGTCTTTCCTTGCACATGCAGCCCAAAAGCCTGCTTGGCTCAGACCTGCTGTGTGGTGTAAATCTAAGTGGCGCTTTAATGGGTTGCTCACCCCTGATGCTCCTGAGACACATCAACTCTGCGGGACAGCGCTGGTCAGTGTGCTGCCGGCATGCAGCACATCCAACGACCCCGGTAATAATCACATTTTAATCACTCAGCTACCCAACCCTGCCTGATGGAAGCACATCCCAACTCTTTAAACCCTGCACATTACAGTTGCTAGAAAATTGCCCCAGTGAGTCAAGCAGAGGTTGGAAAATTTAAGTATATTACACATATATACATATAATACACTACAGAGCTTTAGTATTATGGTTAGTGGGGTGCTCACATGCTTGGCACTTAGCAGTCATTGTAAGATCATTAAAGTTAGTTTCAGGCTTGCCCTGCTAACGGAGTCATAAAAGGACGCTATACAGCAACACCTGCTTGTACTTGCAGAGAAAATGCCGTGATTTATCATCAGTGTTAGTGCTATGCTAATTCACTGTATCACAGTGAATGAGCCTGTTATGTGCATGTGACAGTGGTCTCAATGTAGAAATATTATCACATGTAAAACTTGATCCCACTGCTGGGGCTCAATGTTTTCAGTTTTGACAGATTAGCATCTCAAAATACATTTCAGTAACATTTAAATATAAGGAAATTATTATATTTGTTTACAACATTTGATGCTGAACCATGTTTATAGGTTCAGTATTTACATATACAGGCTTTGAGTTGTGATTTGTGATGATTACAACCTGCTTAGAGAGTCAGTGGAGAAAGCTACCATCATGTGAAGTCTGGTCAGGTGACTGGTTATATACAAATCATGACATTATAAAGGCTTACGCATTAGAAATACATACATACATATAATAATAATAAAACGAAAAAGAAGTAGAATATGGAGACAATGAATGATGAATGATAATGAAGTAATGGTCTGTAAGTCCAGTGGGAAAAGCAAGAGAGAGAATGCAAAAAGGAAGAGGAAGAAAGAAAGAGATGAGACGAAAGATGTGTTTTGGCAGTAATATAATGCAAGGCTTGCAATTGCTTTTGTCATTACAAGTCGGCCTTCTGCTTTACAAAGCAACCAAAAATAGAGGATATTGCTATTTCGGTCAGGATGCATAATTTTTACTGCAAGAAATACAATTTTCATATTTGAATAAAAAGCTCTTATTGGGTCACTCCTTTCAAGAAACCACCACAGACAGCCATGACTGATGCAATTATGTTTTTAAAACGACCTGTTATATCTACAACTGTAAGCATTGTTTTACAAAAACAATGAAGAATGTTTGTGTAATACACAACATAAAGATGAGGACATGGAAATCCAGTCAGTGTCGATTTAGCATTTCAAACTTCTCTCTTGGGCCAGTTGTTACTCTATCCATCAGGCCTGAATATGCGCAGCAGCCTCCACTCCTACCTTTGTTTATAACAGGAGAAATCATGACTCACAGAGGCCAAGAGAGAAGTTTGAAATACTAAATCTACCCAGCATCACAACCATGTAAAACCTAATGCACTGAATGTGCACGGATCATTCTGTGACCAGACAGAAAGTCAATTTTTACCATCACTAATCAGAAAAAGGCATGAACGGAAGGGGGTGGGGAAGTGGAGAGACCCTGTATGTTTCGGCATACTCTCCTGGAGAACAGGTCGACCACTGGGCTGACACCACAGATCAATGGCTGCCCCTTCCCGAGCCTTTCAGGGCAATAACTTGTCTTGAAATCACATACTGATTCATAACTCTGAACCTGTGTCACAAAAGGCTTAATTTCCAAAAACTAAAGGAGCAGTTAAAAGCATGCACGCGCATATCTATCCACATACACAACTGCTTTGTATCCAGATGGCAGCAAGTTTCATCCTAAAACCACCTGAGAGTAAAACAGCAAGGTCCCCTTCAACCAAAAGCAACTCATCAGGAAGTGCTTTTGTGTGAGGCACCGAACCACAGTAACATCAGCGTACACACACACACACGGCACCAGATGTCCAAAACATCCCACCTAAATCCCTTATCCTCAAAGATTCTTCTGTCCTGCCGCTATGAAGAATCCTCCGTCCACTGCACAGTGGTCGACTTTCAAACCATTTCACAAGTTGCTACTTCTTCCACATGCGAATATCGGAACACATCTCCTTGCTCGCCTTGTAGGATCCAAGAAAAATCATTTGAAATCTAACATAATGAATAACAACAGAAATAAATAAATGAGGTTTACATTGAGGATGTGGCACACAAGGTGAGCGAGGTGTGTGTCACTTCTGGTTGCTTTCTTTGTGTCTTTGGTTGAAGGAACAACCCTGACCTTGTGAAACGATGAAGCAGACTAAACAGTTTGTGTACAGGCTGAATAAAAGAGTGTCGGAGGATTCAGTGTCTTCAGAATTTTTCCAACTGTGGCTTTTATTTATTATGTGAAATGGCAGATCCCCACGGAGCATCTTTAACTTCTTTAATATCATATTTAATAATAACTCGACTGTTTGCCTCCACCCACAGCCCCCTCACCTGCGTTGCTACCAGACCTATCAATCCTCTTAACCTTTCTTAAACTAAAAATTTCAGTGTATCACTCAGAGGAAAGCCTCTCTCAGAATCACAATTGAAGCATAATGCGTAAATGATGTGTTCATATCCTTCAAGTAATACATAAGCAAAGAGCGGAATTTAGATTTCAACCAGCTCTCTATTCTGACCACTTGACTGTAGTCACATATGTAATGCAGGAACTAGTTACCCCAGTCCTTGTTGCTGTGGTGTTTTGTGGTGTGGCTGCCTGGAGGTGATGTTAGGATTCACTGTGTGCAGCCTTGTCTAAATGTAAGGGTTTTGTGGACACTGATAATGGCAGTGGGATGGCTCAGGGCAGGGCACGGGAAAATATTCCTTATTTTCAAATCCAAATGTTGACAGGTATGGTTGTTAGATCAAGAGGTGGAGGAAGACAACAAACACTCTCTTTTGAGAAAGTAAAATAAGGTTTTGTTGACACACACATGCACACATAAAATGTACGTATACATCAGTTTATCCAATCCATCATATAAACCGCACTTGACTTTGTTAGCTCGCAGGCTGTAGAAGCTTGAATTGACTGCACTGAAGGCTTCAGATGAATCTATAAATATTGTGGCATGATGTCTCAATTTATGAACTTCCTAACATACAGCATATGGCCTAGGGGACACAAAGTGCAGCATCTATAGTGGACGACTAAAGAGAGGAATGAAGCCCCTGTGGTGACTGAATGCATATATGTGACATATGGAGGAGTGGCTCGTGTCTTAAACAAACATCCAGAGGCAGAAAAATGTAGTTTGAAGGGTGAACAGATATCGTTTTGACTTTTGCAGCACGGCAACCAGAGTGAATGTTTGAGGGTGAAGAGGGGGTGACTGCCTTACAGAACAAACCAGCTCTGAATGGGGGCTTCAAGAGGGGTTAAACGATTAAGAGCGACATCAATGGGGACTGATACAGAGGGAAGATTAACGGGTCTTATGAACACCCCTTCACACATTGAAAAACAAGACACACAGGTGAGCAACTCTGTCTTTTTCAGGCATGTTATAAAATGGATCAGCAGCGTACTCTGGGTTTGTATAATTAATATACCACAGGGACTCTTACTCTAGTAATTAGGAGCTGAAACTCCACAGGACTCCATTAATGAAAAGTCAGCTCCAACACTGATGAAAGATTGATCATCTCTTACTTTGTCAAGCATGTTATCCAGCCATTTTCCTTGGTTTGCCCTTTAAAATGTCCCCCATTCAAAGAAGTGTCCATTGGGAGTACCTGTTTGTCCTTGATAGATTCCTTCACAGGCCAGAAAACAGTGTCTGGACCTTGAACAGTGGGAAGGAAGGGAAGTAGAGGGAGGAGTGAAAAATGCCCCTTGTCATCAGACACTCAATCCTGCCTCGTTTGTGTTGACATATTAAAGCTGGGACCGTAGGGAGGCCATAAATACACTGACTATGTCCTGACCCAACACTGCTAACCTTTGACCTCTCCCGAGTCCATGGAGGGAGGGCGAACAACAGCCTCAGGAGAAAGACACTGCTGTAAGCCAGCTGAACAGGAAGCTGTGATTCTAGCATGTATTCCTAAGGTGGTGTAAATATGAGTGTGAGTATTCAGTCATTCCTTAGGCTGGTTATCAACATGGAGCAGAGAGGGTTTTTAAGAAAAGATTTTCTGACTGTATACGACTGTTAGTTCATAATGGGTTTTGGATGCATGAAGAGAGCTGCACGTGCTGGAAGGCCCAGTGGTCAACCATGGTACTGCAACCAGCTGCATCCCAAAGGATTTTGCTATAGACCACAATTATGAAAGAGGATGTATGTACAACTGTAGATAAAACACCTAAAATGGCACACAAGGTAAATTCATATACATATCTATCCAAAAGATCCACGTATGAGGTGTGTCCTTTCCTGCTTTTCTCCTCTGGATTGCTGCCTTTCTCTTTGGGATACAAAGACAAGGTCAATTAGTACTCTCTGTATTATGTTTTTTTTTTTCTTTCTTTCTCTTTTTTTTTTTTTTTTTTTTTTTTTACAGCTGAAGGTTTGATATTAAAGTAAAACTTTGCCAGCATGTGCATGACGTCAACTCGGGGGCAGGCCAGCAAATCAATATGAGCAGATTTAATTTAGACTGATGTTTAGCCTCAGTGTCAAATGTTAGTGCCACCAGGGAGCACAAATTACATTGTCTCATAATGGCTTATTCATGGACATTTTCATCATTTTAAAACAGCACACCTTGCTTTAGAGCAAGGAAATGACTTAAATCACTTCATTTGGGCAGTACAGCTTGTTCTTACTTTCTTTACAACTTTGTTTATGGCAAGCCTCATGACACAGTGAATTCTAATGAGAAATAGCAGCTAGTAGCAGTATGAACACTAATCCGGATTACATAAATAAATAAGTTTCTTCTTGCAGGTGGTGTGAAATTACGTGATCCCGACAATTCCCAGACCACAAGATTAAGTGCCGTGATGCACCAAGCCAGCACTGAAGAACTAGCCGAGAGAGAGAGCAACTCATGAGTTGGCTCTGACTGCTCCAAATGTCATGTTAAACATGTGGAAATCAACTGGCCAAACATGACACAGCTTACAGATGAATGTCAGCTTGGTGTCCCAGGGTGTTAACATAGAGGCCCCCTCAACATCAGTGCTGGTACTGGAAAGAAATGTCCAGCAAAATCTACCAGACGCTGCGCATAACATACATTATTTGTCCCCTTACAGGACTTAAAAGACAACATCAAAAGAGCCTCTGTACACCTGCGGAAGACTTCACACTGCACCATCTCTTTCTGACTTTTTGCTTTGAATGAAAAAACCTTTAAAATTTGATGCATCTTCCATCAAACGTAATTGATCTGCCACCTCTAGCAGACAGGAATTAAAACTAAATAGCAGCAGCTCGTACAAGGTACACAATCACATCTACACAGCACAACAAACACTTACTGATCAGCAAAACCAAGAAGAAAAACAAAAAAACTATTGCATTTGTCATCAAACCGGTCGAAAACGGACTCACCATTAACCAAGTATTTTTACCTCTCTAGTTTCAGGGATCAGTAATAGAAATTGTTAAATCTATGCCTGTGAAAAAAGTGTGATTTAACACCTGAGAAACCTCTGAGTCATTTGTGTTTACAGATCCTCTTTTACAAAGTGGAACAAGTGCTGTCAAAGTAACTGGATTAGTTGTGTGTTGATTCCTTCTTCGAGGATGGAGGTTTCTCTACACACGTTCAACACACTGTCCGTGTATTCAGGAGCATTTGACAACCATACAGCTGGAGATCAACAGGGACTGGCTTGTGAATGGGTATGAGATAGTCCAAGTGGCCAAGCAACTTAACTAATACACATAACTGCCAAAGACACCTCAGGGCAGTTAAACAGAGCCTGCATCCTTATGAAAACAGCATTGCACTGAAAAAGTACTCTATGCTGGAAGGCATGTTCCCCTCGCAATTCATTCAAGTTACTTATGACATCTCCCCTTCAACTTTTCTCACCATTAACTCTACAAGGTGCTGTTTACTTTCTTCCCCCTGTCTCACTGTGCACCATTTTCTTTCTCGTTGCTCACACATTCTCTGCCCTGTACTTTCGCTCGCTCTATCTCACTCATACCCTTTGGAATCAATCACTCTCTTAAAGCCGTATGAGTAAGTGTGTACTTGAGACCAAATAATGACAGATGTTTGTGTGTTCAAAGTGTGAGGCATCTGTCTGCATCACTCAGAGGCTCAGCAGGTGGAGATGGTCTGGAGGAGATGAGGGAATTCACTGCAGTCAACGATCATCCCGCAGCATTTAATAGAGCTTTTTTTTTAGAGCTGGTCAGCTCTCAAAAGGGGTGAAGGATATGGCCAGAAACACGGCGCAGAGAAGAGGGAATGTGATCTGAGAAACAATCTCAGTTGATGCCCACAAATCAGGTCATGACAGGTCTGTCTCCATCGTGGACAGGTTTATTGTAAGAAAGCTAGCAAGTTAGCCTGTTTGTTGTTGTGTGTACCAGCTCTCACTGCCCCAGTGAAGTGTTAAGTCCATGTCTGCGTAAAAGAGCATGGTCTGGCTTTAGCAGAAAATTACTCTCCAGTCATGATTTACATGCCAGCTAAGTGCCATGTGTTGCTATAATACATCATGAATTACCAGTGATGAAACCACACCCATGTCTTCAGCTGTGCTCAGCCATTTTAAAAGCTTTTTTTGTGGTTTTATTGTTTTTTTTGTCAGGTCTCACCAACCTTCTAGCAGCCAAGGTAAACGAACTGTGCTGTACCAGAATTCACTGATGAAGAAACGTGAATTTCTGGAATTACTAGAATTACATTTGTCTAATGGTCAGAAATACGACTCCAAATGAATGCTAATGCTTTTCTGTTTCTGCTGGAGATGTAAATACTTTGTTTTCTATGTTAGCCATTACGCTTTAATCACATGATTATGTCAAGACTGTATGTCTTTTTGTCAAAAGTCAAACTTCTTTAGATTATTGAATCATGATGTATTTATTTCAATAATATTTTGAGAGTAGCATACTGTAAAATGAAACAAATATGGGCAATAACCATTACATGATTTACACTACCAGGAGCAATATCTCTGGTCCCAACTGTCTGAAATCTCATTTCAAACTCTGACCCAGAGTAAATGATATGTAAAGCATATTGCAACATCCAAAATCATGACATCCACATCCCAAATAGTTTCTCTGAGTCTTCAGGGAAAATTTTGAGAGTTGGATGTGATGACTTGAGGGCCTCACAGGACGGTGGGGAAAGCCTGCTGAGGAATGTTTTGAAGCACCCCTCCAGTTGAGTGGGGGTTCTCTGTTAGCATCAAGAGAGTGTCTCGTCTTATCAGTGTTTTTCAGTCTTATTACCTTACTTGCTCTCTGTCTCTTGTGCTGTATGTGCTCTATCTGGTTTCTGCCTTATTTGAAATACAGGTAATGCAAAGTGGAAACACTTTTTTTGAATAAGCTGTTACAGAGCGAACATGTAACTCACATGACTGATCGGCTCTATCTACTCAGAGACAAGAAGACGAAGAAGAAGAAGCTGTTTCCACACATTAAAACATCTCCTCATCACTCCACATAGATCTGATGTCACCTTCCTTGCATTAATTAAGATTAACTAAGATTAAGATTAAGATTATTAAGATTAAGATTAAGATTCCTTTATTCATCACAATTTATACACACAACATGCAGAGTTGAGGAGGGAAACTGCACACACCATGCATTTGTGAAATTCTTTCTCCGCTTTTTACCCATCCATGGTCAAACCTTCCTCCGCGGCAGACCAGGAGCGGTGGGCTGCTAGTCAACCAGCGCCCGGGACCGGTTCCATTGTTGTCACCATTGGTCAGGTGGTGATCTTCTTGCATGTTTTTAGTGGGGGTATTTTTATGGAGGATACCCCAGGTGAGCACAGGGAGAACATGCAAACTTCACACAGAAAGGCCCCTTTTTCCTTGAGCAGCAGGCACTGAAGGCATGGTGGAGGACACGCCACCAGCGCCCACAGCGGGATTCAAACTGGGACCTTCTAGCTGTGAGGCGACAGTGTTACCACTTGTGCCACCGTGCCACCAAATACATGATAATACATGAAACAAACAGAAATGTCAGATTTCCATCATGTTTTAATTTTTTTTTTTATTTGAGGTATGACTGGGCATCTTCTTGCACCTTTTTCTTCTGCAGTGGTATAATTGGCACCACCTATTGCTTATCTTAATAAACCAACTCCTAATAATCCCATAAAACTAGTGAGTGGCTGATTTTCTCGAAAATCTGTTAAAATTTGGAGTACATTTGGATGGAACCCAGCTTGAGATGGCCAGTAACATTCATGTTAGCATACAAATCTCGACAAATTGATATGCCGTGTGCCAAAACTAGCCTTGGCTAGTTCTCCAAGGCATAGTGGTGCAGATGACAGAGAGCCTTTTTGCTGACTGGAGAAAAGTGGGGAATTACAGGGAAACACTGTTTGGCTCAGTACAATGTGAAGTGAAGTTTGGCAGTCTTCTTTTTCTCAAGGAGGCGAGTGAATTGTCTCATATCATCATGAGGGATAACAGTTCTTAAATAATCTGAGTTTCTTCCTCTGTGGTTTGTTCAACATCGCCCAACTTCTTTTCTGCAGCCTTAATGACTGTTCGTCTGCTTTTCTTAGAGACAGTCTCATCATCCTTCAACGCAATTTAGATATTTACAGACCTCCGCTTTTATCTCTGTCAGATAAAAGCAGCTCAACAAGACAACATGTATATATATATAAAATAAACATAAAAAAGATACCTGGTGCACAAAAACTAAAGAATGAGGGTCATAAGTTTAAAGCTCTAGTCAGGGAGTCAGGCAAGATAGAGGTCAGGGCAGGTGGGACCAGGCACCAGAAGACTTGAACAAAAAGGCCACTTGTGTTTCCAGACATGTACCATCCAGTGATTTTAAATGAGCTGCATAAGGAAATGGAACACTTGGGCACAGAAAGGACATTAAATCTGATAAGGGATAATTTCTTTTGTACCAAAATGCAAAGGGACAGAACATTTTGTGACAAATAGTGTCTCGAGAAAAGAAAACCAAGCCAGGCACATGCACCCATGCTGAGTATTGAAACCACTCACCCATTCCACCCGGTCTCACCCGGCTTCGTGCATCAGGAAGAATGTAGAGGTGGTTATGAATACATACAGCAATGGACCATTACACTCGGATCACTCAAGCATATGCAACAACCAACAAATCAGTCAAAACTGAGGCGGCAAAATTGTTCAGTGATTCCTATCTCAAATGTGGCTTTCTGGAAAAACTGCGCAGTGACTTGAGGAGAGAATTTGAGAACTAGCTGCTGCAACACCTAAGAGCACTCCCTGGGGTCTGGGGGTCTAATATTTGTCCGTACAGCCCCCACAGGCCTGAACATACAGAGAGGTCTCAACATTAAGACTGCTCACTGAGAAATAGTGGAAAAAAATAACTGCACAGCCAACGAGGCAACAGGCTACTCTCCACTCTGTCTACTTTTTGGCAGGCCACCCAGACGGCCAGTAGACCAACTGTTTGGGACTGAAAGTCAGCTCAGGCTTCCACTCGGATTATATGGAGAGATGGCGACAGACGATGGTCAAGACCTATGACATTGCCTCCAGAAATGCTTCCAAGTCAGCTGACGGAGGACAGAGACAGTATGATAAGAGAGTGTACAGTCCCACACTGCAAGTGGGCAGCCTTGTTCTGTGAGGGGACAAGCACAGAAAATCTACTCATACTGGGAAGAGAACATTTCTATCATCATGAGCCAGACAGGTGAGGTGAGTTCGGTGTTTGACGTGGTACCAGACAGTGGAAGAGGCAGGACGAGGAAACTCCACAGAAACATGTTGTTACCGTGTGACTGCTAATGAAAATAAGACTCCCACCACAACCCGAGCGAAGAAAAGAAACAAACACCTGTGACTAAACACACACAACAAACAGATGCTGGGGAGGAATCAGGTGATGACTTTCCTGCAGTGCCGTTCACCTCCAGCTGAACGACAAGTTCACCTGCACTTAACCCAGCAGCTCAGGATTTCTATCCTCAGGGTGAAAAGACTGTCTCTGACTGACCTCTTCAAATTGCTGAGGAGAGACAAAAGGACCAGCAAAATCTGAGGAAAGTTCTGAGGATGCTGTTGCAATGGACTTGTGGAGCTCAGAGGATGAAATCTTTAAGGAGACAGAACAGAGGGAAATGTGTAACAACCTCAGACTCTGACTTATGACAGATTTGGCCAGATCAGGTTTCACAGAGTACAGTTTCTACCAAAGAGAAAGCTGTCAGTGGCTACTGCTGGCCCTGGTAACGGATGACAAAAGATATCGTGGCAAAGACATGTTGATGTGGTCATCGGGAACACAGAGACTGTTGTCGAACTTGTGTGTTTTGAGTGGACTGGACTTTATGAGGACAGAGAATTGACCCTTCCAAGTGTATGAACTCATGATTTTATAATTTTACATTTATGCAAGTATTTGGACTTAAAGATAAAATCAGGAGTATTCATGACTGCAGTGCACAGTAATCTTGGTATCTGATAACCTAAATGTAAACTTGTCAACATGACCATTGGGTTCCATTGCTGACCGTGGAAGTGAGGGAGGTTTGTTGATATTCAGAAGATATTTATGTTTACTGTATCTTTTTGAAGGGACTCCACTACTTTTTTGAAGTAAAAATAAAATTGCAATTCAAATCTTATTTCTATATTTGCAGTCAATGTTTCTATTCTAAATGTACTGATGTTCATATGTTTTTTCAGGCAGCAGTAGTATTTTCAGCTGCAATGATGTTTGGCAATGCAACATGATACTTAATTTTACTTAAGTAACATTTTGAATGCATAACTTCTATGTGTTGCTTGGCACAAAGTCATAGATTTTAAAGCCCGTCAGAGGCTGCATTACACAATGTTTGCCAGCATGCAAGCTACCCCCTGACTTGCTTGCATGACACACTAACAATTAAGAAGTGGCAGAGGCATGCAGTTTGTTTGCCTGCAGTGGCTCCTCACTGTCAGACCTCACGCACTCTATACCAGATGCGAGTCTAATCAGGCCAAGTTTCACTCAGACACACTCCACATTTCAGATGCTTGGTGACGTTGGGTGCCAAAATAGTTGTCTTCTTTTTCGGGCCATACACGCAGTAATACAACATTTTTTTTAACAATGTCAAAGTGCTCTACAACAGCACTAATTCTTTCACACATGCCAATACAAAAATTGTGTACTAGTTGCACATCACAACGAGGTGAAACTGATCCAACATGATGATATAGATTAGATTTTCGTCCCTCACCCCACCACAATGATAGAGGAAGCAACGAATAAAAAGGATCTAAGCTGAATTTTAGTGACATAAAGGTCAGCATGATAGCATCAGCAAACTCTTATCTGTTTATTTTCCCTACATAAATCATAGTCATTCAACTTTGTTTCCCTCCATTGTTTCTCCTGGTCATCCACACTCCCCTCCACAGTGCCTCTACGCCCGCCTAGCGGGGCCCACACTGCAGTTGATTACCCCTGGATTGCACTAAGCAGAGACTGTGTTATAAGTCTGCTGACTACAAATAGCTCCCTGCAGCATTTGTGATGAAGACAGATTGGAAATGATAAATGCCCATTTACACCTACACACACTTTCTGTTGCTAAGAAACATTATTTGTGAGCTACCAAGCTACCTGGTAATCTTCACAATCACTAAGCAACCACTCAATTTGATCCATGGACAGGAAGTTTCCCAGACCTCAAAAATTGGTTGGCAGCACGGTTATTTATTTTCTAAACATGTTTACAATGTGATGAAGCCATAAATGCTGGTCAGAGTTGTATCATACTGTAATGATTGTTGATGATCTGCTGTGATAGCTGCCTGACAAACTAATATGAGGTTTAGATTAAAAAAAGACATACTGTAGATACAGATTAAATAAGATTTCAACTAATTGTACCACGTCATGATTTATGTTGTGGTTTGTTGAGATACTTTTACGACCACAAATCAGAATATACAGAACAGTACATCCTTTTCTACCTCAAACATTAAGGTCTGCCATCTGGGTGCAGCACAAAGTACAATACCCACCTGACAATGTTTGAGTCATTCTCATTTTGACATTTTGACTTTCTTATCTGCTGAGTATTGCCAAAGCCCGATGTTTGCCCCAGACATTTCAGCTCTCCATCACACTGAATCAGTTAAACCTTACAACAAATGCAAGGTGAGATAGATGCCACCTGACTGAGCATTTCACCTTGCAGGATGAAAGAAGAGGATGGATGTGCAGATACTGTACATAATTTCACCAATTCCTTCTGCCCTCCAAAATCCCATGCGTCATCATCTCACCCTGGTAAGTCTAGTGATTTGTGACAGATGCTGTTAGCATTTGCTTGAATGGCTCTGGTTCAGTTGTCGAAGCCTGATTGAAGTTTGTACCGGAGAAGGCCGACATAACGCTGGGCGGGCACACAGGTGTCACACTCCAGACCAGCTGTTCACCATTGTCAGGACAATGTTTGCCCTTTTCTGGTGCGTCATCATCTCTCCAAACACCTGCTGGCCTGTCATGACCACAGAGATCGCTCTAAACACAGCTTTGATCTAATTATGATACGGCAGAGATCATTCTGACTGGATTTCTTTGCCTTACAAATGTGCAAAGACACAAAACAAACAGGCAAGTTTTTAAAGAGAGGAGCTAAAATGAGTGTCTCTGCTCACAAAACTAACTTGGTAAATGTAAAACAAATTTTAAAAGTACCTATATATAATTTGGCATTTGTCAGCATCCACCGTCCTGTTGACTGTACCATCTTTTTGCTTGTGTTTCAGGTAACACTTTACATTAAACCTCACCATTTAGCATTTATAAGTTCTATCTAAACATCTTAAAACATGCTTTTAACACACTATAATCTAGTTGTGAGCAGACAAGGAGTGTTTTGTGTTTATTAAGCTACAATATCTGTCCTGTGTTTTATAATGTTAGCCTATAAATATCTTTTACCAAATTGTCATTCATTATCTGTATATGCGGCAGCCTCCACTTATTATAGTTATTGACAAATACATTAATAAACTTTTATATTTGCTTAAAACTATTCTTTTTTAATTAAATGTATACATACTGCATACACATGCTAAAAATTTGGGGATTTAAGTTTTCATTGATTTATGCTTTTCGGATTCTGTGTGAGAAAGGTGGTGTGTGTGTGTGTGTGTGTGTGTGTGTGTGTGTGTGTGACAGCGAGAGAGACACGTGTCTTGGTGGAAGAACATCTTACTATGGTGTCAGATCAGTCTCAATGCTAATGAATGCACACAGGAGGATTCACAAATGTATATCTGGATTTACATATAAATGACTCCACATCAATATTTTTCAATGCACACAAAAATAGTCATCATTGTATGTAAAGGTGGAGCAAATCCATATTTTAAAAAATGATGGTGACAAATGAATTTCTTATGCACACACAAAATGTAGCTGAATGCACAAATGCATTTAAAAGTGTTAAGAAAAAAGTAGTAGTAAGCAGAAACAATCAGATGGTTCCTTTAGCTTTTTTTTGATGAAAACTGCAAATACTTTTAAATGTATACATTTGTGGATTTCTACTACCTTCATTTAGAACAAGAAATATTTGTGTGTGCATCAGGAATTCATTTGTGAACCTTATTTTTTTAGATGTGGATTTGTTTCACATTTATATACAATGATAACATTTTTGTGTGCATTGAAATATATTTGTGGCAAGAGCCAGTTATATACAAATCCCGAAAGACATTTGTGCATCTGTCTGTGTGCTTTCATTATTATTGAGACTGATCTGACATCATATCTTTCATTCAGTTTGAAGAGTGTTTACAGGTGCAGTGGATCCAAGCTGTGACAGACAATGTTAAACAATGACAGGTACATGTGCACTGTTCCATGGCAGCATGTTTATTATCTCCATGAGCCTCCACACACTGAAGACATAATGTAACAAAAAAAATCACCTGTAAAGCATTTTCCCCATAGACCTCCATTATAAAAGAGATGTCAGTAAACAGGACACTTCCAACTGCATACAAGGTAAAATATTTTCCTTTGTATTATGAATTTCTATGGAATGGAACTTTGAGAAACTTCCCCAAAGCTTCAAAACGTTAGACAATGGGCCAAGCAACACATAAGCAAACCCAGAAGCTAGAAAACTTTTGACAATTAGCAATTTGTGAATGACCGTCTTGTTTCAGCATGCGGTTCTCGTCATAAATCCATGGTCCTAGGAGCCTGCAGAGTGTCACCATGGGTCAGAAGAGTGTTTGTATGTCAGTCAGCAAAAACTTCACAGCATTGTTGAGTTCTAATTTATTCATTTCTGTCTGTCCTCCATCTCCTAATCTAACGACATGGGTAAAGGTGGTGTTGGTGGAGGCCAGCAGTCATACCCACTCAGAAAAACGTTACATTTATGGAAGACATCTTCTGAATTCAAGTTTCTCTCTTTCACCAAACTAAGACGAGCTTAACTGCCTTGTTAACTCATTGTGAAACACATGAAACAAAACTCACCAAAACCAGTTGTTAGTCTATGCATTGTTCCGACAATCATCAGCTCTGGTTTGGTCAAAATAAACGCTTAATTCATCTCGTAGATGTGAGAATGTTCTGCTGTTGCCGGCCGCTTTGTGTTTCTGGGTTAGCTTGCTCAACAAGAGGCTGTCACAGAGCAGCAGCTCTCATTTGCTTTTTGGAGACAGATCATTAAATTGACAAAACATTCAAAAAATGATAAAAATTACATAAAAACCCACCAGCACCGGACTCAGATAATCACCGATAGGTAATTTATTTCACCCAATGGCCCATCCTTACTCTAACGTCTGTTTCACAGTGAATTTCTGTCGAGACCTGATGCATCAGCATCATCATTTGCCACCACAAACTGCAGTAAGTCGCAGTAAATAACAGAATTCACTAGTCGCATGCTTTGGTTGTGCTCATTTCTAGCTCCACTTGTATTCCACTCCCTCCCAGCATGGGATAACTGCATCGACCCTGGATATTAGGGCCCTGTGACAAAAGAGGGATGCCACTCTAAACAGTATCATTACTGTAAACTGATTGGTTCAATATGTGTGGTCATGCAAGGAAAAACAAAGACAGGAGCCTCAGTGTCTTTTGACCCGCTGTCAGTTGCTCTACCACTGAGGCTGTAATGAAATCTGTTGCCATTTTTTTAGTACTACAGTTAATTCAGTGCTTCTTATTGAAAGCCACTGTAAGGCTTATATTGTGAAGTAACTTCAGAGTTGTTACCAAGGTTAGCAAGAGACTAAATCATTGTTTCACAGTAATTGGTCTATATGCAGCTTATATTACTAAGGAGGGGTGTCACATGGAGGTGGAAGGCATTTAATGAATGAAGCCTGTGATCCTCAGACTTCACATCACATTAATGACAAGCATAATGAATTACATTCTAGGCTAAGAACACTAGTCCAGAAGTTGCTCTCTCCAGCAATGTTTTCCAGCTCCTCCTGGGAGATTCAGAGGTGTTGTCTGGCCAGATGAGATGCATAATCTCTCCAGTGTGTTGTGGGTCTACCCTGGGGTCTCCTACCAGTTGGACGTGCCTGGAAAACCTCCAAACAAAGGTGGCCAGGAGGCATCCTGCCGGATCCACCTCACCTGGCTCCTTTCAACACAAAGGAGAAGCCTGCAGAAGAAAATCATTTTGGCAATCTCATTCTTTCAGTCACTTTCCAACTGGTAAATCAAAAGTTTTGCCTTCCAGCTCAGTGCTCTCATCACCATGATGGTCTGGTACAACGCCCACATTACTGCTGACACTGCACCAATCCACCTGTCAATCTCACGCTCCATTTTACCTTCACTTGTGAACAAGACCCCAAAATACTTGAATTCCTTCAAGGGAGCAATCCAGCTCCTTCTGGCAGGGAACCATGGCCTCACACCTGGAGGTGCTGACACTTGACTGCAAACCGCCCCAGTTCTCTAAGAATTACCAGCAGTAATAAGCCATCTTCACACCATATGCCAAATTAATATATAGTAAAAAGTGGAAATGTTTCTTTTCCTTCTTGATAAAAATAAATGAAATTGAATATGAAAAAAAGCTCTGCAGGCTCTTGAATAAGATGTGTTCTTGCACAGACGCTACATGTGCTTTTGCTCTTACATGAGAATTCAAAGTCATAGTATTCCTTGACAACAGAATGCTGCACCATCTAATCAAAACTGACACACTGCCTACAGAGCCTTTCCTCCCACTTTGATACCATACCAGACATGTGAAGGTGGGGAACAGGCACAGAAACACTGCGCCAAAAAAAGAATCATGACAATGGATGGCAGCTGTCAACCCAAGCTGTATTATTTTGTTTGATCAGTGCCACATGCACTTTTAGACTCTAAAAGCAGGATTTGAATGCTTACAAATATATATATTTGTTTTTTCTGAGCAGTTTTCAGTCATTAATTAAGGCAGAAAGAAGCCTATTTGCTATCATGTAAAAGAATTCACAAGATATATATCATGTTAAACAAAAGCCAAAAAACATTTTTACCTGTACACTATCACTGCTAAAGATACAGTTCCCATGGGAAAGTTCTGTTTAGTTTGAACCCTCATCCCAGATCTACATTGACAATGCAGGGCTCTCACACGAGCCTCGGCCCTAACACTCCAACATCATGAACATGTGCCAATAGCTCACAGGCCTGTCTTTTCCTCTCCTCTGCAAGCTTGTACTGCCAGGCATGGTGGGGAACACAAAGATAAAGACAAAGCCTCTAGTTTCACGGAAGGTAAACTGGAGGAAAGAGGAAGATCATCTTGCAGCGGTGTGTGTTCACTCCTGCCTTAAAATAATCTCTTTTTTCGCTGTGGTCCACAGCACCATGCTCAACGTTGAAATCCTGATTTTGGTGTGTTAGGAATGCTCCACCTGCACTGTTCAGCTTTGAGGACTACACTGGTACCCTCTGAGACACTGGACAGGATGCACAGACTTAAAGTCCATATCATAAAATGCTGATAGCATATGAGAAAAAGATCCTAAACTCACAGCTGAGAAGCCACAAGAGTGCATATGTTCCATGTGAATAAAGCCACAAAGTATGAATACAATACTTATAAGCTACTGTAGGAATACTTGAAAGTACTACTGCAACACTGGAAATAACATGAACTGTACCAACCATGGTTTCATAAGGATATTTAGGAGCATTTTACAGGGCTTGAAATGACACACTGAGGAAAATCATGCTTTTTTAATGACTCACTGTACTTGATAGAGTTTCCCATCTGCAGCCTGCTTATGTTTTTCACTCTCTCCTGCTGAATAATATAACGCACTCGTAACCAATTTCCCATTTAAGCTAGCTTGTATTTGTCTGCACATGAAAACAGAATTGGTTTAATAAGCTGTTTTAGAAACAAAACACTGATTTGACAGCCACACTGCAGACTGGTATTAAGGTACTTGACAGTGTTCCTCCTCAGATTTCTGTAAGGAGCTCTGTGGTGAACCATCAGCTCTCAAATAAAGCGCAGTTAAGAGGCTTGATATGGCTTGTGGGACAAAACACACGCTGTCTTACTACACTGCCATGAAACTAGAGGTACAGACAGCTGACATCAGAAGTGCACTGTTTGCTGCCTCTGTGGCTGAAAAAGCTTGCCATGGAAAGTCGATCTACGTCAGTGAAGACATGAGAAGCTGAAGCTGACACACTGTGTTGAGGTGTGAGGGAGAAGACAGGGTCACACCACTACACAGATGCTGGCAGATAAAGAGAGAGAGTGAGAACGCACGAGAACCCCGGGGGAACTGAAAACACACAGGCTTGAATATCAATATACAGACAGAGGCCCTCTGAGACTTGACAGAGATGATAGAGGCAGCCCCGCATTGGCTGGAGCACACAGCAGCCATCCAATAAAACCTCAAGCATGCATCAGAAGACCTCAGCTCCAGATAAGGTTGGCAGCATTACCCTTCCTTTGACATGAATCTGTAAGCTCATTCACCAGTCTTTTGTCAAGACACCCAAAACTACACGATACAGTAATCAGATATGGTATGACGGTATGTCAGTGATATAACAGGCAGCCGGAATGTGGAAATGGAACTGTTTACAGCTAAATGAAGGTGCTGAGTGGCTCTGAGACAACTTACTGTCTGCATCTGTCTTAGTGTGCACCCTGTGGAAAGCATCAGCTCTTATGTCCTTTTCAGATGACAAACTTCTCCATTCCTTCATGTGCCAAATACGCCACAATGAACTTAGGTATCTATTCTTTCCTATTTAACATGCTTTTAAGGGGGCTCTGAGACTACTAGATAGCATGAAGGAAGGGTGCACAAATCTGCTTAAGATTAAAAGTGCTTTGGTAATTGCAAAGTATGGCCTTTAGATGTGCCCTAATGTTTTCCCTGAAACGCTCAAGAAGTAAACTTAAATGAGTTTATGTGGATCGATGGTAAATATGTTGCTCTGACTGACTCTCCCTAGTGTCTTATTTCCATGTAGTAGTTTGATTTATGTGGTTTAGTTTTGTCATTTTGCTGGGTAAATCAATGGTTATCAAAGAAAAACTGGAATAAGACAAAAAGAACAGAATGAATATTTAAACTAATAAAGATCACCGTTTGGCACACTGCTTTCCTAAGGATGAAAAAGTTTGGCCCACAACCCATATTTGAGAGCATCTGCCTGAAATCTGCATGAAGCTATCTTAAAGACACTGTCTCCCAAGTAAATTCACACCAATGAGCATATGAATGTATTACAGCCAACATGTTAGCAAATCTCAGCTTAATGAAACAGAATGCAATCATTTGCAAACAAACTGTGTTTACCGACAGCAGTTTTACAAACTGTTCCTGACTCCATGTAGTAATATCCTTCATTCAATCATGTGTTCACAAAGCGGTGAACCTCGCCCCATCATTGCTCGTGAACGACTGAGCCTTTCAAGGATGACCCTTTCATACCCAATCATGATCAAGTCCCTTCCATTATCAGGGGAGTCGGGAACATCAACAAGGCTGACATCTTATCGTTACTTTCAGACACCCAGAAGCTGCTCACATCAGTGTGAAGGACAGTGAGGCCCTCTCAGGCCAACTAACCACGTCAATGCACAAATTAAACATTCCTTCATATCCATAAATTTCTCCCACAAAAATGGAAGTTTCCTGCAAAACTAGCTGTATCGGTCATTTTGAGCAATGTCATATAACTTCTGGATTGAACATTTTGACAGTGAAAGTTTTATTGAGACAGAAACAATGCCAACAATCAATTTCAAAGATGATCTTCGGTAGAAGAAATAAATAACAGTTTTCATGATGTATGACCAAAACCAAAACGCCCATGTGACTGAGTAATAGCATCCCCTCGTGTTTCTGAAGATGATTTACCCAATTAATTGTGAAGGAATCCTGTATGTGGAGTAGTCACTGTCAAGCATCCAAAAGTGTTTAAAGTCACTTCACATCTCCTTGGAGGCTGTTGTTCATTAAAATAATAGCTCAAAACTCAAACAGCCTATTTATCAGAGACCGCGGTGGATGGCAGTATGGACAAATTGAGGTGTAATTATAGCGTTGGGTTGCAAGAGACTTTTCATCATCACAGAAAGCCCTTCTCGCAAATTATTCAGGGAGGAGAGGTGGAGAGAGGTTTCACTTGCTGATGCCAGGAAAACAAGCGCTGAGCTTTTTCGGCATCAAAACTCTGTGGAGTGGGAGCCATTTGTAAAAAGGGTCCCTGGAGACGGTCATATTTGGAAAGAGAAGGAGAGCAAGAATCACGGGGCAGAGTGATGAACATGCAAGCATCAGATAAGCATCCTGAATCACCACGCTGGAGACATCTTCCATAGAGAAACCCTGCTGGCTTCTAATCATGCCTCAAACACCTTCAAAAAAATGAAAATGATAAGAAATGTAAAATGATTTTGAATGACCAATAAAAGTTATAGACCAATAAATGCTCTTTCTTTGCAAGGTTAAACTATGATATAGGACTTTTCAGGCTGTCTTTTCTCTTGTCTCACACTTGGCTGTTCAAAGCTGCACTGAGTGATATCTTAATGTTGACAATGGATCAGATTAAATCATGTAATGTTCATGGGGGTCACTTGCCCACATTCTGCAGTTCCTCTCAGTTCTACAGTGCATTTTAGCATCTTTCAGCTCTTTGTTTTAGCTTTACAACCTGCAACTTTAATGTTTTGATCCAGTCTCACCACTCTCATCATTTCCAGCTTCAACACGCAGTTGTTTTTCAGTTCTCATTAACCCACTGTACACCTGCCCAGCACCAAATGGCAGACAGACAAGGTTAGCAACTAGCCAGTGAACACGGTGGAGCATTTAGCAGCTAAAGAGACAGATATTTCCATCAGAAGTGTCGTGCATGGCCGTGCTAAAACATGAACATACTCATGTTTTTGGTCAGGGGTGAACTATCTGTTTGCTACTCCTGAACATCAGTGTGACAGTGCAAGACAGGCTCACACTGTGTTTACAGGCATGCATGAAGAATGATCACAAGAGATCACTGACAAAGGGTAAGACTACAAGCTGCAAAACAGCATTTTGTAAAGAACCAGCTACTTTCGTTTCCCAATAAGTAGACAGACTTGTACCTTTTTGAATACACTGTAGGAGATCTGCAGCCCATTTGAAAATAAAATTGGAAGAAATTAACGTGAACTAGTTCATTTTATTCTGTGTGAACTGAACTTTGAGTTAGCTCTTGTAGTTGTGGACTTACACGACACCATTGGAGGAGACCAAAAATGGAGCTAAAAGACAGTGAATATTAAGCTTACATTATTCTGGCTTGCTAACATGTTTACTAAAACATGTTTATACAATGATAATATGTCAGTGTTGTGTTTATATATTGTTCTCCAATTAAAACAAAAAAAATCAATTAAGGCTGCTTTAACTTGCACCCTGAAATACCAGGAAACACTAGTATCACGTAGTGATACCGAATGCAACAAATAATACCAAATAAATCCTACTTTTATGAAGTTCATCATATTGTGTTTGTTGACGCTGTGCAAGTATTGATTTAACTCTGCAGTAATAATAGGAGGAGGTAGCGTGTGTTGTTATTGCATTAGATTGCATTATATTGAATGGTGTTTACAGTTTTTGTTTTGTAATTATTACCTTGACCAGTATTTTTAATTATTTTCTACAAAGATGCAGTCTTGAATCCTGCATTTTTCTGCATGAAGAAACCTTGGTTGTAGAACAGAAAATCAGCTCTATTTTTCACACTTAATGTATCCTCATTGCAATTTGGCTTTTCTGAAGCATAAAAAAATAGGATACAGTAGAAACAGGGGCCTATATATTTTATGAGATCTCCATATTTAGGCTGCAGCTATTCTCTAAAGGGAAGGGAGATGTAGGTGAGGGAGAACAGGACGACAAACTAGGAGTTGGTTAAGTGTGAGTGTTTATGCATGCCTGTGCATGTTGTACTCGCATGTTGTGTGGGTTTAGCTTTGTGTTCGCAGGCCTGTGTTGGGTGAGGGAATCTCAAGAACAAGAGCTTATGAAGTTTCAAAAAAAGAGATGAATACAAATAGAAACACTGGGTGGAGGAGTGGAGACAGGGGTTGTTAGATAGAGAGAGAGAGCCTTTGTGTCCCTGAGGATTACAGAAGATACGGACCTGAATAACTCACAGAGACCCTATAGAGCTTTAATTATTGATTACCGATGAGCTTTCACTGCCAAAGCCAACATGTGCTCCATGAAGAATCAGCTGAGAGGATATTATAAAGCAATGGATCTGAAGCACAGTACCAAGAAATTCAAAGCCCAAACCTGTTCCTGAAAACTTTTCTACGGAACCAGATCTGAAGAGACGCAGAACACTGAACTCTAAAAGCCAACCTCCATGTGATCCACAAAGGGAAGCTGTGAAAAAGAGGCTGTAGATAGTACAGTATGACTGCTCGGGTCGGTTTGGCTGCAATAAGCATTTTCCTCAGGGATGGATTACAGCTTGCTGCCACAGTAGAGTGGAGGGTGAACTGATGTAGTGGTTGGATTCCAAAGCACTACTAGTTCTGGAGCAAAATATAGTAATATGATGGACTGTATAAAACATGATCGAAGTCTCCGCCATAAGTTTCTGAACAGCCATTGTGAAGCTTGGTGACAATGGATGTGGCTGTCGCCATCTTGGCAGTGCCTGACTGTGCTAAACTCCCAGCTCATCCAAAAATAGACAAAGAGGTGGAGCGTGGGTGGAGCTGAGGCGGGACAAATGAAGCCTGGTTGCTGATTACCAGCTACTTGTCACTCAAAGCAGACATGTCCATAATTATGCATAATTTTAAGCCTTAATATAATTTAAACATGTGAGTTACATCTGTACTGTAATATGGGGGTCTATGGGAACTGACTCCCTTTTGGAGCCAAACTCAAGCGGCCATTTGAGGACTTGCAGCTTTTAGCACTTCGCCGTTGGCTTCAAGGATTTTCTGATGATGGTTTCTGTTGAGACATTGGTGACTGTCTCTCAGTCCTGCCTCTCATTAGCCAACTGGTTCTGTCACACTGCATCGTGGTGGATGATTACTAAAACTTAATTTCATTTGTCTAATTGGAAGCTAATTCTCACGCGCTGCAGATGGAGGCTGAAAGGCATCGCAGTGACCCCAAGGTAACACAACCTCTCCGTTTTATTCTGCGCTCAAGTTTAACTCAGCCCCACTGACTTCATTTCACACTTCATCTCCCTTCCAGCCACATCCACTCACACATGCGAACACATCACACACACACACACACACACACACACACACACACACAAACATTCACATCAACATGGACTCATGCACACAGGCGAGTCCAGTTGCAGTTTAAGACATTTCCAGAGAATGTTTGAATCACAGACAATCAACCTACACAAATTAGGCTGCCACGCATGGGAGAGTAAAGCTTGATGCGTGCATTATTACATTAAACAGCTGTGAGTGTATTTTCTTTGCTGATATTTTTGTCTTGGACAAGGATTGTTATGCATTTTTCTTTTTCAATTGAAATGAAACAGTAACCACTGGACAAGTGATATTTCATCTGCTTCAGTTCATAGTGTACAAGGGAAATTCATGACACAATGTCAAACGTAGATTCATTTCGTGTGGTGGTTTAAAACATGTGAAATCTACAAATTGGGAAACCCATAATGCTCTGTAAATCCCATCCCATCTGCTAGAGAGCTCAGAGTAGCAGCCACTTGGACTCTGTCTCTGTGTCCTCATGATGCTGAGTGGCCTCACAACACAGTGCTCATGTTCAGCCTGACCTCAGCATGGCCAAATCAGACTAGATGGCACTTTACAGCATGGAGCCACTCAGAGCCTGGCCCGGGACATAAAAAACATTGAGTGGGAGTACAGGAACTGAGTGCACAGCTATAAGCAGGTTCCACAGTTATAATGGTCTGTATTAATGTGTGCTAATGTCTCCTCATTGACATGCCTGACAATGTCTCTTATGTTATATTATACACAAGGCACTGAATATGAAAATGTTAATATTGTGAAAAAATATAATAAGAAGTTGATCAATAATGTATTAATTATAATAAGTAGTGTCATTACATTTGTGTATCTTATTACATAAATCAAACTTAAGGCCAGTCATATCTGAAGTTGAAACATAAATTAAAAACTAACATGAGTTAAAAAGTTGGCTAGCCGTGTTGCATTCAGGTACTTATTAACCCCTCTAAACTCACACATCCTCGGCATGTCAGTCATTCAAAACTTAAATTGTGTAGTAGTTTTTCCAAACATTTCCAAAGATACCAAAGACTTCAGACCAAATTTTGGAAAAATTGTGTGTAAAATGGTGGATCTTGAATGTTTCCATTAGAGGCAGCAATGCAGCCATCATCCACATGGAGTCTCAAAGTTTGAATACTTCACTCAGTCTAAACATCCCACAGCTTCATTGAAGATGAAGAACATACAGAACACACAGTGTATGTGACACTGTCAATGTGAAGTAAGAGTATTCTTTTCCTCCTTAAAGCCATTTAAATGAACTCTGACAGGTTTCTGACCACTAGTAGTGCTATGGGGCAATATTTTTATGAGAGGGGCCCCATATTGTTTCTATCGTGTGGCGACCAAGTACGCCCATGCAAGCACAACTTAGATCCTGTTGTTGGTCTGATGGCAACAGATTGACATTTGGTGGTGGTAATGGACTAACAATGTGCCGACAAGGTTTGTGAATAAGATTGTTTGCCCATAAACATGGATGTACACAATGCATAATTTAGAATATTTAAAAAAAACGGCTTTACAAATGTTTTTTTAGAAAGAAAGTAGACCCCAAGGACACATACACACAATGTGTTTTTGTAATAAAAAAAAAATGAAATTGTTTGTTAATAAGAAAATTCCACAGGGCAGCTTTAGAACAATAGTTTGACATCTTGGGAGTTGCACTTATTTGCTTTCCTTCTGGAGTGAGATGTGAAGATTGATACAAGTCTCCCATCAGTACACTGTACAACACAAAGAGCCAAAAGCTTGGAGCTTCAGACTCGAAACACGAGGGAAACAACTAGTGTGGCTCTGCCCAAAGGTCAAAACTATACCTAAACACACACATCCAAAGCTCACCAATTATCATGATCTCTACATACAAAGAAAATTGATTTTATGGGGTCTTATGTGCTGTAATCACATATATCTTGGTGAACAAGAGTCTTGTTATCGCAGTGAGGTTGCCAGGCAACCAACATACTGGGCAATGAATAAAGTGATGATCATCTAAAGCCACAAATTGTTGTTTTTACGCCACAGTTTCTTCCTGTTTTGAACATTTGGGCTGAGTCAGGCTAGCTGTTTCCCCCTACTTTCAGTCTTTATGCTAAGATAAGTTAATTACCTCCTGGCTCTAGACCCCTATTGAACGCACAGATATGAGAATAGTATTGATCACTCGTCTAATGCTCAGGAAGAAAAAGCAAATAAGCATATTTCCCAAATAGCACAAACTGCTCCAAATAAGGGGAAATAAAAGGCAGAAACTGTATGTTGAGGAATTAAGTCGACTCTTAACGGAATGTTCCCAGTGTTATGACTCAGCAAAGTTTCTGACAATGGAAAGGAAGGTCCTCCTGGTGATGACTAATCGCTTAAAGCACACTGAAGATTAGCCAGGTGAAGTGATTATGCATTATAGGTACAGAGTTCAGCACAAAGGCTCATACTGTCGACCTCTGAGTCTGTTCATGGTTTAAGGGTGGTGGGGCGAGCTTTAGAGGGAGTCATATGGTGCCTGCGGTGTGTGTCCTTCAGGCAGTTTGTGTGTCTTTGCTTGTGTGTGTGTGTGTGTATGTATGTGTGTGTGACACCATCTGTGGCCTGGTCAACCGCCCAGTTCTTCTGCCAATGGCTCCCTTAGAGGAAGATAGTTTGGGGGCATGTTGAGACTCATTGTTGATCCCCCACTCAGCACACACACAAACACACACGCAGGCACACAGATCATATAAAGGTATTTTAATGCATTTTGAAGTGCCGCATTCATGCACACATTATCAGCATGCATGCTTTCCAAATCAATGTGCAGAGTGTCTGCAAGCTGCTTCTGCGCTGCAAATTTTTGAAGGCGTAGCTGTTTCAGAAGCTCCTGTGAACATCTCATTGTTTTATTTAACGTTTACCCTCCATCTTTCTTCCACTCTTCTGCCCTCTCTCTGTTACATGCCACCAATTCCTAAAGTAAGACGGAAGTGTCAGAGTTTCGCCCAACTGTTCTCTGAGATCAAAGAGATGAATATGAGCTTTTAAAAGGGGCTCAGTCCCTTCAATCCCATTTCAGTGATCCAGTTTTCCTGACAGCTTTGAGGCTGAGGAAGTGTTTTGCTGAGGAACAGGCACAGAAATCGCTCTAATGCTGTGTCGGCTCATAAATAGCAAAGGGCTATAAATGTATCTTTTTACTGTTGAGGGGGGGAACATTTACAGTTTTTCATTATGGATGTTAGAGAGAGCACAGATATCATAGTGTTATGATGTGACTGAGGTTTTGAAAATGAGAGAAGTCCCTGCCTTGTGTGGAGTCTGCTACAGTATGGTAATGGCCATCTGTTGGTAGTGCAGCAGTGCAGTAAACTACCTCTGATAGTCCGACAAGATGAGACACGCACACACTAATGCACACAAACATAAAGCTTCAGGCACGCAAACTTAAACCTTCAAACACAGTCTACAAGGATGACCTCTCTGTAGTCGCAGCCATGCGAGTGTGTGTTTGTGTGGTTTCCATGGCTTGTCTATAACGCTCTGGGGTGAGTCAGACAGGGGACAGATGAGGATTGAGCTTCAGCAGGAGGATGAGGAGGCTTGTGAATTCACATTGTTGATACTGTAAACACCAGGTACTGCAAGTCAGGCCTGCATAGGACACCCTGTCTCTTTGAAATGATGTCAATACTTTTACCAATTTGCAACAACATGTATGTTTTGAATCAAACTTAATGCTGTTGCAGTTATGTCTTTAGTCACGCTCTACGGATGGAACTATCTTGTCTCGGTCAATTTGTTGGTTGGTTGCTCCACCGCCTTGGTGCAGGCTGACATATCTGAACAGCTATAAAATGCCTTGCCATTAAATTTTGTACAGACGTGCAGTTCCAAAAAGGATCAAACCCACTGACTTTGGTGCTGTCCAGACTTTTAAGGGGGCACCAAAGGGCTGCTCTAAACAGATCATGTGACCAACAATAATGTGACAATAATGTTTAACAATAATGTTTAAAACAGCCAATGAAAACACAATCATTAGAAAAAAAAAATGCTGCATATAAACGTAACTTTACATGATGTTAAATCACATTTACTTTATTTTGCGTCACCAATGTGTAGGGACCACTGCATTACAAACTGTTTCATCAGATGCCGCCTGTGATATTCATGGATGCAGTGTAGGCTACAGTATGTACAGAGTACTACTCGTATATACAGTATGTGAGCATAAAAGGGAAAGGCAGGGATAGAAAGAAGGGCAAACTCCTGCGTCAGCTGATCCAAAACACTCGAGGTCAATTGGAAGCCTCTCACATCTCTATCTGTAGCCTCCGATGGGAGGGACGGGTGCTGGCTTTGTTCTGATTCACTTCTTCAGCTTTTGTACCATGAAGTCCGTATAGACAGATTCCTATTATTACCCCTTTGATGGAGCGTGGCACTTGCCAGAATGCTGTGAAAGGTTTTGCCTCACAGTGTGATGTGACACGCATGTCGTGGGATGAGATGACAGAAAAGAAAAAAAAAGAAAACGCTGTGCATGCAGGTACAAACAGGCACACAACTTGTATCCAAGCAACAAGTGCACACTCAGAGATACACACAAATATGTCACAGATGAAAAAATATCAAGCTGGTTTGGGTTCAAATAAGTTCTCAGTTAAGGTTAGGAATACTCATCATAGCTGCTGTTGAGGTTATGAAGTTAGGCTACTGTCTGTTTACTGGTTTGTATGTTGTCCTCATAAATATAGAGATTAATACTAGCTGCATTTTTTTTTCCTTTGGCCACTTGGGGTGTGAACACATCAGTGACGCATCTTCACCTTTTGAGTTGATATGGCAAACGTGTTTGCGAAAAGTTGCTTATTTGCACATGCAGCAGTTACAGAGCACCAATATCAGTAGCTTGGAGTCGAGGTTCTGTCCAATATTCACTGTCCTCTAGTTCTGTTTTTGGTCTCTACTAACTCCTAAGAGAAGTATCCAGTGTCACTGACGTGAAGAGCTGGAAAGCCCTCACAGTTCCAGGTGTAGTGATGACTGTCTGTAGGTTCATCACTATCAGCGCCCCCTTTCACATTATTACATTATCATTTGATAGATTGTTATTATAAAAATCTTGATTAATGTTTTGCCAGTGCAGAGGTGCAGCACGAGGATCGAGCCAGCTGTTTACACTGAAATCTGTATTTCTATTCGTATTTATTTGAATGACTCTTTTGACTCACTGTGTCATTACAGACACGGAGGAAAGCGTGTTGTAATTCTTACATACACAAAGAGGGGCCGAGGGGTCAAAGTTGTATTTTATAGTTAATATTATACAGTTGATATTACTAAGCATATCTGGAGCATTTTCAAACTTCACTTTCTGCACTTATGCAGTTTCTGAGGATGAGTGGCTCCTCTCATATTAAATGCCACCAGATGACTGCTTCCACAGGCTAAAAACCTCTCAGTGAACTTGTGTTGTTACAGTCTGTTCCCCATACAATACTGTTTGCCTCATTCACAAAGTGTCTATAACAACAACACGCTCAGTCAACTCCTCATGGCTCAATTGCTTCTAAGCACATTAAAACTTAACAAGAGTGAGAGAAACAGGAAATGCAGGGAAAAAGTAAAAAGACAAGTCCACCAGGGCAGCAGAAGAAATGGAAACAAGTGTGAGTCTAATTTCCCATGGTGCACTACTTCACTGTGCTGTGCTGGTTGTGGTGTTGACTGATGAAACCAGATGCTGGCTTACCTGTGATGGCTTTTTCACCAAGGTCCTGAACACACCTCTGAGTCACACACACACACGCACACACACATACGAACATACAGACAGACACACATGAGACCTGTCAACCCTCCTGTTTCTCCCAGGATTCTCTTGTACTTTTCCCTTCTCTCCTGCTGTCCACCAGTTTAAATATTATCCAGTAAATCTGCTATATTTTTGTGTTCTCTTGTCTGAATGTAAAGTGCAGGGCAGCAGAAAATTTCCTGTATTTTCAAATCCCATTGATGGCAGGTATGACACACAGAAACACATACACACGCACGCACACAGACACGCGCACACACACGCGCACACACGCGCACACACACACACACACACACACACACACACACACACACACACACACACACACACACACACACACACACACACACACCATCTTTCATTATATGTCCACTGCATCCCAGTTTCCTATTACCTATTACCCTTACTGAGCTCCTCTTCTACCAGGAATGTATCATAATGGCCCTATTGGTAAATTTACCCATTAACCAACAAGAACATAAACACCAAAGTCATCCATGTGCATTTAGATTAGCCTCTGAGTGATGTGAAAATGACCTGCAGATTCAAAACATTAAAAAATGAACTCCACAGAACTCAATTGGTCATGTTTAGTTTTGATGAACAGTGATTGTAGCTGCAAACAGTTTATCATGAAATTTGAAAAAGCAGGTTATTTTTGTCATGTATGAAATTAAAGTTTTCCAATCTTCCCAAAAAATCCCCCCATATATAATAACACAGTAAGGTCCAATCAGTAAATCTACCAAACATGATGCTGAAGGGACAGCTACATCCATCACTGCTGACTGATGATCACCTCTTAAGATTTAAATACACATTGTTACAAACAGTTAAGCAGGAACACATGAATGATTTTAGTGTCTGTGTTCTCATCACTTTTGTAATTTGGCCAACACTCAATTTTCACTGTAGACATTTTGACTTATCAAAGCAGGAAAAGCACAGGTAGAATTAATAACGTTAGTCACCTACTATAACTACAGATTCTATGAGTATAGACATAGCGCTCTAAGAGCTGTTTCTGTTGGGTCTACTCATGCATGCATGTACATTTCTGAAGATTTTCTTTGCCGCTACTGTACACTGCACTGTCCATTTCCACTATATAACACCATCAGGACCTCAGCTCTGCTACCAAAAGCCAGTTTTTTCTTCTGCCAATGCAGTAGGACCAAGGGGCCTAAGTCTTAGTGGGCTACGACTGTACTCATAGAGTTATGATATGTCTATTTCATATAAGTGTCTCCATCTGCTATGAGCTGTCAAGATTGGGTTAAGGGCAAAGCTGATGGAGTCAATGGCCACCGTGACACCAAGGTCCACAAGCAGATAACATGAACCATTTCACAACCCTGTAAACGCGAGGGTAATAAGGCAGGGAGGCACCGGCTGTGCCATCCTACACACCATGTTAGCCCTGTGCGGAAAAAAGGGGCCAAGTAATATTACACTCTGTTCACTCAGTACTGCAGCTGCAGAAGGGTGGGACGTTGATTACGTACCATAATAGTCCCCATGCAGCCCACTCATCTGAGATGATGAGATTAGAGGCGCACTGTTTGGCATGTGTGTAAAAGCGCCAGATCTGACAACACATCATTTGCCGTCTAGCACATTTAAAACTGAAATAAAGGGACACATTGCACAGATAGAAAACGAGGATGAGGATAAGGCTCTTGTGGAGTGGGCCTGGATATAAAGTTGCTCTGCTCTTGTCCTATCTGTAATAGAGGCAGGATGGTGAGACTGACAGCACACATACTGAAGCTCACTCATTGTCTTAACTCATGTCAGGGCTGGGAGGAGCCCTGTTTGTGAATAAAACTCCTCATTACGTCTCGTGGCAGGACACGGGAGACTGCCTTCTTCCCCAGAAGCTCATGACATGATCATTTCTGAGACACTGAGAAATGTGGGGCGGGAGACTGGCAAACTGGAGCATGTACCCTCTTGAAATTAACCTTGACATCCATGTATTCATGGGTAGCAGGCTTTGTTACGCTGAGCAGTGGTCTGTAAGTGGGTCTGCACACATGTCTGTAGACTGTCTGCTGGCATCATTTGCAGCCAGCTCATAACCTTCTTTGCCGTTTAGCCCCATGTGACATCCATATGATATCTAGCCTTAATCACCATTAACTCAGCCTGAAGAGTGGCAGGTGGGATATAATTCTTAACTGAATACCCCTCATCTCACCGCTCCCTTTCCAAGCATGTCGGAGAATCTACAGCGGCCGTGAAACTGGCCCGTTTGTCCATTGTGGGCTACTGTAGAAACAGAAGATTCTCATTCTAAGTTAACAAAAACAAAATTATTCGTATTTTCAGGTGATTATACACTAATGGAAACATATATGAGTCTTTTAATCTATTTCTGCCAATAGAGCCCCTAAAACTAACACACTGGTCCTTTAAAGGATTTTCCTTTAATGTATCTTCTGGTGTCTGCTTCTTACAAAGTGAGACAGATGGTCATTCATCTCAGCAAAAGAAAAACATGAACTCAGATGATATTTGAAGTGCTCAGACAAACTGTCTGAATCTGACAGCATATTTGGGGATAAGCAGTCAAAGGAAGACCTGAAATAAATTGGAGGTGTCCTTTCAGCGAGCACAAGTCCTCTCATAGTAAATATTTCCCACTTCTCTCAGCTCTGACAAGTGCAATTATGCATACATAATGACTGGTGTTATGCAACTAAATGGGTTACTGGTACATTAATAATTTGTATTTGATACTCAGCCATCACCCTCTGAGTTTTCATTTTTGCCTTTGTTTCAGTCTCATCTTGCAACTTTTTGCAGACTGTTGTTTTTCACATTGTCATGGTATTATGTCATGGCAGACTGATTGTGGCCAGTAAAAAATGCTTTGAGCATCATTTATCAGGAACTGGTTCTGAGTTGGATGTTTTGATAAGGAGCTTATTTTCTTTTTTTGTTTGAATGATCAATCCCTTTAAAAAATACTTTGACATTTTGGGAAATGTGCTTACTTGCTTTCTTGCCAAGAGGTGGATGAGGAGATCAATACCACTACTTACCACTACCACTTTACTTGTCACTGTTTTGCTTAGCATAAAAACTGCAAACAGCAACAAACTTCACCTTTAAAGCTCACTAATTAAAATATTATCCATCTTTTGTTTAAAGTGTAAAAATGACAAATTTTGAGGGCTTATGCCGGAACTATTTCTTGGCCATGTGCACTGACTTCATGGAGTCTTAACACTGAGACAAGACTCTCACTTGTCTTCCCATCAGGAGTCTGGAAATGACAAGGGTGTTTACTGAGAACAGTGATTGGGATAACATCCTCCCCTTATTACTACAGAGGAGCATGACAAGGACTGTGCGTGTGTGTGTGTGTCATACATGTTCCGACATGCAGGACATGAAAATGACTGACAACTGCTGAAAACTAGATTAAAATATCTGAAATTAACCTTAATCAATGCACAAAATGGGACTCAATGTGCATTTTTGTCAAAAGACTGAGACTGAAAAAGGTGTCAAAATTAGCATCAGTCATAGTGCCAGAGTGGTATCAATCCTCTCATCCTAATGTCTGCATTAAAGCCATAGTAAGTTAATTTCCCAAAACACTGAACTATTCCTTCAAAGAGAACTTCAGACCTGCTCCACTTCCTTGTACTTTGTGGGTTATGTACACATGTAGACTGTTATTTATGCAGGTAGACACCAAATGTCTACGTGCATTTTTGTGTGTGTTTGTCTCTCTATTTGGCCACTAATGAGATGTCCAACTGCGGCAGCCATCTTTAAAAGGTGCTTCCTTTATCATGTAGATGTGAGGGAGACTAAAAATACATGTGTCAGCGAGACAGTTGAGGAAACTGCACACACACACACACACACACACACACACACACACACACATACACACACACACACACACACACATCGCTTCAACTAGATTTTGATTGTGTGATGTGGGCAAACAGGAGCTGCCCCTCTCCCTTCGCAGTATGTAATTAGCAGTGCCATCTGTATGTATGAGACTCAGAGACTCAGAGGTGAGGACAGCACAGGAGGAGCACGCCTTTCCATCCTCATTTACACTCAAATCATTACTACAGCCTATTCATCGCCTTTTTCATGCTCTTTTCCCTGGAAAATGCTCTCCCAAATTAAGCCATCAACTCCAAACTGCTCTATTTCCTCTGCAGTGGCGGTGCCACCTCTCTGTCCTCTTTGTGCGGGATTCAACCTCTCAAACGTCAATTCACAGCTGCCGTTGCTTCACTGTGCCACATTCTTCGCTCCTCAGCCGCTCAGCCCCATCCATCACATTTTCATGCATCCGCTGATTTCACATCTTTCTCCGTCTGAGTCCTGTTGTCTGTCATTCTGTCTCTCTCTATCTGTCTTTTGGTGTCTCTGTTACTCTCCGTCTGTGCCTCCCTCTCTTTGGGCTCCAGGCAGAAGTGTTGGACTCTCAGAGGAGAAGTACAGGTTTAAATGACGGGCTTGTTAACGGGGTCACTGATAATTCCGCTAATTAGCTGCCATATCACCTTGAGCTGTGGTCCCAGCAGCTACATGAGAGAGAGACAGTGAATGAGTGAGAGCGAGAGGAAGAAGAACAGAAACAAACCCTCCAATTCGGGAAGCACCTAAAAATAAGCAAGCATCAGTCACCTCATCTAGCTTTTAAAAATCAGGAGCAGACATCTTATAAAAGTCAGGAAAGACGAATAAAACATTCAGCACTGTGAGTCATTATATCATTAACCATAATTTCAAGTTTAGCAAAACGTTAATTGTGTCTGTAATGAGAAAATTGCCAGCAATGTTTCCTTTTAAAGTTGTCCCTGAGAATGTAATGAATCAATTTAATCACCTGTTAAAAATAGCCCAAAAAAGCGGATTGTAATTTGCTTTTAAAAGTCAAATTAGTGTTACTTTCAAAAACGTTCCACCCATATTTCACTTTCTGTAATAGATTTTAATGCTGCACTGAATACTAACACCCAATCCTGCACCAGGCTGCTAATAATATTGATATAGTTATTTGTGTGTGAGCGCTGACAATTAGCATGGGTCGCTAAAAAAACTGATGGAGCTTGTCTTTTGCCGGAGGGCAAAATCATCACGTAATTAACCTGTTAAAAATCAATACACAGCAGACTGTATGCAAAATGAGAGGCCATGTCCCTTATTAGCAGCAGATTTCAAAGTGGATCCTTTTGTTGTGCTATTGGCTGCTCGGGGAGTCACCAGACCTCCTATTGGTCCCAGCTACTTGTTAATGAGCCTCAGATGTCCACTTCACTCAGTGGGATTATCGTGGTGTTTAATATTGATATCAGCTGTACTAATTACCACCTATTAATTATGGAATAAATAATTGAAAGCAAAAACTATACTCCAGTTAGTGTAATTAAAGAAGACTAATTAATGCATTAATTGATTTTATGTTAATTTAATTTTCCATGAAATGAAAAGAATCTTGGGAGAATGACACAGAGTGGAGCACAGGCCCTTGGACAAGGTCGATATGATTTGGCACGATCAGAAATATTCCCTGGAATGGCAGCACAGTGCAACTTTGCACTAATGACGCAGGGAAAAGTTACAGAGTGCGGTTTGATTAAAGAGTGATGAAGAAGTTCATGTCAGCCACGGCTGCTCTAAAGACACACTCATGTGGATACTCAACAAGCATACTAGTTTTTTAGTTTTGACTTGTACTTTTGCCTAATTGGGGAGCATGCTAAAACCGGATGCAGGAACAAGTGGAATGGAGGCATATATCTGAGGGCTAGATGAGCCTTTGTTCTAAAGAGAGAGAGAGAGAGAGAGAGAGGGAGAGGGAGGGAGAGAGAGAGAGGGAGGGAGAGAGAAGATGAAAAACCATCTTCGTCTGGGATCTGGGTCAGAGCTCTGTGTTGCGGCGCTCAGTGTCTCTCTGTGCTACTCACTGTACCGACTGTATCTTTCTCTGGGTGGGCTACGAGCCGAAATTACCTGGCAAAGCATCACATGGATGGAGTACCCACATACTCACAGTCTACTGTAACACACAAACAGCAATCAGTATTAAAATACTCTCTCACACACGCACACACTCAGCCCCGGTCGTGAAATGCTGCACTACGGAGCCGATGAGGCGAGAAGCCACATCAGGTTAGGAGATGGTGAGCAGGCCAGCTGAGGCAGACTGTTCCTGCTGTGAAATCTACTCCCCCCCCCCCCCCCGACTTGCCTGATCTGTTTCCCCTAAAATACCACAAGAGGGATTGTCAGAGTCAGCAGCAACACTGATTTCTTCTCTCCCACAAGTTTCACCTCCCAACCAGACTCAGAATGAATGAGCTCTATTAGATTAGCAGCACGGTGAGCTAGCCAAACCCCTTCTCCGAACTGCGCTGTGGTTTCACATTATGGTGAAGCGTGTCTTCGTACGACTTTGCCTTTGCAGGTCACTGCCCCCGTATTTGCGGGCGCGGGACTAAAACGCACACATGCTTAATTCACTGACATATGCTGGCACATAAACACAGGCAAACACTCCAGACACATACACAAAAGCAGCCGCTGCAGTATAATAGAAGCAACAGAGGCGTTTGATTGGCATTAGCCTGGCGACTGTAGATCTAATTTTCTCGGCTTGCTGGAGAGGAACAGCAATGGAGAATGCAGCAAATCAGCCTGTCAGTCAAAGTGGCAACCTGCCCCTGCTCGGGCGCTGTTAGTGAGCATTCTCCGCTGCAGAGCTACAGCGGGAAAAACAGCAGCACAACAGGTACATCAGACGTGTTGTTCAAGCAGAAAGGATTAATCCCCAAGTCGTTATCGCTAATATATTGTTATAATTGAGCCAATCACACACAGCAATTATAATGACTTCAGGAAGACAGCAATATTTGGTGAATAGGAACAAACAAGCAGGCGTTTATTCTTTCCATTTCAACACGCAGGCATTCAGTGTGTCTGGGCTCCACTCCTTTGTCTAAAATGTAATAAATAAAGGACATTACCAGACACATTTGAAGATATGAAATTATACCGTTTTGAAGAAAAGTTTGTGTCTTTTATGTTTTTTCCAGAGAAACAAAACAACTTATAAACATTAAATACATTAAATATATATTGAAATAAAATGACATCTTCTCCCTCGCTGATGAACACACCAATGTGTTTCAATGGAAGAGCTTAACTCAGTCAGATTGGAGCAGAGAAACTTTGCTCCTGCAGCAGATGAACGTGAGAAGAGCCTTCCAGTGTCGAGCTCCGCACATGCGTCGTTCTGCACAGTGAAGCTCATGCATCCATGTTATTAACCTGACTGTTGCTGTAAATAGCAACAATGTGTTTTTCTGGTTTTCCCTGTGGCAAGAGGTTATCATGGGGCTTTAAGTTCGAATGGATTGTGGGTTAAGATTGCCAATTGAATCTTAATCTAACAGAACCTTCAGGGGGTTAAACAAGGTGTATCTGATCAATTTAGCTGCTTATAGAGGAGGACTTAGCAAGAAAGAGGTGACGCTGTGGGGCCTGAAGCAGTCAGAATAAGGTCTTGGTGTAAGGTGTCTGCTATATCTGTGCGTCGCTGGAAGGAAGTAGGTGTCATATACGCTGTTATCAGTCGGACTGCTCCTCGTATCTCTGATATCTTTGTTTTATCATGGGTATAAAAAAATGGCCTGAGGGCAAGAATGGCCGTCTAACTGCCTTCTTCTTTTCCCCTCGTTCTCGTTTCCTTTCTCTCCTCCGGGTTGTCACAGTGAAGAGGCAAAAAAAAAAGAAAGCCACTCCACAGCGACAGCCCACACAGATTCTAATCTTTTCTCATTTTTCTGGTCCTGTTTAAAGAGCCTTTGTCACAGGTGACCACAGGTGAAGGACATCAGCTTCTCCGCTCTATCTCGCCTTGTTCTTTTTCTTCTTCTCTTTTATTAACCGATGAAAAGGTGAGGATGGGCTCTGCAGCGGTCTGGGTTGTAGAAGACCCCGCGGTGGCTTTAAAAATCTCATTTAAAATCTAATTTTGTGTTGTCAGCTTTAGGAGGAGCCAAAATAACTCAAGACTTTATTCACAACAAAAGCAATACAAGGGCATCTCTTTAGGTCTGAATCGTGGGTGCTGAGCTGAGGCCCACAGGAAAGGCAGCGCATGGGCGGAGGTGAGCAGGACCGATTGAAGGTGAATGAGCATCTGGTGGGATTTGGACTGATGCAAATACTTTGCCTAAACAAGCCTCTCTCTCCTTTGTGTTTTACTGAAGATCGTGGCTGAAAGTAGCATTTCCCTTTGCATGTGCAGACATCTCTTTGACTTCTGCTTTCATTAACCTCTCAGTGTGCTCCACTGGAGAGAGGGGGAATGTGCTACAATAATATCCTGGTGACGACACGTGGGTCAGGACCCCTCTGATCCTGAGAGGGGAGAATATCTCATTAAGAGAGGAAGCCTCTGGGACACTAAAGCAATTTGGCTTGCCCTCTGTTCTCAGGAACCAATTAAAACATTAGCCTAAACTATCGCTGTGCTCACAGATGTTGATACGCAGCCATGACAGTTGTGTGCAAAACACTGAAAAGTTAGAGCTGCATCAGTGACTCCCAAGGCTAAAATAGTAATCAGAGAAGGTGACAAATAGGCTGCATAATGTAAATTAAAACAGAGAGAAAATGAGAAATGTGCTGTAGTTACACGACGTATGTGACATTTAAACGGCTTGCAGGTCCATGCGGTGCGTATGTTCTTGTACCAGAGCCTCAAAGTTGGAATCTTTTCCTGTCTTTTTTATGAGCATGAATCCAGTGCATAGACCTCGATTCAGACTCTAAAAGTTACTCCCTCACTGCTTTCTCCTACTCCATTTTCCATCCCACAATTTGATTCCAATCTATTAAACTGTGCTTCCAGGCCAGCTGCAAAGTCTCAACAGCTTCATTCTGTGCTAATGAAGCGCAGCCTGTCCATAACCAAATCTCAGCCTATGAAATTTGGGGATAACGCCGGTCTGTGTGGAGACGGGTCGTCAATCTTCCCCCTCAATCTCTAACTCAATTCAGCAATTACATGCAAATAATCCACAGATTCCAATCGCTCTGACACATTACTTGGGGAGAAAGAAGAAAGTTCAAATGGGGATCATCCACAGATTAACATCTTCCAAATGATCAAAAAAATAAAGCGGAACAACCGAATTGATAAAAGCATATTTTATCTGTCAGCCATTTCTTTTTCATTTCTGCTTGAATTTTCTGGATTCCAAATATTTACTTTGTCCTCTACCATTTTTCTCATTCGTGACACTTAATTCTAATATTAACTGTGCTTCATGGCCAAGAATTGGAAAAAAAAATGTGCACAGAAAGTGTTTTGACATAATCTCTCCAGTCACAGCAAAGAAAGATTAGATGCTCCTCATTACCAGATGTCTCTAAAAGCGTGATCACTCATGAATCGTCCTCTCGGGGTGATTATGCATCGTTGCTGTGCCTTTCACAAGCTACAATCAGAGGTGAATGTGCATTTCCACTGAAAACAATGAGGGAATGCAGGGTCCTTGATTCAACTACTCAACCACATGAACGTTCTTTTCTTATCTCAAAACAATATTTACAACCGTTCAAAAAACCGCTGACAGAGTGAAAACATTTAAGCATCACCTCTGACCACGGGTTCTCTCCCAGTTGCTGTGATTGACGGGAGATGAATGCAGATATGCTGAGTCCACAGGGCACGTCCCTGAACGATGTCACTGTGAGGTCATGTGATGACAGTCTAGAGTAGTGGGTCATCACCCCATGACCCCTGAGCTGAATAAACAGAGGAGATTCAGAGCGAATCCCTGCAACTCGCTGGACTGAATGACAGACAGAGACTGGAGCCGCTGGGTTGTCCCTACACTCATGACTGGCCATGAGAGCAGCAAAATAAGTGCACTTCACTGTTACTGAACATTAAACACTTCATCAAACACACAAATGCAGCCAAAAGGCTACAGAGTTGAGCTACTTCTCAGTTTTTATCAGCATAGTGCTTTATTTACAAATAGAAGACACCCCATTATCCATGCAGTTAAAGGCTGATCATGGCTCTGGAGGTCAGTCGTCCAATCACCCTCGACCTCATGGGACAGTGTTAGTTGGACGCAGGCCAGTGCTTAGAGATGGGCTGGCATTTCACCCATAGCACCTAACATCATTGCCAAAAGCATGCCGTAGTCCAAGGCCCTTAACAGCTACAGATCAGTGCTCCAGACACAGTGGTTTTTGGCTGACCCAGAGTACTGTGACCCCGCAGAGAGAGATATGGAGCCAGTGCATGCAAGTGTGTGTGTGTGTGTGTGTGTGTGTGTGTGTGTGTGTGCAAAAGTGGCATTTTTTTTCCACCTAAATTTTACATACAAAAATCAGTTGTGGAGAAAGGGAAAAGCATTCAACATTTTATCACAGAAGAAATACACTGAATGACTTCTCTTGATACTGTAATATATTGTTTTACCACAAAATGTAAGCATATACAATAACTATTCTTTCAGGGGAAAAAACAGTATTAAACAAGACTAAAACTCTACAGTCATGCTAGCAGCTAGCTAGCAGTGGTGCTTTGAGCTAAATGCTAACATCAGAATGCTAACATGCTCACAATGACAATGTTTGCATGCTGATGTATAGAGAGTATCATGTTTACCATGTTAACCATCTCAGTTTAGCATGTTAGCATGCTAACATTTGCTAATTAGCTAACCATGAATATCTTTACCAAATGTCATCCAGTTGTTGTTTTATGGTTGTTATATTTCAGTCCAGGAAGCCTCGCTAAAAATGAACACACATTTGCACACATTTAAAATGATCTTAGTTTGCTTTTTAGTAATTCTGATTACCTGCTCAATGATTTCCATGCAAAGAAAATGGCTCTCAGTATGAAAGACAACAGCAAAAACACAATTGATCTTAATCAGGAAATCTGTTGTGTAACGGATACAGGCACACGTGACAACACACATATGCAGACTGAAAAAACCCCACACAAACATACATATTCACAGACCCTGAGACACTCACACACACACACACACACACACACACACACACACAAACACGCACACACGCGCACACACACACACACACACACACACACACACACACACACACACACACACACACAATACGATCCCTCTTGGCAATCTATGACCCAAATCCTCTATGAACCCCTCCCTCTTGGCTCCTCCAATTCTGTTTTCTCTCAGTCTGTCTTTCTGGCAAGGGATTGGGACCTCATACATACACGTACGACTTTTTTTTTCCAGTCAGTTTCAATTTTACATGAACAGAGACACAAGCACACACGTCTCTCAACAAACAATGGACATTTTCTACACCTCTCCAAGGAGAAATCTCTATTGTTGCAACTGAGAGAGTGTCTGAGTTTCCACATGTAAGAAAGATCTATGAGCTATGAAGAAAACACAGTACCATCCTTCCTTAAGGCCCTGATTGATCCTAATAGTATTAGATAAAGACTGTTCTTACCTGACCTCCAGTCAGTCAGTAATGTGATTCCTCTGAGTCAACGGCTATGTCCCCATGCGAACAAAGAACAGGTGTCCAGGAGGGAGAAAGGCTGCTGGGGCTATAGAGGGTTAAATGCTGGCTCTGACCCCCACTGATCACCCTGCTGAGTCTATAATGCCACCCACAGACCGAGGGCACGGGGAAACACACATGGCTTGGGATTGAGAATATAAACTAGGCGAGACTTCTCTGGGTTGCAGGGAAAACGGAGGGAAAGGATTTCAAAGAGAGTCCTCTAAGAGTTGCCATATGCTCAATAAGCCCTTTAACGGCTGCACTCTTTACCATAAGCCGTCACTTGGATGATAGTCACAGAATGAACAGACACCTCTATCCGTCAATACCTTCCTCCTTTTGACCGCTTTGAGTGCCTGCACAGACTGTATTTTTAATGCATCCTTAAGCATTTGAAGGCAAGATCTATTGCTTATTTTTTTCTATTTGAAATGAAAATGCTTGCTTGCTCTGTCGAGTATGTACCAGTGGTAGAGGAAGCACTGTCAGTAAAACTACCATTAAAACAATGCAAAAATAATACAAGTAAAGCTCCTACTTTCAAAATCTCCCTCAAGTAAAAGCACAAACCTATTCTAAGCGTACAGAAGTATCAAAGGCAAAAGAAGTGGATCTGCAGAAAAGTGACTCCTGTGACTATTATTTAGGACACTATTAGATTATTAATACTGATACAATTGCTGTCGCTGGTTGAGATGGAGTTTGTTTTATCTAACTTGTATACAGTTAGCTTAGGGGTTGGGCCCCCTCCAAAGGATAAAGCAATGGAGTGGTGAGATGTTAATGAGGGTAAAAAGAATAAAAATCAAAGTTCTGCTGCAAGAATTCATATTAATTTTTTGGACTTTTCTCTAATTTTGCTGTTTTGTGGCACACTGGATAATTCAACCCGTTATTTACATAAGACTTTCTGAGACGTTTAGAGGCCAAACTACATTTTGTAAGGCATTACAAGCCAAAAAGCTTGGGAACTGGTTTCTTTTTTCACAATGCATTTCATCAACTCCTCACATCTTTGCTGTAAAAGCTTAGTACTTTACATAAGCAGCAGATATAGCTGTCAAAACTATAAATGCAGTGGTGTAAAAAAGCCGATATTTCCCTCTGAAATGCAACAGAGTAGAACTATAAAGTCACATAAAATAAGTACAGTACAGTGCATATGCTCCATCACTGGTATGCATTGTACTATGTGTGCCTGCTTCAAACTCCACACAGCAAAAAGGTCACACAGGCATGTGACGGCCGGACCAGCAGCATGGCTCTAATCAGCCGCTCAGCCTCTCTGGAAATGACACCATTACATTGCAACTCTCCGATGAAGTAAGGAGTGTGGAGATAATACACTCTTGCACATTATTGCGGGGTTACTAATATCCACTCTGGACTGGCAGTGATGAATGAGATTCCTGGGATATGTGGAGGAGTATTGAGCGCGAGGTAAGAGAGTAAAGGATGCAGAGAATGGAAGAAGGCAGTTGGGTGATTAAGCAAAGGTTGCATGAATGGCCCCTCTGATAGTTGTTTCAAACGCGTATTGTTTCACTGGTGCTCTACAGTGTTTGAATGTGGGGTCTTATTATTCTCATGGCAGATATCCAGACACTCCAGGAGAGGGAGGGTATTCTTATGCAGACATTGTTTCACCAGGCAATCTTTTCATGCTTTGCTCTACTATTAAGTTTTCTTTGTGGTTTGAACAAAGCTGTTTTTTTTTTTTTTATCCACTCAGTGGTAATCAATATTTTATCACTCGTGTGATTTAAACTCATGAAAACCTGCACAAGCTAGACTATTGAGAGTGGAAACACCTTCGTTTTGTGTTATGATCAAGGCCACAAAGTAATATGGCACAACATAAACAGATCAATTATTTACACAACAATCCAGTGGTGGAGAGTAACTAAGCACATTTACTCTAATGTGGCATTCAAGTACAATAATGGACTTTACACGCCCCTGCTTTTGTATGACAGGTTACAGATATAAAAGTTTTATGTAGACATACGAGAAGCTTCTGCTCCACTGAAGGGATGAGAAATGGCAGCAAAGGAAAACTTAAGGTATGTGTAGAGACGGAAACGTTCCTCAAATTAATTAACAGAACAAACAGAAATGTTATATTTCCAAAACTGATGGGTTAATGGGCCCAAACTGGAGAATTACAGCCACTAACAGCTGATGTGAATTATTGTTTCTGCAGACATTTATAAGCATTATCTTTGATATTTGAAGTACTTCCACTTGTTCCACTTGTAATGGAATATGTTTACATTGTTGTTTTGGCACGTTTACTTCAGTAAAGGATCTGAGGACGTCTTGCACCACTGCCTCCAGCCCGGTTTAAGCAGTTTAAGGAACTCATCAGTGATGAAGGCAGACAAGGCAGAGCAGGAGGGAAGAGGAGCAGGAAGAAGTGAGCAGACACCTCACTCACTGTGCGTCCTCACTTAACATTACACCTTCAATACGTTGCAAGCATCACCTGCTATCCTCTACACGAAACACTCGTTATCACACGCAAAGGGCTGCAACTGGTGATTCTCTACTGTACTGACACAACTCTTTTTTCTATGAGTCATTCAGTCAATAACATGTCAAAATCAGAAGCTCCCAGTAGCCATGGTGACATCTCCTGATCACTTGTTTCCATTTACAATCATGAAAAATAGGGAAAGCCGCACAATTCGCATTTTAGAAGTTTCAATCGGGGATTCTTTAACATTTTTGCTTGACGAATGATTTCTTCCCTATCAAAACTATTTTCCTTTCAGCTGTACAATAAAACACCTTATTGTTCATTTCAAACAGTACACAGCTGGTTTTCATTGAGGCTCTGGGAGAAATAAATCAAAGTACCTTCCAAATACCTTCAGCGAGTGAGTAATACACAGTACAGTAGGATGGTAAATTAAAGGAATTTGTCTTTCAAGGCCCAAATGTCAGTACATTACAAAGACGACAGAACATGGTGTGTGAAGTGCTGCATATTTCAGACTTGTGCCTGGCACACTTCTGACTGTTTAAAGTAACGCTCTTCTCAATTTGACCTCATGGCTATTCTAAGGATGCGAGAGCACCTTCTCAGATCTATAAATGGGTGTCTCATAATGAGTATGATGACACCAAGCAGAAATACTCCTCTGTTTCATCAGGGAACTCACACAATCTGATATATTCTATTCTTCTGTGGCAGATCCACTATAGGAATGCCCTTTGTTCAAAAGGACTGTTAAATCACCTTTGGAAAAACTCCGAAATTGGCGTGGGAAAGTCAGCCTCTGAGCGGTCCATGGCAGAGAAATAGATTTCTAAAGCCACGTTACTCCAATATGTTGCATCTTTCACATTTAGAGGATGTTGCATCATTCCTGGTTTTGCAGTTGAAGAGACAGGTCCTGCGTGTGTACCTGAATGCCACCTGGCAATGCTCTGTAGTTGAACATGACCTATAACCTCACTGGAGGGAGAAAGGCCAAGACCCTTATGGGGAAAAAGAAGCTGTATTTTGTTGTCTGATGCATGATGACAGTGGTGTGAGAAGTATTCAGATGATACAACAATTTAAAAATTTCAAGCAAAGGTCCTGCACTCAAAGTGCTGAGATGTAAAAGTACAGAAAAGTGTCATTTTTGGTTTTCAATTAATCTGCTAATTATTCTCTTGATCAATCGATGAATTATTTAATGTGAAAAAGCTTCCTCTGTGATTTACAGTTAATAACATTTAAAATAAATATATTCTAAAATGACTTAAAAAAAAGGCTCACCTAAATAGATTCAGCGTTCGTTGCAAAGCCTCCCAGGATCCTGTGCTAATTATGAACAGAATAAGCAACAGTTATTGATGGACTTTGCTTTGGTGCATGAGCATCAGAGAGTGTTTTATTTTCAATACTTCAGCCTGTGTGTGGAGGGAGGTTACGATGATTAATATTGCCTCTGCATGAGCCTGAGTGATGGAGCTTGGGAAACAGAGAGACAAGGACAGGACATGAATGCTCCACTGCACGTCGGCCCTGGTTAACCCTGCAGCCACACAGGTTGTGACAGAGAGCGAATATAAATGGGCTAACCGGTCCTTCCAATGCATTGTTGTGCAGGTTTTCCTCTTCTTCTGTCAGACACTGTATGTTGCACCAGAGCTGATATGCACTTATATTGAAGGGGTTTTGATGGTTCATTTATAGAGTACACAAAGCAGCATCCACAGTTTTAAAGCACATAAAAAACTGAATGGCATTGAGAAAGTGAAGAGGAGGAGTTTTTTTTTTAGGATAAACAATGACACTGCAGGATCTGCTTTGGCTTCCTCCTGTGTAGACACAGCAGCACCTTATTGCTGCCACCCACAGTTACACCACCACTTCAATAAATCACTGCACTGGTAATACTAATAATGAAAACATAGCCACATGCAGTGGGAAAGTCACTGAATACATTTACTGAGGTATAAAGTTCAGTTTTGCAGTGTTTTTATGGATTCAGGTGAAAAAAAAAAAACAACAAACAAATTCTGATTAAAATTAGCTTCACCTTTATCATCTGCAACATTAAAATGACCTTTACGCACTTCATCAAGTATAATCTAGTAATTTAATATATATTTTTCTTAAATGTGTCAAAAGGCATCAAAATGACTTTTGCTGTTGGTACTTTAAGCACATTATGATGCTAAATTCATGAATGACTACTGGCCACAGGCAGAAAATAGTGACATCTGACAAGGGATAGACAATATTTTCGTGTTTGGCGGTCATGGAAATATCCCTACAGTTTTTTTTTTCCACTAAACCTCCCCGCCTGCCACCGATCTAAAAATGATGATCAAAAATATGTCCAGTAACCTTCTTCACTGAGCTTAAACTACTCCCATTGCAAGTGCAAATAAAGCACACCAAAACATTCAGTCCCAGAAATCTGATGTTTTCATCAATAAATTACAAAACAAATGAACTGCAATTATTTATTATTAACTGTAGCTGCTGCTGGCACTCATTGCTACGCCATTCGACTATCTGCGAACAAAGTGTAAAATAAGCGCATGCTACATGAAAGCGAATCAAAGAGAATGTTAAACACTACTGACAAGCACCACATTTTTTGCATTATTTCTGCATTATTGATTTTTCTTAATGACTACTATTTATATTTTCAACTGTGAACTAGTGCTTAATGGAACAATGGGGAATGCAATGTAAAAAAATGCTAATCCTACACATCGTGGCTTGAAGGTTAATAAAGCTAAAGAGTGATTAGCAAAGTCTTTGAATATCAGGGTGTCATTGATTTCATTATGAAGTAGTTTAATACTTATCATTTGGCGCTCTAACTGTGTTTGTATATGTGTTATCTCGTGCCTTACATGCATTTGTGGTACTATGTATTTCATTTCAAACTGGATTGTGCTGTATACCTTTAAACCTGCAATAAGCTGTTTTTTTGGCCACTTGGGGGCAGCGGAAACAAGTTGTGAACACAGCCCTGACATATCATCACCTTCTAAGCTGATATAGCACCTCTCTTTTAGCTTTGTTTTTGATCTTCACCACCTCCTGAGGGGTATATCTGACTCTTTAGCAGATAAATGCTTCACTACATTCACCAGCTAGTGCCTAACTTTGTCTGACTTTGGTGCTGGTTGTGTACAGTCGGTTTTTAGAACTTTTTTCTTGAAAAAAGCTGCCTGCTGCAGCCAAAAATGACACTATGAGAGCAGTGAATGTGAACCAAAACAGTGCAGTTGTGGGCAGGACAGCTAAACAATGAACTGTAAGAATAAGAGGCACAAAAGAAGCACTGCTTATTATAGTATGAAAGCGGTATGAAGCTCTGTAAAGCTAAGGAGATCTGCAGAGTTGGGTGATAAAACCCTGCAGGTTCATCTATAAGTGACCTTTTCTACATTGTCACATTGTCTTCACATTGTCAATTCTTGTATCGTTCTCACAAAAATACCGACTATACCCACTTTAAGTTCCTAACAAAGACAGACTATCCAGAACTATTGATGTCAACAACATGGAAATAGACACTGGGAGAAAGGACACAAGCTGGAATATCTTTCAACAGACAATAAAGTGCATGCAGGTCTGCTCAAATGTCACGTCATCTGCTCCTGCACGCCTCCATCATCCAGCCCTTACGCGTCTTTCTTTCTCTCAACCTCTCCTTCTTAATGCACTCTCCTCTTCGTTCGACATTCCTCCCTCAGTGTCTCTCCATCTCTCGCATTGCAGTCGTTTGTTTCTGGCTGTCTTTGATCATGAGCTGAGGAGGACAGTAATCTACTGGAAGCCAAGTGTTTATATCTAGGACAGCTGAGAATTGGGTCACACGTGATTTCTGCTGCCCTAGGCCCGCATGGGCGCTACCTCAAACTTTCCCGATTGTCTCTCTCTACTGTGCCCAAGTTTGTCAACAATGATTCGGCAAAATGGATGCAAGTGTGCAGCCAAGTGTCAAGGTGAGACCATGATAAAAGACAGATGTCCTGCATAATACTCTGTACTTTAATGCTATTTAAATCAATATATTGGCGGCAGGCCAACTTCAAAAGAGATTACAGTGATTTACAGAGTAACTGCACCTTGAAATTATGCTAAAACCCTCTCTCTTAGTATATTCAGAAGATGCAACAGAGGAGTGAGGGAGCTACAAAGTGTGTGACACTGAGGGTCAGGGGACACTCGCTGAGTGATCACTGCTCAGTGTGGCATGGATAGCAACGTGCATGATCATGGGGCTGGTAGTCACAGCTACCATGACTACCACTGGAAAGACAGGGAGCTTTGAAAGCCACTTGAAGCACATTTATGGCCCTTTTAGTGAGTCACTGTGTGGGTACCTGTGATGTAGCTCAGTTGGTGGCTCTATTACAAGTGGGTCTCAGAGCGTGTATCTCTCAGTACGTAGCCATAGCCGCAATGTTTATCACAGCTAACATTAGTAGTTGTCAGCCCTAATAATCTTGTTAAGCTTTGAATACAGCACAGTTACCAGCGTGCCCATGTGTTGCATTTACTGCCACTGCAGAGGAATAAATCTCATTCATATAAGATGTCATCTCTCAGTTGGCACTTGTGAAGGCTTGTCAACAATAACAGCAGCTATGTATGACAGGCACAAACCGGGGCCACGATCGGCCATTGTTCTGTTATTTACACTCGGGCCTGCAGCTGCTACCACAGCCGAGGGTCATCGTACAATATGGACCCCGGAGTCTTGCCTCTTCATGTCCAAGCACACACACAGATACTTATTTTTGAGCAGTTTTTACTGACAATGTTGTTGGAATCCCCTGACTTTTCCCATAGCGCCAACATGAGAGTGACATTTGCGCTTTTCAGTGAAATGTCTCAACGCTTTTTGGATGGACTACCATGAAATTTGCTTCAGATATCCCTGCCTCCTCAGGGTGAACTGTAATAACTTATATCACCCCTTTATTTTTCATCTAGCAGTACCATCAGTGCAAATTTATTTCCCCCGATACTTCAGTTTACCTGCAAAAGTGGAGAAATTCCCATCAGCCTCAGTTGTACTTGGCATGTTATGTTAAATGTAAACGACGATGCTCAACATCTGCCTGTTAGCAATGTCATTGTGAGTCATGTGAGCATGCTGATGTTAGCATTTAGCTCAAAGTACTGCTGAACCTAAGTACGGCCTCACAAAGCTGCTCGCATGCTGTAGACTCTTTAACACACACTTCACAGTGTCAAACACCTTTCAAGTGGGCCAGTTTGATGCTGTATCGTTGCCTCGCTCACACTTGACAATTTGCCTTTTCAAAGAAACCAGAAAATACTCCAAAATATTAAAAAAAAAAAACAACGTATTGCTGAGTCTCATCAAAGACCACACTGAAGAGTTGCCATTACCTTGTTTTGTCATATTTATGTAATAAAACAGTGCTTTGAAATTTGCCTGCAGACACAAAGCAGCAGGGTGCCGAGCTGGCGTCTTTGAAAAGGTAATACCGCTGCTGATCAGTAATGCGCACAGACACAGGGAGGCTCGGATGGAGTAAAATTTGGGACTTCTGTAAACCAAAGTTAAAATGTCATAATAAAATGTTTCTGTCTGTGCGGTGACACATTATGCTGCTCTTTGCTCACTCCATCAGACAGACCACCGACGGAGAGCAGCGCGATGACCAGGCCAACGGTACGGAGATGTCAGAGAGGACCGAGGCACGTGTGCTCCCGCAGATGTGCCGGTAATTATGGGGGAATGAATAGCGATGTTTTAAGAGGAGATCAGGGGCAATTACAGTGATTTAAAGCAATGGAGCCGGGCCCTGAACACACACCTTCTAATTACCAGGCAAGATCTCAGATCTCACAGCGGGCACGGCAGATTTGGCATGTTTGCATAATCAAACAAAGGCTTCTGTATGATGTTTATCTTTCAATATTTAAAGGTCTTGATTCTGCTCGTGCTTGATAGTGCATTTGCTCTGTGATGTGTTTGCTTCGGCTGCCGTTGTTGTCACCGCTAATGACTTTGAAGGAGCTTGGTGATATATTTAGCTGCTAATCAGACAAAATTAATCTAAAGTCGTTTGGAAGTTTTGTTGCCTTCAAATAGCTCATGGGAATGCGTTAGATCGGAGTGTGTGTGAGTGGGTATCCACAAGAGGCCAAAACAGGGATATAATTTCATTTGATTGCCACACTCATCAAGCCCAAATGAAGATTAATGAACACATGATGGAGGATTGAAAATAATAATATTCCCGTTGTCTTTAGGCCTCTAATTTGTTTGAGAACATGCTGTCACGCTACAGAGAGCTTATTGGCATTTGCTAATGGACTGCTCATTGTAATGGAGATGAGGAGGGGGCCATCTGCATTCGCTAGTAAGGCCACAAGCTATGAAGAGTAAGAATAGAAAGCGGTGTGGCAATGTATGTGCTTTATATGTGTTATCTGAGGCAACTGTGCTAAAGAGAAACTTAAACATAAGAGTGTGTGTGAGCAGGAATGAGTTAGTGTGTGAGGACGGGGGTGGCCAATTCCCTAAATAACTTGTTCATTGATCGCAGCAAGTAGATGCAGTATTGATAGTGTTGTTCGCCCAAAGGACCCAGATCCACTAATAATTAATTGCGATAGGATAAGGAGGCAGGGCGTCTACACTGCATTGCAGCTCTACACAGCACGTTGGAGATACAGTATATAATATGTTCAACCCTAAACTGTGAATACATGTTGAGAGAGTAATGCTGCCTGGTTTTTTTCAGCAGAATGAGGAGATGTTTTGAAGACGTGTCTTGGCTATGTTGCAAAATGTTCTGACTGATTATGTCTGGAAAATGTTGTATAATATCTGCCAGGAGCATTTAAAGCGTGATAAAGCTTTTCTATGACTATATCCCCTGGAAAAAAAATGCTCCCGCTGTTGGCAACAGGCAGAAAACAGGCAAAGCAGGAGGCACACTGGTAGAATACAGTACAAAATGGACTTCACTGCATCAAAGCGGTGTGAGCTGTGTGCATTAGAGGGTGACACAGGAGTGGATTTTCACTCCTGTTCCATCCCAATCCCATGACAGAGTAAAAAGAAATTCCCATCCAATCCCAATCCTCCTCCAATGCCGAGACTTTGATATGATGTTCTCTCCATCACATAACACCACTGAGGCCTGGTGTCCAAACCAACAATAAAGTCCATTTTTATGGACAGACTGTGCAGCCAGCGCACACCACCGATTATCAATTATAAATATACAACAGCCTCACTCGAATTAACCAGAGAAGAGACAGAATTCAGACAATTCAACACAAATGACCAATAGTAAATAAAAGGCCAAAAAAATAAATGGATACCGCGGCGGGTGCAACAAGCAGCAATAGAATGCAGAAAAAAATCATTTCAACAGCAGAATAAAACATCAGCTCAGCAGACGACACAGAGATGCGAGAACAATATGAAGTCCTCAGCAGCTGCAGCCACAGACACGCATATTAAAGCAAAGAGAGCTGCAGCTTTTACACGTGTAGCACGCACGCACACACGCACACTGCTGGTGTGGTTGTTGATGTCTCTGTGGCTGTGACCACTCACCTGTCCGAACGTCAGTCTCTGGGCCGTGTGCACCGCCCAGGCCTCAACAAGCTGCTCTTGGTTCAACTTCTTTACTTGACCATCCTCAGTTCATATTATAACCAGTGCTGTCAGTGTCTGTCCCACTGTAACCAGTCCTCTCAGCCTTTCTGTCCCACCGCTGGAGGATGCACGGGAGTGTTTTAGCATTTAGCCGAACTCAGCGTTCACCTGCTGGACGCAACATCTTGGGTACGTTTGATTTGCGTCACTCAGCGTGCTTGCTGGGTGGTGCATTAAAGGTGATTTATTAAAGGTTATGGGCGACCTTTATTAACTTGCTATGGTACAATAATGACTTGCAGAGCAACGAACATGATGTTCAGTTTAAATGTTTTATGTTTATTCATATTAGACCTGGATATTTATATATACAAAACGACCTAAACTATTGTTATTATCATTCCCATCCCGCCTGCCCCTGGTCACTTTTTGCTCCTGTTCCGTCACAGCCACGTGATGTGTCTAAACCTCACGTGCTGCACTTTAATCCAGTACATGACCATAGCTATTGACTGACAGAAAATTAATTTGGAAGCTGTATTGATCATCATTTAAGACATTTTTTCATAACATTGCATGGATCCAGCTGAACCAAAGTGACAATTGAATTGTTTTTCCTTTTAATAATTCTAATAATTGACATTTGTTTTTAATACGTTTCTAGTGTTGGTTAGACAAAACAAGCATTGTGCAGGAGTCACTTTGGACTCTGAGTAATTGTGACAATCAATCGAGAAAATATCAATAATATAATCCATAATGAAAATAATCATTACTTGCAGTCTTATGCAAAATATTTAAAAATCAGCTCGACCTCAGACATCTCCAACAGTTAAATCCTGCTATTACATGAATGCACGACTAATGATAATCTCATGATATAATATGTATAATAGTATAACAGTCATTGGGAAAGTTCCTTTCCTGATTATACTTCCATACCTTACTTTAAATTATATTTTCTGTGCAGGACTTGCTTGTATTTTACAGTGTGGTATTAGTACTTTTAATTAGTAAAGGATCTGAATACTCCTTCCACCATAGTACATAACGAGAGTAAATTCTTTTAATTTAGTGTTATATAAGCATCATTTGTAGGAGAAACGATTGCGTGTTGACTCACATCCAAACAATCATCTCCGGTACAAAAATAAGAAACACAACTTTAAAAAGTCCTACTGTACAGCTTCATCTTCATCTTCATCAGTTATATTCATAATATGAAAATACGGCTTCCATAGTCTCGAGCCTCCGGATGTGTTCCACAGCAGCATGTCCAGCTTGCTTGTTCTGCACCCACACAGAGTGATAGGTGATCTATACTGTAGATAGAGAGCACGCTGGAACAGAATATTCACTTCAGCATGACATCCCTGATATTCACAACTTCTCTTTGCGTGTGTGTGTGTGTGTGTGTGTGTGTGTGTGTGTGTGTGTGCCTGTGCGTATGTGTGTGTTTGTGTAGAGACACAGCACACAAAGACTGAATATACTAATCAGTCAATGCTGCTGGAGCAAGTACCTCACAATACTCTATCTACAATGCATGTGTATTAATTAGATGGAAATCTCCAGCATTTACTAATGCTGTCCCTCCTTAGACAAAGCACTGCCCTATTCGAGAGGGCTAATCTAACACCCTGAAGTCAGCCACAGAGGTAAAGTTCTTTATGGCAGGTCACAAGAGCGAGTGACGTTCAGTGTTTGTAAGTGGCACAACTCAATATCCCCATGCTTGTGCATATGAGTTATTAATAACAGAGTGCTCTCAATGCTCGAGCTCTCCGCTCTCGCCGGCTGACACTGCAATGTCTTATTCTAAGCAACGTTGTCCAAATTGAAAGCACGGAGATGCCTGAGGTTTATGAGTTCTGTCGCAGTCAGGGTTAGGAAATCACGTCCAACACGCAGCTCAGATGAAATGTGTGATTCGAAAGGAAGGAGACGACATCCCTGTTATTTCCTGAGTCATCAAGGATCCGCTCTAATACCCTCTGTCTGTCCTTCATCTCATCTCTCCTTTCGCTTCTTCTCTCCTTTCACTCCCACTGTGTGTTTAAAAATTTAAGCCTAACCCAATTGCTTTTTTATTAACTTTTCAGCATAAAGTAAGTTGGGAACGTAGCGTGCAGAGCCTACAGTGTGTTGCGTGAGTGGAGCGGCGTACAGTACAGCATCTAGCAGTCATTTTCATCCCATCCAAGCCAAAGGTTCGCACAGGTGGGCTTACTCATACACACGTTCACATTTATGCACAAACAGCAAGAATTATGCTGCTACCTTAACCATCACTGGGGGATAATGTGTGGGTGGAACCTCTGGGCAATTTCTGATCCCTCACACCACCCGAGACAGAGAGAGAGAGAGAGGGTGAAAGAGCGAAAAACAAGAGCAAGACTGTGAAAAGGGAGGTGTGTGTGTGTGTGTGTGGGTGCATGTGTGTAAGAGAGAAGAAGGTTATGGGAAAAAAATGTCAGCCACTCACATCTTGCATGACCTTTGGAAATGCAACTCTGTTATAATGTAGACTCACTGCCTATAGAACAGAATAACATTAATTAAACCTTGTAGAAGTCTATTTTTGAGTTCAGGATTGTGGAGGAGATGGAGAGGAGGATCTTTGAGGAGACAGAGATCATGTCAGTGCAACAGGAGTAGCCATGAATTTACAACAGGAAAATTAGATGTGTGCAAAACAATGTTAGCGGTGAGACAAAGGATATATTATTGTTAGGAGGGTTTGACGTGGTGTTTGGTATCACAATGGTGGTTTAAAGTCTAAGAATGAATCTTTTTCATCTCTGTTTGACATTTGGATTGATGTGAACTCCAGTTTTATTTGCCAGGGTGCTGATTCCTCAAACACTGACATTGTGTAGCACAACAAAAGGAGAGCTCCTCATCTCAGTTGCTGCAGTTCAATCAGCCAACTCACATGAAACACATTTATTATATGAATAAAAAGTGTGGGCCGGGCAGCACTCCGCAACAAAGCACCGAACACTACAGAGAATACACTGTCCGTGCTGTGAATTCATGTTTTAAAAAAATTCACCTAATGTGCAGCAGCAAGATGATACATGTCAACTTTAGCATACTGGAGCAGACAATCAGTGGCAGCAGTGATGAGCTGCAGATGACAGTCAGAATGTGGATTAGAGCTTAAATGTGCAATGCATGCAGCTAGACAAAATTGAAAAATAGAGTACAGTGAAGCTGCTGTCATAACATACTTCTTGAATGTTGTGCTCAGTGTGATGTGAAGATTTGAAGGTGACTATCTATCCTCTATGTGGCTGAAGTCTTGCTGAAGTCCTCATGAGGCCAATATTGCAGGGAAATCATTATGTGTGCAAGACAACAGTCATGTTTTCATTAATGAGGCCATGAATTACTCTGCTAGTGAGCCAACTGAGAACCAGTGTTGTGCAACATACTTGAAAAACATTGTCAATTACTCATTACGTATTAGTTGTTGATTATTTCACAGCAGAAGTAATTAGTTAAACGTCACATTATTTTCCATAACTCAGCCAAGCGCTGTCAAAGGTCACCTCCAAAGCTTCCACGCACACACATCTTCAGTATATTTAACATCTAAAGAAAGAGATAACAAGACATTGTGGTTTAACAAGCAGTATGCCTACAGTTTGGAGATATTTGCTAACTGGCTACAGCAAGCTCCAGTGACTGTCTTCAGACTGAAGCTGCAGTGTTCACACGCCCTCCAACTCTGAACAAAAGTTTGTCTGCTCTCAAGCTTCACTGAGAAAGTCCATGTCATTTTAATTATGTAGCCTGTGCTTTTAGAGTTTTAATGGGTCTCTGCATGCATTCTGCGTTGCTATATACCTCTGTATCCTTCGTAATTGCGACATATGAATACACTCATCAACTGAGTTTTCTCACATAGTCTCCCTATTGTCACATATTGCTCCATTGTCTTAATCCCTGTGCAGTACTCCATGTGCATATCTTCATGTCTTGAACACCACCTCCCCTGGTTTGAGCCCAAAGAGGAAATCACTACTTGCCCTGATTTATATTTCATCTTTCAGGAACAAAACTGAGTCACCATTGAAAATGTGTGATGAGCCACTGTCAGTGAACCAACACACATTTCCTAACCATGAGCTACTGCTTCACACCATCACATTTAATGTTTCTGCAGACGTTCGCGCCTCAGCACTGGTGATGTGTGATCAACCTGAGGACAGAACAACAGCATACATCAAAGCTACTAGCTTTGTCAGTAACAAGATATTGATTTGGGTCTTTGCCCAATGGAATGATGATATGTCTCTGCTTAGTTTGGCCACCTGACAAGATTTTTTTTTTTTTGGTTTACTCCACTCTTGCACTCTCTCTTTAGTCCAATCCATGCTAGACATCCCGTCTGTCATCTCTCATCCATTTCAGAGTGACTCTTCCGGTGTGAGGGGGGACCCAAGAGAGTGGCAGGGGCATCTGAGACATGGCATGGAGATAAGGGTTATAACATTCAACAGACAGTGTCTGTCTCCAAACCCCTTGGCCAGATGGCCACTGTCTGCCAGGGAGATGGCCAGTCCCCCAGATTCACACGAGCGAAATCACACACACGTGAACACACATTGAAAAAATATGCCACACTAATATAATGCTACTGTATTAAATATGTTAACCAAAAAGAGGTGTGCATAAAGTACACATACTGTATTGTTTTAATGTCTGCAGATTGGAGCTGCCATTTCTGCCAAAGATACTGAAAGCTCTAAAAGGCATAAAAATGTTTAGGCCATATGTGTTTTCTGTGGCACATATGCGGTTTTGTTGTCCATCTCACCGTTGGCAAACACTGGCTGTAACATGGCAGCCGTGGAGCACCAGGCCAGGAAACTGTGAAACTGAGTTGGTGTTTGATGATATTTGCCCAAGACCCCCTTCTTTTCCAGAGGGGAGATCTAACCTTCTTAAGCTCCCCAGATCCACTCACAGATGGACTCATCTTTCCTCCACCTCCCTCTCTCTCACTATGCTCCCAGGCGGAGCCGTTCATCCTGCCCCAGGGAACATATGTGCTGCTTCTAGGAGGAAGTGCAAAATCTCATACAAGTGCCAATTTTGAGATCTAGTGTATTTATTGTTTTTGCTGGACTGTCTGTTTTGATGGACAGGCTTGGATGCAATGCCTACTGGTCACAGTCTGTTTCCCTGTTCCTCCTCTCCAGCCACATTTCTGTTTTCCTAGGCCCTTCAGTGTTATTCTCCACTTATCCGCCACATACCTTCAGATTTTCTTTCCTTTAATCACCTGACTGCCCCAGCCGACCACACACCTGTTCTCACTGTCCTCATTTGCCCTGCAGTTGCCTGGACTTCCCCATCCACCTCCTCATCTGCACCTCATTTCATCATCAGCCATTCACCACATATACTGATGTACTTCCTTCCAGATTGCAGCTACCTTGCACCCACCACCCATGACATCTATGCAACATTGGTCTTCTGTGGTGCCACAGTTTAAGTATACGCACAATCTTGCACCCCAAACTGAAGAATTAAGCTGCTTTCTAGACAACTTAACCGGAGAATTTATGACCTCCAATTAGAACAAGTACAATGCAATGCCACTCAAGTTGGAGTTCCTACTTGTAAACTCATCCATCTACCCCGGCTTCTGGAAGAAGCAGTTGTCTGACATCACACAACAATGGCAGAAACCATGGAAATGCACATTGTTAATAGTAAACACAGAGAAAAGACTATGAACACCTACAGCACTGTCTGAAAGCAGATGAGACAACGCTGTTCAGCCTCGGTGAACATCATGCAAGTTGTTGGCCATTTCAGTTTGCTGCTGGAAGCCAATTACCTCATGCAATATTCCTTTCACTTTTACAACAGCTGAGGATGATTGAATGCAATTTTCATCCAGGTAATGGGCTATTGAATGCACCCACCTCTACCACTCTGTAACCAGCGTGTCTTTTAATTTTTCTAAAGAATAAAGAGCGGAATATGTAAGATTACTGTCAGGTATTTGCAAAGGTAATACAGTGTCAATGACATTGTGCCTTGTTCTTTCTATGGAAAATTTCCTAATAGATAAAATAGATGATCTTACGTCAAGAATTTCATAACCCTCAATAAACTATGATGGGGTTTTTTTGTCTTCACTCCAGCAGCAGCAGTAATATTATATTCAATCTGCAGTTTGTAAACCAACAGAGTAAGTGCTGATCATATTACCACGCTAATTCTATGGCCAATAATTATATTCAGTTAGTAAAAAATGCTGGCAGACGACCAAGGAAATCGATGGATAACAGGATGTCAGTCAGTCAGTGTCCATCAGTTGAGAGGAGAAAAATCAGACACTTCAGCATCACTGTTAAATGTCCCACATTTGTACATCAATACATTACATTTGTTCCATTAAAGTGAGCACTTTTCATTATAATCCAGTAAGGTAAGTTTAAATATCCAACAAGCTTTTACACAACAGTTACTTTAACCAACCATTTTAATTTTGATCATTCATTAGGTGGCATGGTGGCACAAGTGGTAACACTGTCGCCTCACAGCTAGAAGATCCCGGTGGCGTGTCCTCCACCATGCCATGCGCGGAGGATCGACAGACTGAGGATGGGTCAAACGCAGAGAATTAATTTCACAAAGCATGGCGTGTGCATGTAATGTGTGGTGCATGTATATGTGATGTATGTGATAATAAAAAGTACATTCTTAATCTTCTTAATCTTAATGAGCAGGACAAGTTTTGGAATTCAAGGCAAATCTTGGACTTTCAGACCAGGTGACCCATCATGGTCACTCTGAACAGGGCACTCTGGCACCTGTGCCTGGGGTTTATGACAGTCTGCAAATTTGTTACACTAAAAGTAAAAATGTGAAAAATGTGTCATTAATGAACTGCTGAGAGTTTTACAGCAATAAGGAGATTTTCAGAACTCTGCAGTTGCCTTCTGTGAAAATGAAGCGCAGCCCTCCCTTCCAACCAATCCAGGAAAAGAATATCCTGAGAAATGAGTCTCTGGCTGAACCTTGATTTCACTGATTTCATCTAACTGTAACTACTTGCTTCTGAGCTAAAGCCTCAAAGTGGCTTTTAAGAAGTTCTATTGTGGTATAGATAAAAAATTGATTTGGCCAAGTCCTACACGGATAAATGTGAATTTCTGTTGAATTTTATTGCAACAGCTATTCATTTGGTAATCACAGTGAAATTCATGGTTCTATAAAGCTTACGCAACAGCAATTGTACTGATCTTCACAAATATGACATTGAAAGCATTTTCAAACTCTGAAAAGCCGCAGAAATGATGACTCTTGACATTATTCTTTAAATCTCATAGGTAATGAGGTTAACAAACAGGGTATTAACAGACTGACGGGTTTTCTTTATCAAGATAATTGCAGGCATCACAATGTACATAATCCTTTGTGTCCATGATAAATATGATGATATTTACAGTACCTCAACCATAGCTGATACATATTATAAGTGATCTCCAAGGAGGTTGACACATGAGGCTCATTCAACAATTTGCGAACAAACTGTGTTTACCAATGGTGGTTTCACAGAGCATTCTAAAGCCCATGTAGTAATCTCCTTTATACAATCATGTGTTCACAAAGTGATGAACCTCGCTCCATCCTTGCTTGTGAACAACTGAGTCTTTCCAGGATGCCCCTTTCATACCCAATCATGATACTCTCACCTGTTACCAATCAACCTGTTTACCTGTGGAATGTTCCAAACAGGTGTTTTTAGAGCATTCCACTACTTTCCCAGTCTTTAGTTGCTCCTGACCAAACTTGTCTGAAACGTGTTGCTGCATCAAATTCAGAAGAAGCATAAATGTACAAAAATCAATGAAGTTGATGAGGTCAACATTGCTGTACTGCTTTCAGTTGAGTATATGTCAAAAAGGATTAGCAAGTTTCTGTTTTATTTATGACTCAGTGCCCAACACACACATATACACACACACACACACACACACACACACACACACACACACACACACACGCCCTGTTTGTGGGTGGGTGTGTATGTGACAGCAGCAGGGAAGAAGGATCTGCAGTATCTTTCCTCGTCACTGAAGGAGCTGCCCAGTGCTGTCAGAGTGTCCGTCATGGGGTGGGACATGTTCCCCATCAGGGATCATCAGCCATCATCCCCCTTTCTCCCACCACCTCCACTGGGTCAAGGGTGCATCCCTGAACATTGCTAACCTTTTAAACCAGTCTGTTAAGTCTCTTCCTGACAGCAGTTGAGATGCCACAGAAGATGGCAGGAACCACCATTCCCTGGATGTTAACTGGTGTAAGAGGAGCATGTTTGCACCTGTCAAGCTCTACATATATACATCTATCTATCTACATACACACACACACACACATCTAGGTATAGGTTTATGGTGGTTTGACATATGTGACTAATGTTCTGAATCATGAGATATCTGCAGATTTTCAAAGAAGATGTGGGGGGGCGGGGGGGGGGGGGGTGTAAAAAAAAAAGAAACTAGACTTAAACATCTTTCAAATGAACGTAATGTAATGTAATATGAACAGCCCAGCATCTGACTTCAGATCACTGCTGCCACAATAAAAAAAAATACCAGAAACCAAAGGTAATTAATTTGCTTTCATTGGCCTGCAGTGTTGCTGTGTGTCAAATATGCTTGAAGGAACACTTCATATTGTGTTTAGGTATTAGGTGCAGGATTGGTAGATTAGTAACAAGACAAACACTGAGTCTGAACCAGGAGCGGGCCTGGGGTGAGCACAGATCATACAAGTCATCATGGTTCATGACTGAGTGTGATACTAAGAGAGAGCATGGAAAATTACCACACAGCAAATTAACTCGGTAGAGTGTGATTAAAAATAATTTTGTGAAACTAATTTGCACTTACTGTAGCATTAAATTAAGGTTGCGTTGGAACAGTTGGTTCAATTTTCAGAGGACCATCAGGACTTTTGAAAATTTAATGAGGATCTAAATTGCCTCTTTCTCTCCCGTCCACATCATGTATTTGTGACAACCCAGTGCTGTGTCTATCTGTTAAAGACCAAAAAGCTCTACAACACACACAAGTGCAGGTCGATCTGGTAGATAAATTTAGGAAATACTTCAGGTTCATAGCTGCTGGTTTCATTGGCCCTAATTCTGTCTGAAACATCAGGTTTTCCTCCAAATTTGGTCCACCAGTAGGACAGCGGACCAAAATATGTGGGGATCAAGATTAGTGAATCTGATGGAAATAACCGAAAAAAAGTCCTTAAAATGCTACAATGTCACTCTGCTCATCAGTCTTGTGATGTCAAGAGGCAGAGGTCACAGGTCAGTGAAGGGTTAAATGGATGACCTTTAAATTCTTGACTCCGGTTACAACCACAGAGGGCAAGGATAATTTATATCATACATAATATCAGTTTGTTTAGAAATTAAATCACTACATCGTCTATCCCACTCTGGAATTAAAGGGGACTGAAAATCAGATCTAATGTAATAGTCACTATGGATATGCATGCAAGAGGCCATGAAAAATGGCCCTTGGCTGTTTAATTCTCAGTCAAGTTTTTTGGGGGTGAAATACTGTAACTGACGTTCAGTTTTGGTGTTCAACCAGTGAGCCTGGCACTTCTTGTGTATGTGTGGTACCTTTCCCACATATGGCTGACACAGAGATTGGCCTACTTGAAAAGAGGAGAGCGGATCTTTATGAGTTCCTCATGATAAAGCAGGGAGACATTAGGGTGACGGGTGTTCTAACCCGTCCTCCTCATTGTCACTGTGTGGAAGAGCAATGTTTGAAGATGACAGCAGAGAGAGCAAGCAGAATATAATCATCCTTTACTGCTGCATGGCCTCCATCCAGCGGAGCGGCTCTCTTCTTGTCCTTTGCAGACATCCGTGGTCTGTCTGACATGACAGAATAAGAGGCCATGACTGACTTTGATTTGTTAGAGGTGACATAGGTGCCCGTTTGCTAGCCCGGGTACTGCCTCAGTCCATAAATACAGAAGTGCAAAGAATTCACCCGTGATTATACCCCCTGGTGGAGGCTCGATATAGCCTAGTTCAGACTTCTGAATCGTCACCCACGTCTCAGTTTTGTGCAGCTATTCAAATAGGACTGTCTGTCTGTAGCCAACTGATGTCTGTTTTCATTGGTTGGAAAATGCTTGACCAATCAGAGCTCAGCAGGGAGCAAAGACAGGGGACATCATCCACCTATATAGTATGGAAAATTCAATATTGATGCAAAAATGGTGACATACTTGGATGAGATTAACGCACATGTACAAGTTTGATATTAACAATATTTAAAGCATCAAATATCTTTCATCAATGTGAAAAAACTACAAGATTTTTTGGCAGTTTGGGGGCAGAAAAACAAAGCTGTGAACACTGTAATAATACACTGCCACCTTTAAAGTTGATACTGCACACATATTTGGCTCTATGTTACATACTCTACATTGAGTAACACTGGCATTCATTCATGCATTCATTGTGAGAGCGAACCCGAGACACTTTAAATTCTGTAGAACTAAGGGGAATCAGGTGATAATCTGATGGTCCGTAACTACAGACAACTCCTTCCACATAAAAGTTTGATTTGATCTGATGTTATACAAAAATATTGATTATAGCAGACTATAACCGCTGCTACCATCACATACTTCTGGGTATTTGGTTTTGTTACTTCCTGTTTTATGTTGAAATTTTACCTTATGTTTCACATTTTTCTTTACTTCCTGTATTTTCCCCAATGTGATTGTCCAGTTGTTCACCTATGCCTCATTAGTTCTCCCTCCCCAGTGTATTTAGCTCTGTGTGCTCCCCTCACTCTTGGCCAGCTCATCTTTGTATGTTTTCTGTCATTGTGAATGCGTTTTGTTTTCCCTGGACTTTGCTTGTTTTCTCATTGTTGGACCACTGCTCCCTTTGTTTGGATTTAGGGCATTAAGATCCAAAGCCTTCCACATGACAGAAGCTGATTTTTTTTTTTTTTTTTTAACGTGTTCCAGAATATGGAACCTAAACAGTAGCATTTTTAGGTGAAAGATGTCAAAAAGTTCAAGGTGAGAGCAGAAAAATCCAAAATGTACAAGACTGATCTCAGTTCAGTGCTTTGTCCTCTGTTAGTAATAGCTGAAAATCTTGCAGCAGGATCAGAAAGAGCTGATCCCAGTTCTGAGGTTGTGGGTAACCTTGTACCTACAGTGAGTGAGCCACAGGAGGGCATGTTTCTGCCTCAGGCTGGACACCTGTAGTTGAAAAGGCTGTCTTAAAGCGATGGATATGAAAGGCCTGAGCGTCAATGAAAAAGTGTATAAGTAACTGTGTCAGAGGGAGCAGACTGCAAGGAGGGAAGGTGAATTTTCAGCATTTTTTTGGTGGAGTTTGCATAGTTCACCTGATACCAGACAGGCAGTTCATGCTATACCATGTGTTGTGAATGTTCAAGGACAAACTATTTAATTTTCTTTCTTTGATATGTCAGATTTTGAAAAATATACAACCTTGTCTTGACAGTCTATGTTTATTGCTCGACATTTCTGCATATTGTGTCACCAATGTTGTATGAATGGGAAAGTGTGAATTGTGCACAAATGTGAGTATCCTTGTTTTTGACCTGTTATGACTTTCACTCACATCTCCATGACAGGTAACATTGTGATGTATTAAATGATGTTAAGTCTAATTCAGTTAGTGCAGTGAAAGGAACTGGTTACAATTAAAAATTAGGCAGAGCAAAATCCTCTCAGATATACAGTACTTTCCTCTAAGGCAGGGAATGGAAAGGCCATGTAAAAACTGTGTTCATGTCAAGGAGCCTGAATGAGACTGCTTCAGCAAAAATAGAATCTAGTCAATTTTTGCCACAATACGGTGCAACATAAATCATCCAGCAACACGAGTTAGCCAATTGAATACATGCTTCCACCTTGTAATCATCAAGAAGTAATAGGCTACAGTATAAAATGATTGCTGCCAGTTGTAAAATCCTGATAAGCCTTGAAATTCATCACTTGGACTGACAATGAACTTCCTAATCGCATTTTGTCTTATTGTACCTGCAGCAATTTGCCCACACTAATAAAGACTCTTGTTCGTCTTTCAATAAAACTGGTTAGCTATTGATTACTTTAAAGGTCACTCCTGATTTGTTCTTCTCAGGGGTTTGTGTATCTATCAAGTGTTATTGAAAAGGTGTTCCCCAAGGTTCAATCCTTGGACAATTTTTATTGTCTGTATCTATCAATAATAAACTGTTTGTTTTTGTAATTTGCATGCAGATGACACATTAAAATCACAATCACGACATTCTTGTCAATGTGACATCTAAGCAGCACCTCGAGGGAATTTCATTACCTACCATTACCTACCATTACCTGTGGCACTAAACACATTTTGGCCATAACTGAAGAATTCATTCACTAAGTCTGGCAAAATTTCACACAAATGTCTCATTGGGGAAAAATGTGTGATGACATAATATTTCCAAAAGGTCAAGGACCATATTTTACATTTGTGTGAAATGGTGTGTGTGTGTGTGTGTGTGTGTGTGTGTGTGTGTGTGTGTGTGTGTTTACCAGTTTTTTGTTTTGTTTTGTTTTGTTTTTTTTCCTCTGTTCATGCAGTGCATCTCAAGGGATTTTGTCTGTATGCTCTTTTTAAGTCTGATGCCAGCTCTGATTACTGAGAATGAAAATTTCCAGCAAACAATATCTTGTGTATGATAATTAATTGTTTATTATCAAAATATGAAATTATATTATATCAGATTATTATATTATAAAATTCTGACCAAATAATTCACTAACATGTTTTGTATCCTTTATGAATCTTTGAAAGAACATTAACTATTTATTGCAGAAATGAATGAACTTTTCATTAGAAAGCATTTTAATGTCACCCCATAAGGAAAAGTAGCACAACAAATTATTTTGCAGTGTATAGTGCCTTTAGCCAAAGTACTTTGCAGTTTGCCTCTTATTCACGCATTCACACATCAATGGCAGCAAGCTACCATGGGCCTAATCATCAGGAGCAACTTTGGATTTGCAAATTTCAACATTTTGACTGAAGAGGAACTGGGGATTAAACCACTAACACTGCAATTAGTGGGTGATCCTCTCTACCTGCTGAGCCCTATAAAGTAAACAAACACATAACAGTGTTCTGCTGTTCTTTTTTCATCAGTTTGGTTTTGAAAGCTACCACCTTTTGTTTACTGCATCCAGGGTCATCGTGGCCACAGGAAGTCCTGTGAGACATACTGTGGTCACTCCCCAGGCCTCAGAGCTACAGGCCTGGCTGATCTCAGCTTGTACTCCTTCTCTCCTCTGTGACTAAGTCTCTTCCACCCAAAGTTAATTTTTAATGACACACTTTGTTATGTGGGTCCATAGGGGGCCCTTAGTGGCTGTGCTTTAATAAAGAGAGTCTCACTGCTTGCTCCCTTCTGAGAAGACTTCATTAAAACTGGTGACAGAAAAAAAAAAAAAGGTCTTTGAAGTCCCAGATTTGAGCCTATCTAAACTTTATATTTCTCTGTCCATCTGTCTGTCTGGTGTTTTATGAGTTTATTTTCATTTTTACATCAATGGTCGTAATAAACAAATAAGATATATTGAAGGACAGATGATGTGACCCTCCAAGGGCCACTTCATAACTGTAGTGGAGTGAGTGTGTGTGTTATGTGGGTCCATGGAGGGTTGGGATATAGAGACACAGCACACATACACCATCATTCTTCATCAATAATCCTTCATCGACATTTTATGATATCCACTTCATCAGACCCACCATCTATATGTCTCAGTGACCAAATCAGTAGGAGCTGATCTGTGTAGAGAAGGTTTGATATACTATGAAAAAAATCCACCAACAGACTTCTGATGGATAGCTGAAAAGAATACCAATTTGGGATATCACCACTTTTTTTTCACTTGTCAAAATACTTTAATGCTTTTTTAAGTCAATTCTTTATATATTTATCAATATATAGTCCCTATTTTTAGGCAAAGGGTTTTTGATACTACCAATAACATTGCAAGTCAGCAGGCAATGCTGCAGCTCCCTGCAGCTGTCAGCCACATTCAGCTCATTGTTGTTTGCTCATCAGTGTCATTTATTAAAGTTTGGATGAAACCTCAGATGGGTTTCACAAAGATTTTTAGGTCTGGTCTAAGAGGCCAGTCTTAGTTTGGTCCACCTAATTTTACACTCGTATAAAAATAGACTGATTAATTTGGTTACCAAGCCCCTCAGTGCCATTTCAGAATGTGTTTCCATGGTGACAATTAATAACACCTGACAAAGAAGAAAACATGGAGTTTTGAAGTGAGCACTGATAAAGGGAAAGAGCTGCTATGCACTCCAGTAAACTTGAGGCTGCAAATGTTGGCAATCGCCTCTTTTCAGCATATGAAAGCATGTGCAACTGTTGACGTTGTTCCATCTCAACACTCTTTTCTGAGTTGGTTATGGCTCAGGTTTTAGTAAAACCACAGTAGTAACATATCACCATTAGTTTGCAGCCAACGAGTGTGGTTTTGAATGATTTGCATGCGAAAAGACAATTAGCCATCTATTCAGATGGAATGGGCTGAAAATCAGATACTACAAAATATACTGGACATATTTCCTGGCAGAAGGTAGTAAATTGTAAAATCCATTTTGAATATTACGGTGTTATTCCTCAGGTTTACAACTGAGATGCCACTGTGGCTTCTTTACTTCTGCCTATAACCCATCTTAAGCTGCCAGAAAAATCTATCAGAACTGTTTACCAAACGGTTGAATGCCTTCAGAAACCCTCTACACCCACACCTTTCTGACATCAGGTTAGATGGACTGCATCTGACCATTTCTTTCTGAATGATCTGACATTCACATCCACTTCGCACTGTGATTGGCTCAGTGTGTGGAGGTGGTTGGACAGCATGTTGTTCAACCTTTAGCCTATAAGGAAAAACCGGATTAAGTCTTGTTAATGCTATACAGATTTCTATTGTGTTGGTTGGTACTTAAATGATGCAAACACCACGTTTACTACTCTTTATATTTAGATGTGAGATCTTTTAATTCCACCTTAGTGTGTGTGATGATTGTCTCTAGAGAATCTAACCACTCCATGACTATAGTTGAGAGTCTAAATAGCACATTACATGAACACTGAATGATTTCAGTCGCAGGCTGAGTGAACCCTCCAGGACCTGTAGGAAGTCCTTTGTGTGCTGCTATGGAAACAAGTGGCCTTCAGTCTCAGTGAGGATTGGACAGAGGGGGTGAGGCGTCATCACTGTTTTAAATGAAGTGGATGGGCAAAGTGCCAAATGAAAGATAAACTGGCCTCAGCATCACAGCCATAGCCGACCAGTCTGACTGTGTTTATCTGCCAGCACAAAACCCTGTCTGACACCTTTTTCCTCCAAGTCAGTGTAATCTAGTGTTAAACTAGCAGTGCTGAATGTAGTTGGGTCATATAAACTGTAGATAAAATAAGATTCATCTCCATCTCGGTAGTTCACAATATTAGATACAGGTTGCAGTACCTGTTCTAATGATGTAGAGGGAACTTTGAAGTCGAGTGGAGCTGCTGGTAATTGTTCTCTATTGCTGTGAAGACTTGTACTTCTGTTCCCTGCCAAAATGAACACCTGGCTCTTGGCTTGTTGCCATAATAACCAAAAGGGGGAAAAAAACTGCAGCTGTGCTATAGTTGTATTTAGCCCGTAAATTAATAAATATCTTCTGAAGGCTACAACTGCCTTTAATTGCTCAAATTGATTAGACAGTTTATCGGATATGTCTCCTTCCTCTTCTCCCATCTGTGAAAAGATATAATTTTCTTTTCCCACACTTCTCCATCAAGAAAATGATTACAGAACCAAGTGATGAGAAAACTAAATGAATGCTTTTAGTAAGCTGAGGGAGAAACTGCCATTATTTCAGGATCGGACAACTGAGTGGTCTGAGTGAACGACAGTACATGGGACTAGTTAAGAAGGTAAGAAGGTTGAAGGTTGCACATTGGAGCAGTCGTCATTATACCCTAGCCTTTGGTAGACTCTTTATAATCTCATGTAAATCTCGTGCATGGCTAACAAGGGAAGCACAGTGTAATTACAACAGTGTAAAAACAACAGAGGATATTTTAGGTGGTGATTAGTGAACCATGCCATATTTCTACAATGGTTTGGAGAAACTGTACATACCATTTGAAGGAAAATCAGAAATTGTCAGCATAAATTGAAAGCTGGGGAAGCACCTTCTGACACACGCTAAGTTCAACATTCAACATTTCTTAACATTACATTTGTGTGTTGTGCATATACACATCTGTGCCTGCAGAGAGTTACAAAAAAAAATCATGCTTTTGGTAGAGAGATCACAGACAGACAGGCAGAGAGAATTTTACTGGTGGAATCTCTGAAGCTGCTGTACTTCAGCAGGAAAATATCAAACACGGAAATTCCAGCCAATGCAAGGAATGACGGATTCTTCTTTAGTATCTTCTACGCTCCACAGCGGGAATTCTACAGGATGTTTTCTTGGTGTACATCCTTCTGCCTGCTGGACGCACATGCCTAAGAACAATTTCCAGTCCACTTTTGAGCCTCATTTGAAGAAATAAAGAATGAACCTGAAGAAAAAGGTAATTTCTCAATGATTTTCCAGTCAGGAGCTCCTCAAAGGATGAAGTCTCACTTTCTAAGAACCTTTTAACAATGGCAAAAACATGGATGCATTTATGCAGTCACGCTAAATAATTTATTTCATAGATATTATGCATAAGGCTTTTTGATTTTTAATTATTGATCTGATAGAAGGTCGCCCTGCTGGTGCAGCTCATTGATTAATATAAGTGAGTATTTAGTAGCAGATAAGATCAGTAGTGGGTAATGACTTAACAGGCGGACATCTGACTGATACTTGCAGTGGCAGTGTTCTTTGCGCTCTCCATTTGTTTCATGTGATTTTGCACTCCCTCCCCACAGGAGGGGAAGAGCTGATTGCAGTGTTCTCCCTGTCTTTTTCAATAAGCCCGGCACTGTCGACTCCTCTTCGACTCAAACTCACGTGTGGAGTGACTGTCAAACCGCCAAGGCCCATTCACCCCAGCACACACCACATCAAAACTCCCCGTGCTCTGTCTGCACCACAGCTCCTCCCCAGCTCACTCTCGGCTCAACAGTCACGTTCTGCAGCTTTGAACTTGAATTCAGCTCACCTCCAGTCTCTACCCCACAGTCCCTTTCCACTCCCCTATCCCCACTCTCCTCCCAAGCTTATAACCTGCCCCCCTCCCCCTCCCTCCCTACAGCTCCACTCGGGGCTACATGATAACACACTTTGGAGGGAACCGCTTTCCCCCAGAGCAGCCCAAACTGTGAGCATATTCGCTCCATCATAACAGCACTGTAGCAAAACTGCTGTCACGCTGAGTTTGCCATGCTAATGTGGCTCTAGGCGCCACAACCCTTTCCTTAAACTGGTACTGTGATGGAGGTGTTTGGAGTGTTTCATGGGTGCTGGAGGGAAAGAGGGTTGTTTGGAGAGGTTAAATAGCACAATGCATGGCTTCTGGGGCACAGCTGTGAATGTATGGAGGACCGGGTGAAGCTATGAAGATAGTTCACATCAAGGGAGCAGTTGCTCTTATAGCTGAGAGCAGTTTAATTCCCAGCAAGGTAAACACTGCTGGATGAATGGCAAAATGTGAGAACACTTGAGCTAACTCCTCCTACTCTGCCCCATCTACTCCATGAGACGGTTGAGAGAAGAGGCTTCAAAGGGCTCAATTGACACCTAGCAATGCTTTGAACTATGCCCTTGGACTGTCATACGGAAAGACAGACGATCCCTTTAATCACCCACTTAAAAACATCATGTATAAAGACAGATGTACTCAGATAGTACCAATATGTACGCACGTACACATGCACACGCGCGCACACGCACACGCACACTCAAGGGGGTTTTCATCACTTGTGGGGACATTACATAGACTTACATTTATTTACTGGAGACTTACCCTAACCCTAACCATAACCACTATTTGCCTATTCCTAACCCTAAACCTAACCCAACCTTACGTAACCCATAACCCTATGCTCAGTCTTTACCCTAAAATGTAATTATTTAAATTGTGGGGACCTGTATTTTGTCCCCACATGTGACTGTGTAAACAGATTTTTGTCCCCACAAAGTAAGTAATACATGGTGACACACACACACACACACACACACACACACACACACACACACACACACACACACACACGTTAGGTTTTCATGACTTTTGGGGACATTACATAGACTTACATTCATTTCTGGAGACTTACCCTAACCATAACCACCACTTGCCAAATCCTTACCCCAACCCAAGACGTACATACACACATGCACATCCTCTGCTGCTGCTACAGTGAGGGACTGATGGGAGTAACAAGGATCTTACCTTGAGCAATAACTTCCTACTGGCAACATGTTGCACTCGTCGGCAAAATCATTGCAACACCAAGGAGGGCTATCAGCCAATTACCATTACCACATTTTCCAGGTTACAGGCTCCCATTTATTGAAAGGCACATGTGGGACACATGAAACTGATTCCTCATGTGTCTATTTGCTTCACCTTCGATGTTTCATAAAACTCAGAGATGGCCCTGTATGTGTCTAATAGATGGTAGCAGCTGTGTTCGGAGAAGGTAACAAAATCTGCTTACCAGCATCTCTCAAGCTCACTCACAAACATGTTATATCTCATTTGTTTAACAATGCCTGTTTCTTGCAGTAATTTCCTGGAGTTTCCACTGGTTGCCTTGCTACCTCGCGATGATGACAAGACCCCAGCAAGTCATGTGCCCATGGCTAAGAAATGCATATAATATTTAACGTAATCAACAGTAAAACCACACATTTTTGCACTTTCTGTTTGCTCATTTTGCTTCCTGGAGTCTCAGCCACCACTCTCAAAACCCCTTACACAAATCCCATAATTTCATAAAATAATTGCCCATCTCGTCCTATTTATTTCTCATTCCTCTCTTTCTATGGCTGCTCACAAACCTTTTTACCCTACCATTGCAGTTCTCTGTGCCCTTGTGTAATCTCAAAACATTTAACCAATCAGTTAAACTTTCTGAAGCCACACCCAAACCAATCGCATAGTTTGATTTCAATCCGCAGAGACTGATCAAAAAAAGGGCTTAAAGCATTGTTAAATCAATTTATTTGACAAGTGCAACCAGTTCTCATTTCCAGATGGTCAGATACTGACAATGTTTTGTCACGCCTCTCAGCATCTCTAACGGACGCACGAGCTACCATTTAGGGCTTTTATCAGACAACTGCCAGAAAGCCTTTGTAATACATGGTTAAAACAGTGTCAGTTACATTTAAGTTTAGGTTAGCTTTAGGCACCAAAGCTACTTGGTTAGGTTCAGGAAACGATCACGGTTCAGGTTGTAGGAATATGCCCCAATGCGGTCTACATGAGTGGTGGTGAAAGAACAACAGCTGAAGATCTGGATGGATGTGATGAGCTCAGTGGAAGGACCCACTGGAGAGCTGCTCCTGATCAAGACTGGTGTTGGGTTGCATTAATGTGACAGTGAAATGACAGCTGACGGCAGCAGAACAAGGAGCAGGTTTAAGGTTTGACAGCAACAAGATGATTGGCTCACAGAGAATACAGCAAAATCTGTTTGGCTAAAGTGAAAAGTCTGCGCCCTCAGTCAGCTAATTGATTTGGAAAGTGGGAAAGGAAAAGAATAAAATCCAAATCATTCGAGTATGAAGATATATGAGTTTTTATTAAGTTTTTACAAAACTTATATGTTAAAAACACATTCAGTGTACTTCAGTGGGCCACTTTGTTCCTCCTCCTCAGCAACTTCAGAGGCCTCAACCTCCTCAAATCTTCAATTTCATCTGCTCACCCACATCAGCTCTTCTGCATCATCACTCAGCTACTCAAACTTTTGATCTAGACCTAGTGTTTATGCCAATAGTATTTTTCTGCAAATAATTAGATTTACATCCTTGGTTGATCTCCTCTTGCTGAACTGTAGATCTGTATTCTTACATTTTGCACTCTGGGACCAAGTTCATTGTGTCCTTCTTCTGTCTATCTGTTGACATGTTGAGATTCTTGCTTCTCACTGTTTGCGTGATGTACTGTACAAGTAAAACCAGAAGCAGGTCAGGAGTGAAATCAACCATCAGGTTGTTGGTGTGATGGAAAATAGATAATTGCTAATTCATGTTGCTGATGAATAAGTGATTGGCTGCAGTGCTGGGGGCCAGGCTTAAAGGCACGGGGCATATGGGGAATGAGGAGGGGCACAGATGCTCCTCGGGGCCAGAGGGCTGATAGGCAAACTTAAGAGGGACATAGAGAGGGGAGAGGAGACACTAGGGCAAGCATGAGAGAAGAAGATAAAATATGAGGCAAAGGCAGAGAGAAAAGAGAGACATGCTTACCCTGCCTCAAAAGCCAATTCTGGTCCCACGGTGAAGAACTAACCCCCTAACTCAGCCCCCGAACCCAGCATCTGAAGTGCCAGTTCACCGCAGGGGCCTGAAGAGACGCCGCGTTAAGTAGTCTGCCTCTGAGCACCAGGTCCTGTCCTACTCTGACCTCCAACAAAAGCAAACAGCTCAAAGAGAACAACTTCTGCACGCCTGTAAGTGACAAGACACACTGGCCTCATCGGAGTATGGACAGTGCAGATATTTATATTGAAAGTCCCATCTACCCCTCTAAAATGCCTTAAAAAATATCACTGTTCATAATCACACACATGCAGCAGGCATGCCCACACACTCACACATATGCACACACACACAAATGTACACATTCTGCAGAGCAACCCCTGGAGCATTGAGAGGATCTCAGCTCCATCTACTGGTGGCGTTGTGAATAAGCCGCTCCAGTGTGGCTGAGGGGAAATAAACACCAACTCAGTTCCCTGAAATCTTTTTCTCCACCGTCTTTGCCAAGCCTCCCCTTCTTTTTGCACCTCCTTAGAGCCAAGAAACTAATCTGACATGATTAGTTACAGTTTGCCAGTGCAGCAGTACGGTATCTTTTATCATCCATAAAGACCTCCTTTTAAACCAAAGGAGGCGGAAGGTATTTTCAGGTTAGATATGATCCAAAATTTGATATTAGTCATTTTTCATGGTGGTGCCTGTTCAGGAAAAACATGACTGAACAAAGTGAATTCCCCCAATATGAGTCATACTTTTTGTGCAAAAAGAGTAGTAAGCTAACCTGCAAGAACTAACTTTTTGTTTTTTGTGAGCATGAGATATTAGCCATTGACCTCTTAAGCTGAAATGGCAAACATGTTAAAAAGTCACTTACTATACATCCACCAGTTATGGAGCAATAGTATCATTCATTTGGAGTCATGTTTGTGTCCATCTAATGAATGTAAGTCCATTAATCACTCTCTTTTAGCTCTATTTTTGGTCTCTACCAGTTCCTGTGGGAGTCTGCTAAATGCTCCACTATGTTCACCAGCTAGTCTCTAACTGAGTCTGTCTACTGTTTGATGCTGAGCAGATAGAGTACAGTGGGTTATTAGAGCTATTTTTCTGAAAACAGCTGGGGCCAAAAATGATGTGCAGTGAGCGAACCAAAACAGTAAATCTGAGGGGCCACGGAGCTGAACAATGAGCTAAAGCTTGCTACAAAGCTCTGTAAAGCCCAGGGAGCGGCATATTCAGGTAATAATTACCTGTAGGTTCATCACTATGAGTGACCCCCATTGGGATTGTCTAATTGTTTTCACGTTGTTATCTCACTTTGTTATTATAAACATAGCTATTATAGCTGCTTTAAGTCCTGCTTTAAGTTCTGATTTCCTACATTTTAGAGGGTACTAAATGCTGTGTATCACATGACTTTCTTTTCTCAACACCAATGTCTAACTGAAGCTTCAAAAACATTGGATTCTACATTTCCCATCATCTTTCATTGGAGCCTCCCTGCCTGGTAAATAGGGAGCTGAAATAAAACCAGAACCTCTGGGTTCTTTTCCAGAAGTGAGACAACATAATTCAAAACAGCCATTTTTCACAATGCTAACAAAGATGAGGTCTACAGATGTATAAATATGGATGAAACCAAGCCACAGTGACATAATGACATTTTATGGAAGCTACTGTCTTTTGTATGTTCACAAAGCACAAAGTAAACCTTTTTCAACTTTGTTAAAAATCACTGGGCTTTCAGCTTTTCATAGTAAGTGGACGTCTTAGGACATACTTCATTTTTTCACACAGACAGGAGGCCAGCCCAGATGTGACATCATGACTTTGGCTCTCTGTACTCTTTTATACTTTACAGTCCCAGTTTGCAATCCAGGCTTTCTAATAAAAAATGTGCCGTCTTGAAGGTAACCCTGATGACATCATCAAGGAGTTTATTTTCAATGGCAAAATAGTACTCTCTGTGATAAGTAAATTGAATTTGATGTTGAAATTGGCATAGTGCCCCTTTAATATTACAATTACAACTACAATTTGTCATTTGGTAGACGTTTTTATCCAAAACGACGTATGACTAATATGAATAAACAGATCAGTCAGAATAAGAAATGGACATCACAGTGTATTCTGTGGGATCGAGTCAATCATCTCTGTGGTTAGGATAATTAGTGGCTTGATCCCACAACGCATTGATGATAGTAGAGAACAGGTTATTAAAGTAGATCTTCAACTGGTATCTGAGGTTATGTGAAATAATTATTGGTTTGTAGGAGTTTAATGCTGTAAATGCACATCAGACAAAATAGAGCTGCAGTCAATGGGGGAGGCTTGAAGCTAGTATCTCAATTATTTTGACAACACTATGTAGATGTAGCACCATTTCTAGTTAAATTCTGCTGGCAGTGTGCTTTTCCTATTCTTATCACTGCCGACAGCAGAACGGCAGAATAATATAATCTATTGTGTAGCTACTTGTAAAATGCCCCTCCCGACAGCGAGAGCTTGTGGGCCATTTCTTACGATTAAGTTTTTAGTTGATGTGGAAAAAATATTGCATGACACTGAACATTTCAATGCAGCGGTTTCAGATAACATTCACGGAATATTTACACAGGTAAAGTGTGGACAAGATAGCTGTCTCTCTGAATCAGCATATAGCCGTCTGCATATGTGTGCATGCGTTAAGGTTCTCCCATCATCCCACAATTACAGACAAATACATCACTTTGTTATCAATGGAAACAGCTGCACAAGGACTGATTGTAAAATGGTAATACGCCGCAAGGACCTGCAGACAACAATGACAAGACAAATCTTCCTCGTAGGAGCATCTTTTTAGAAACCACAGCGTGGTCCCTCACAGTCACTATCTCCACCTAGATCAGAAAATGTATTGCTGCTGTACAAAGAGTAAAGCAGCACACCACTCCTCTTTATTCTACATGATGTACAGAGCGACAAAACAACACACTCTAATAGTGCTGTCTGTGCAAGACTTTTGTATATGCATATGAGAGTCAGTCTTTTCCTGCTCTGATGAAGAGAACATGATGCACTGGTGAAGGAGAGATTTCCTTGATAACGTCGCACTCCAGCATCACACACACACACACACACACACACACACACACACACACACACACACACACACACACACAGTTACAGAGGGAGGAAGTGAGGGGCTAATAGCTTCTCTGAGGATGAGATCCAACCTAATTTGCACCATGCAAATTCCCTGTGGTGACTGCACCTACAAGACAACCATATTAATGTTCAGCATGCATCTGTGATCTCCTGGAGAAATTAACAGTTTAATGCACGTTGCTCTCAGGAACAGAAAAAGGGTTCAGTGTGTGTATAAAGAAAGAGAAATGAAAATGAAAAAGCAAAGGAGAGGGATGTGATTCAGTGTTACTAATCTCTTTGATATCCACACTGTGACGTTCAGTCCCAGGCAGCGAAACGCCCGTGTTATTCTTTTCGTCTTTTATTTACTACCTGCGGGACATCCTCACTTACCCTCTTGCTGCTTTGCTCCGAGTCAAACTCCGTCTCCCTCCTCCCCCTCTCTCTCCCTCTGCTCCTCTCTTGCATTCTCCTCATTCTTTCATTCCCTGTCTTATCATCCCCATGTGTGTTATCTCACTTAGCTCATGCATTCATGAGTGATGACTTATTTACATAAAGTATATAGTGCTGGATTCAGGGTGGGGTGAGAGGTAGCCTTGAGAGCACTGGCTTGTAAGATTTTCATGATTATGATAACCAGTAATTATACATTGATGGAAGTAATGTCCTTTTGAGAAATGAACTATGAGGATATTTTTAGTTTATGACTAATAAATGGGTTGCTGCCACTACATTATGTCAGGAAAACTTGTTTAATATTTATTGTATTTTCTATATTTTATTATGTCTTAAGGTTAGTGATTACACATAAAATGCTTTGTTTTCTGTGTAAGCTAAAGGAGTCATAGGATGTAGGTTTAAAATGTGTATTGTAAAGTCATTAGTTATTCATTATTTACAGATGTATAATCTAAAAATGAATTCACAATGTAAGCATTTTAACCAATTCACCCTTTTTTTTAAATCAGTTTCTTGTTTTGGGTGTGTTGCAGTGGCTCCGTTTGCTTTTTATTCAAATATATCAGACTCTCACAGGTTAGTTAAGTAGCTCCCCTCATTTCAGGTATAGAGAAATATTCGATTGCATTTACCTGTCATAATCTTGTGCTGCTGAAAGTTTAATGTCATGCTGTTTTCAGTCCAGACTTTAAGGTAAAAGACGGCTTTCAACCACAGTGCAAATCCTGCTTCTGGGGAAATAAATCATCTTGAACCACAACAGATTTACCACTGCGCACCACATTATAGATGTGATAGATATAGATCTGAGACAAGGATATCTTCTGGCTATGTTCCTATTGACTAGAAAAAGTTGTCAAGTGAAAACATTCAGTGTTTTATATCATTTTGCACAGTGACAGCAGTGTGGATATTGCTGACTGGAATATTAAAGCTATTTTGTTTGCCTTGCAGTCCAGTTATCCACCAAGTGGTCAACAGTACACAGGAATACACAGAAAAGCAGGCACATGAACATTTCTTCAAATGAACTGGGAGAGCTTTTGTTTACAGCTTATGGTTGTCTGCTTTTTTCAATAAATGAAAAAGATAGTTCGAACATTTTACACTATCAAGTTTTAGAAATAAGACTTTACTGAAGGTCAGAAAACAATACCACCACAGTGTTTATTTAGTGACTGTTCTGGAGCATTTGATCACATCACATCATCTTAATGAGCAGATGTAGTTTGATCAAGTCTTGTGGAACTGTAGATATCCAAATTGACATTTTTCTGAGCACCTTTCATCCCTGTTGGCTAAAAGCATCTGAGGTTCACTCTTGACCTTGGAAAGAGCAGCTGAGAAAACACCTGAGAGGTGTTTCATAAAACTGGATTACCATCTTATTTCAGTAAATCAGGATTATTTTGGGAAAATTCAGTTTCATAAAGGAGCCTTGAATAGCCTGATCTACGTTACCATGGAAACTTATCTATCCCCATCTCACCAAGGTTAGTTTCAGGCTTAGCTTCACCGCAGGCTGAACCAGTGTTACAATCAATCTGCCAGAGTGAAACAAAGTGTTTCTCCAAGGTTCCTCCCTGCAGGTTCCTCTTTATTGCTGCTGGTGTACAAAGCGAGCAGCAAACTTCCACTTTATTTCTTTGCGATTTCTGGAAAATGCCAATTATTCCATTTACTTGCTTTAAAATAAATGACATGGCTGGTGTTCTATTGGGTAATTAAATTAAAGTTATTTAACGTCTTGTTGATGATCTTATGCATCTTTTCAGCACATATGATACAAAGAAATTCCGATTTTTCTCACACTGGGACTTGAACCCTGAAGGATACGATCACAATCAGAACAGACTGAGCTGACACTGGAGTTCATCTCTGTTTGAGTCAAGCCCTGGCCTTACAGCTGGTCCACAGCAACTTTTTGTCAAAAGTTCTATTTTGCTCTTCTAACTGCAGCAGTTCTGTTCATGCCTGCAACAATATTTCATTCTCAGCATTATACATTTAATATGAGCTTGTCTGTGGCCGTGAACTTCTCTGTTTTCTTCGCTTTGAACTGATGTGATCAATGCTTGACGCTTTGAGTCTGTGTGTCAAAGTCAGTTGTTGAGCCAGACTTGATAGACCAGTTTGGCTCATTCAGGACAGACTTTTTAGAATAAGCCATGAAACAGTCCTCACAAGCTCCTATGGACAACCAAGGTTAACACTGAAGAGGAAATGTGATGCTGAAAGCATATTCTTCGTGATGACCCAGCTTTCCATTTATTTGTTAAAAATATCAATATAAAATAACACCAGCCCACCATTGACAAACACAGTATGTCCAATCTATGCTGCCAGAATTCACAACAGAGGACGTGAACAGAGGACTGTAACAATGGAGTGAATCAGATGTGTGTAAATGTCAACTCTCTGCTGTTGACAAACAGTCGATAAAGGCAGACATTTGAGGCATTTGGTCTTGTCAAGGCCTAAGTTTAATTCAATAATATTTGCACTAAATTCATGAGCAATTGCTATTGATGACTACTGACAGCCTGACAATTGGCTTGCACAGAGTCTTCTCTGGATTTGTTGCTTCTGAAGCATATCAAGTTTTTTCCTTTTTGGTCAGCGTGTTTTCAGTACAATTTGATAGTAAGTGTGTGTGTATCAGACTGTCTCAGTACAGTACGTTTTGTCTACTTCTACAGAATTTTCACAATAGAAAAAATACATAAATGCCTTTTTATTAAGGTTTTATTGAGCAAACACTTAAATAACTGAAGACTGAACAAAGTCCATGGGATTGTTTGCAAAGTGATATTTGATTAAATTCCTACAATTTCTTAAATATTAACATATGAAGATATAATTAAATAATAGTTAAAGTGTTATAAATTGTAATAGAATAAGTGTTGCATGTAATAACAAAACTTCATTCTGCAAGCCTGAAATAATACTGTGGTGCAGGTCTCAGATTTTCAGAGTTGAGAATAAGATTATAGTTGTCAGATTTGAGCCAAATAATCAACAACATAGTAGCCAATATAGCAGTATACAGAAGTCTCATCTCATTTTGGCAACAACACAGGTGTTTATTCGTTTTCCAACTGTCCTGGCCCTCCTGTGCTGGGTCACATAACACCACAGCACCAGCAAGGTCCTATCTGACAGGTGCATTACCCAGAAATCCCCTCTCACTTTGTTTTGGGCCTCAATGTCTCTTTGGTGATGTGCGTGTGGAGGCAAAAATGTGTATGTGTCGCTAAGCTCCCAGCTGCGTGGGTGGCCTCCAGCCCTTTAACGCTGTCACTTCTGCAGCTAACAACAATCACTCCAGTCACTTACCATAATTAGAGATGTCATGTCACTCTGCCCACACTGCTGGATCTCTGCTGTCTGTAGCATCAATAAGCTGTGTCTATACATTCAGAGGTCTCACACAGGGGAACTTATATTCTGTCCCATCAGCCGGAAAGAAGAGGATATGACAAAGAAGACTAATTTGGCATTAAAATGTTTCATCTCTTGCGAAGATTATGATGATAACAAATGTGCACAGGAGCTGATGACAGCATTGTCAATTATCCTCTGCTTTTCATTGTGTAGAAAAGCTTTGTTCCAGATACACTGATACCCAACATTTAAAATTACAATTTGGCACTTTGCTATCGCTCATATCACTTCACACAATGCTTGTTAGTGTTACTGCTGTACTTGGATCAGTGTAGGATTTAGAGTGTGTGTTTGCATTCAGGGCTATAGCAACCACTGAGGGCATCAAGGTGACATCCTCTGTGATATCTGTGGTAGTAACTGAACAATGAATTGAATAAACGGATGTTACTTGTTGTTATACTGTCGGCTCGTCAACTTTCTTCTGGGGAAATGACTTTAATTACACTCCATTTATTTTGTCATAGACATCAAGAGATTACTCCACCTCAGTCATGTTGCAGTCCTCTGGAATAACACTGTCAGACTCACAATGTAGATGATGCAGCAGAATCAGAGATCTACTGTCAACGGTTGAGTCAGTCAAGTGACATCTCTTGAGGTTCATTTATCTGCTCTCCCTGGAACCACAAAATGTTTTATTCTACTTTTTTCACATATGTGGTTGTACTCCACAAGACAGACATTGATGTGTAAAACTGGTGGAGTTCCCCTTTAATCTCAAACAGAAGAGGAGAGGAGAAACCTTGCACCAGGCTTAGCAATTAGCTACTTAAAATATGCAGTCCCTGGGCAGATAAACCTCATCACCTCAGTATTTCCTGGCCAAGGCCCTGCTTGTACTTTTTCATATCAGCATTGCATCACTGTGGCTTCACATTGGAAAAGAGTTGAACTCTGTCTAAGTTAACATAACTGACCCTTCGGTGTTTTGAAAAGCTGGCACATCCTTTGAAGATTCAATTGGACAACACGTCATCATGTAACCTCTCGCCTGTCGTTTCTTCTCCAGCACACTTTGCAGTGTGCGACCTTGAAACTTCCATCAGGTGCAGCCTGACCCATGTGGTTAGACAGTTGGTGAGGTTGACAGTAACTGGGACCTTTGCCATAGCAATGTCTTCTCCGGGAGACCTTCTGTCTTACCTCCACCACCCCAACACATCTACAGGAAAGCACTCACCTGTTAATCTCTTCTGTGGACATATTTTGCCACGTGACCACAAGCTGATGCTCACAGACAATAGTCTTCCATCAAATAGAATTGTATACTGTATACTGTATATTGACATTGTAGTATTTGACAGAAATTGCAGTATATCAATACAATGTGTGTTCCTATATATTGTGTTTTGAATATTTTTTTTTGGTATTACCTTGAAAAACAAAAACATGACAGAAAGCAACAGCAACAAATTAATATTTTCCTCGTGTTTAGAATTCAGCACATCTCCAAGCAGGTCAGGCTCAGCCAGATGCTCATGAATACAGTTGTAACTTGGAGGCCTGCATGGGAAGTTATGTGTAATGAAGTTTTGGAAAGCTCAAGGTCACTTCCTGTTTATTTGCACTTGGCCACATACTTGCTGTCAAGCCACTGACTACTTTGCTGACCCCCGTTGTAGCTGTGGCATATCAACAGGACAGTTACTGTATTTCATTTTACATTCATTTGAATCATCATTTTTGTTTTTCAGCCCTCATTAAAAGTGAGAGGGTTATAACTTATATACTTTATTCTCCTTGGACTGTCATCAGACAAGTATAGACAAGGTTACCACACAATTAGCCAGGCAATAAAAGTATTTATTCTCATATAACTATTCATTTAACCCTCAGAGACGACATAAGACAACCTCACGTAGCCGCCTCGGTCCCTCATAACTGAAATCTGGAAAGTCTGAATGCTGCTCAAGGTGGTAAAATCAAAAGAACAAAAACAAAATGATGGTATGTTCTTCGGTGAGTAAAACAAAGGATGAAAATGGAAAGACTCACTGGCCAGACCTTAGGTAAAGAAGACAAGGTGTACTTTTGCTTTTATTTCAGTCTTTGTGGAAGTGAAGTAATTAGCACTGAACTTTTCCAAAGCCATAATTAGTCTGTGTCCGTCCTCGCCCACTTTATCCTTCCTGTCTTTCTCCATGCTCAGCAGTATGTATAAACTCAGTAAAAAGAGGAGAATGGCAACCAAAAATAACACATCTTCTTGTGATCATTAAGATGGGAAAGTGGAGGAACAGCTGCTTACAACAAAATAAACACATTAACACCAATGCTCCGCAGTGTGCAATCACAGAGGCCCAAAGAGACAGCTGTCCGCCTTTAATTACAACGACGTTCATCTTCTCTTTCAGCATTCTCACAACTTTCTAGACATCTTTGTTTTTAATTTAGATCTCTCTGCATCCTTTTTTTCTTTCCTGTGCTGCAACAGCATGACTCAACCACAGACGTAATACCTTCATGCTAATAGGAAGGATTTTTACATAATACATACAGAAGTAGGAGGCTCAGTGTAGATCAGCTCAGGCAATTTGTTCAGAAATAACGTAAAGATTAAATGAATCGTTTGATATGTTGGGGAATATACTCAATATATTTCTTGCCAAGAGTTACATGAGAAGATTGATATCACTCTCAGGGCTGTCCATTACATCTGAAGCTGGAGCCAGCAACTAATTAGCTTAGCTTAACATAAAGACTGGAAAGGGGGCAACAGCTAGCCTGGCCCTGTCCAAAGGTGACAAAATCCACCTCAACTTGCCTCAAAAAACTCATTAATTTGCACGTTTTATTTTGCTCTTTTAATCGGTGCAAGAATGAGATTTTGTGATCATTGCGGCATTGATCTTCTCACCAATTCCCCAAACTGTCAAAAAAATTAATTGAAAACAGACTTGAAGAATTTCTTAATAAGTTAAATATTTTCCATATTTTATTCTCCATCAGCAAATACACACGTCACTATCTCTACAACAACCTGTTCCTCAAAAGATCCCATGAGAGTCATTTCCATCTTATCTTAAGACCTCTTTTTCATGTTCAAAGATGTTGGACTGAAATCCTTTTATGAGGATTTTCAGATAGCAAACTGTGCAGTTTACCCTTTATTAAAGAGTACTTTCTCTTTTACATACAGGTCGGCTGAAAAAGCAGATTTTAAAGTTTCACAAGTTTCCCTGGGGTCTCGAGAGAAGGATTGTGTTTTTGCAGAGCATATTGTTCCTAGTGAAAATGCAGCCAAACGATGAACAGAGAGAATGACAAATGAGGAAGAGGCCTGTGTTTTACAGGAATGATGCTTAATTACATACAAAGCTGCCATTTAGAGTCCATTGTCCTGCCTCAGTGTTGGCAGACCTCAGCACAATGTGTTGACTGCATCCTTCCTTTCTCTGTCTTGATTTGTTTTTCTTCCCCCATTTTGAGGGTTACACCGCATAACCATTCTGAACCCTTTATAATTTCCCCAGTAATCAGTCTGTTCTTTTTTCGTGGCAAAGCTTTAATCAAACATCTCATAGCCTCTACCAGCCAGAAATGTGTTATTCCGACAGAAACACAAAAAAGCATGCAATTACTCTCAGAGGACCTGTCCCTCCCCTCCGCTACAGCTGCAGAAAAGAGGGCACTATTCCAAACACGTCCTCCTCCTTTCTCTTCTCTTTCCTTTCTTCTGTGTGTTGGAAAATAACATTACCCAGCCCAAACCATAATGACAGAAGATGCAAATATGTGTTTTGTAATGTAAACCATGTAGAAACGCTTAGTAGAACAATAGGTTATGGCTCTCCTCCTCTATGGAAACATCACCTTATGATAAATAATGAGGGTTTATAATGTAATTGCAGATGCCATTTGAAAAAGGTTAACTTCTCAGATCATTTGTTAGGAGAACAGATGCAACTGAAGCAAAAGCATGTGCCTATATTTTTGTGGTGGTGAAGGTGAAGGTGATGGTGAGGAGGGTGTGCATACATGCAAAACTAAAATGATTACCTCAATCTACCAATTTAAGACTACTGATTCAATGACACAGTTACACCTACAGCCACCTATAATAACTATAACACAGCATGTAATAAGTGATTTTAGGGCAACTGCAAAAAGGGAAACTCATGCGATGGTACTGAATCAGAATTTCCTTTAACATAAAACATGTACAACATCAAACACAGCGTGCAAACACGGTGGAGCTTCTGACTGACCCAGACAGTAAAACAACAATGAAAATGGAAAGTTCCTTGCTTGCAAACAGTGGGAAATGTAAACTTCTTATGTGCACAAAAACAAAAGCAGATCGAACAGAAGACAAACTTATATAGAGGCAGACGTTGCATTTATAGCTTATTGCTCTCAGTGCCTGTGAGGGAGCACTGAGCTGAGGCATTGCCTGGTGTTAGTTATTTCACTGGCACTATAGGCTCTGTGTGAGCTGTTGTTGATTTGTGCATCTAAGCCTCAGTAAATCTTTTGACTTTTTGCAATCATGTGGCTGTACCTTCGGCAGATGATAGACAGATTATCTTTAGGTACCCAGTCAACAGTAAAAGTATTCTATTTTTGCAGTATGGACATCTTTTGGCAGAGAATATACAGAGACTGCTCACTGAGAATACAGCTTTCTTTTTGCTATTAAAGAATACAGACAGATTTTTCCAAGCCACTATCTAAGAACATTGACATTACAGGAGAATTTTGCTTGTTCATGTCATGATGAAGACAAAAAAAAGGCCTGCAGCATTGTATGTATGTGAACCAGAGCCATATTCCGGTTTTATTTTAACAGTTTTTGTTGTTATTGTAGTTATTTTGGTCAAAGGGTTAAAGTTTATCTGGTATTTGATTATTTAAGAAATCTTATCTCGATTCTTTCAATGTCATTGGGGTAAAATCCTGAAATGTAAAAGAGAAGAGAGATTTTTTAAAAAGACATGTCAGAAAGAGCAGAAACTTCCTTAAGCCAAACAAATAGTGGGTTACTTATCACAAAATTAAGTTATGTTGTTATGAAGTTGTCTATGGCCCAACACCCCACAGATCTACCATAACTATTGTTTACGAGATGCTGTACAAGAGCAGATCTGGTTGTGTATTCTGCATGTTGTCGTTTTAAGCTTTTCCCACTGCATGTTTTAAACGTGCTGCCTTTGAACGCACCCCTCGCGTGCTCTCTCAGCGGTAGATTTGGATTGGACAGAAGACCGGTTGAGGAAAATGGGGGACGACTTGGGTGAGGACTGGTGGACTCACGAGGGTAATTCAGGTATCTTACTCAGCTCTATTATCTGTGATTTGTAGTGTTTGTGAGACTTGTGGTCCGGAGGGTTTGTGTATCCTGACACGCAAACTCTTACCGGTAGTCGCTGACGCCAGGTCTCTTGGTTGTAGCTAACTGTAAGCTAACGTTTGCTAGCCAGCAATGGCCAGTGAGTTGCTTTAGCTACATTCAGTTAGCCGCTAACGTCAGTTGTCATACTGTAAAACACAAATTACCACGAAGTTTCTCTATATCTTACCTCTGATTTGTACGACCAGGGAAAGTTAGCATTGTTAGCAGAGTCTTAAGGAGCAGAAGGCTTGTAAACACGTGTGTGTGTGTGAAGGAGAAAGTGTGTCTGTGAGTCATCAGAGAAAGTAGTTATGTTAGCTGTTGCCCTGTACCTTCCCTTGAACTCTTCAATTTAGTTCTCTTCTACACATAACTTTCTGCATTCATTCTGCTATGCCCATCCTCATTTATAACATTATGCATAAACAGCAAGTTCCCTGCGGCTATTCCTTGCATAGCTTCATGCACTCTGCATACCAATAGAGGGCAGTCATGTCCTTCAAGGATTATTGACCTGATTGCTTCGGACAGCGAAGTGTTGCTGTGTTGCCGAGCAGAATGAGATTAAAGTGTATTTTCAGGAGGTATTAAACTGAAACGTTTATATTTAGCTTATTCAGACTTTACGTGAGACATATTCCCTCTCTGTCCTCTTTTTTCTCTGTCTCTCACTTACACACACAAACACATGCACAAACCATGCACACAAATCTCAGTACTTGTTTTATGCAGAAGGGTAAAGTGATACAAGTTCACACACTCTGGTTAATACAATATGTCTTGCAATCATTGGATTTGTCCTTAGTGGCTCCAACCACACTAAGTTATATGTATAATAATATTACAGCTTCTGTATATTTTGCTCTGTTTACTTTCAGCCAAACTGCACTGTAGAATCTTTTACTATCCCTTACAAACTCTCAGTTTTAATGATAGTTAGATATGGTAGTGTTTGTCTTGTGGATGACAAAAGTACCCACATTACCTGCTGGAACAAGCTGTTCAGCTTTACAGGTGAGCATTAGAATTAAATTGACACATTTCTGATGAGTGTCTGGCATCACTTTCTTTACATACAAGAGAACAACTCAATTGTAACACATCCTTTGATATTATGGAATCATGCATTTTTGACAGATGTGTATTTTTTGACATGCACTGAGTCAGTTGTTTGCGTGACAAAAATGATTGATAGATGTGTATTTATTTATTTTTTTTATGCAGTTGGGCAGAGAGTTGAAGTCTGATAGGGCCTTGGACTGACATTGAAGTCTTAAGAATGAGCAGGAGATTCATGAGTAGCATTGTGACTTTTATGCTGATGTGTTTTGTTGTGTCTTGAGTGCTTAACACTCACACTTATGGCAAAGACTCTTGGTCGGCCTCTGTCACACAACAGTCTGCCCCCAACTGTCATCAAATGCCTCATCTGATTTCCACCTTGCCAATCGGTGAGATCAGTGGGATTAGGGGTTAATGTTTCTCCATATTTGTTGTCATATACCTGCTACGTTGGCTTTCCACCAGAGGAAGTTATATGCTGTCCCCCAATACTGTCAGCTAGTATCCTGTTTATTTTATGTAGATGACTCAATTATCACAACTTTGGCAACTATAAGGACTTTACTAAAGCTATGTGTCTTAAGCCATTTATTTCAGCCACACTTTACAGCCATATATATTGTTGTGTTGACCTTAAAAACAAATAAATCTGAATGTTGTGATTATATTTTTATGGTGATATAGTATCCAAATTATTTAAAGAAACTGGCTGACCTCAATGCAGATAATAGTCACGTCAGTGTATTTATAGGACTCATTTAAAAACAACAAATGTTTACCAAAGTAGTTAACAGTGACATGAGATTATTTGATTATTATAACCAAATTAAAAACACAGGTATAATTAAGAGGATATATGTTAATGAATAAAAGCCTGAAATTAACAATTCTGAGTAATTATTTAAAATACGAAATTATTGATAACTTAGTTCTGTTAACTTTCAGAAGGCCCCCACATATTACAAAAGTCATCACTTTGCCGCATGGGTGTGTGTCATTGTGGAGGTTGGATACACTGAGATGTTATCTTTCTCAAAAATAAATTCAAATAATGCTACGCATTAGCGTGCTGACATTCAGTGATGCAAACTCATATTACTGTTTCAAAAATGATGTGTTACACGTGTTGAGTTTCCATTATATTTGGCAACCAACCCTCTTATCTTTTAATATGCTGCATAGGTCTTCTTCCCCTGTATGACTTACAGAGCAGTTTGAGCGATAAAAAGCTATTTTTTGTTTCAAACAAACATGTATTTGTATGTGATTACTATTGAAGTGACACTGAGACCACTGACCAGGTGAGACTTCAGTATACAAAGAAAGCAGGAAATTCATGAAGTAAGCAAATCAACCCAGCTGTTGACTGACTTTATGACTGCTGCAAGAAAGTTCGAATCATTTATCTAGTCATTGGGAACATTGGTTTTAGCTGGCAGGAGATAATGTGCTGAATTCTTTGTCTGCTATGGGACTGATCAGCAATGCATTGCCAGTTTGCTCACATAGTGCCTTGAAAGGGGTTTACCAATTTTTATTTTGTATTCTTTTTTATAGTAAATGAGGAAAAGCTGAGGAAATGTGTAAACAGATTATGCAAAAGTTGAAGAGGGATTTAATTGTTTATCAGTTGTCAGTTTCAAACATTTTAAGACTCTGATAATTACAATTTTAGATTTATAATTTGTACTCAAGGTAGCAGAGGCTTTTACCAGTCCATCCGCCGATCTGAACAGCCCCACAAGCGCTGGGTGTTCATAAGTTTATTGTGTCAGAAAAACATGAGCTGAGTTTTCCAGTGAATATTTGAAGGAGGTTTCACACTTACAGAGTTGTGAGGAATTTTGCTGTGGTTAAGATAGTGGGTGACTCAACTTGAATCAAACTCAGTAAACACGTAAACATTTCCTAACCCCGTATTTGTTAGTTTCCTCGCTTCACTTCACTTTGTGGCAAAAAATTTGCTAATTAACAGATAAGAATCTGCCAGTATTCTTTACTTGCTTGATGTGTTATGCTGTCAGTGTGGGGTTGGCCTTGGTCTTTTTCTGATTTCAGCTGTTTTGCATTTAAATTGGCTAGCAACCTTTTGGCTGTGTTGATGTCAAACCCCTCTCAAAAGTATTCAAGGTGAGTCAATAAAAACAACACAACACTTTTAATGAACAGCAAAACACATTAAAAATACAAAAATTACATGAAGCACTCCACACATTTGGTTGCAATGATGTCTCTCTTAGATCTCATACAGCCACGAGACACAGATATCATACATTCAATAAAGGGTTGTTAAAGTATGTCTAGAGACAGACTAACTAGAACAATAGGATTTATAAAGGTTCTTCTAGGACAAATACCACAAAGCATTTATTTGATAGGTGTTACAAAATCCAATAAACTGGGTTCTCAGTAGAGAAAGTATTTTGTTTTAGTTGTCTAGTCCATTAGTGTGACTGAGAACATAATACCGAATGTTCAGAATATATATATATATATATTTTCACCTAATCACAAAGGCCACTTACTGTAATATTTGAGGAATGTGAAGCTGATGAGGTAGCAGGGGATATAGTGATGCTACTTGTAATCTTGCCAACACCTTTGACATGACAGCCATTTGCGAGCACTTGAGTCCTTTGCTCATGTCGGAGATAGTATGGTCCAACAGGCTGTGGGACACTATGGGTCACACCATTCAGAGACTGGACATATGGGCTTCCCAGATGGATATGGATCTTGTTATCCTCTCTGGTGATGATACTGGGACTTGTGTCGGTGCTGTTGGACTTCTGATGTTGCCAACTGTTCTGCTGCTCAGGAGTCTTGCAGAAGATGGCCTGATTGGAAACCTCTTTTGGCTCTGGAGAACAGGTCCTGACTGTTACGATCTGAATCGGGGAGTTGCTGTGGTCAGGTGTCACAGAGCGTGATGAATTTCCACTTAACACCCGAGAGGTGGGTGTTCCGTTAAGCACGGAGACAGTACGGTCAGGGCTTGAAGGGGGGGGTTTAGTATTAACTGCAGAGTTCTGGATAATGGTAATTCTCTGCTTAGGTGAGGCTCCACTTGAGGGAATGACAGCAGTGCTGGTGTAGGATGTAGCTGTGTCTCCAGTGGGGCTGCTAATCTCGAGTGTGGCTGTGTTGAGTATATGGTGTGGCGTTACTTTGATGTGCAAGGGCTGCCCTGGTGTGTGTGTTAGCATCATCACCTCTCCGTTAACCTTTTGGTGCATATCTATGCCATTGGCTGAATGGTTGTTGTATTGGCATACGTTATTATTTGCACTGTTCAAGCTGTTAAGGTTGTTGACAAGAGAGCTTCTTCTGTTTATGACTTGTGTGTTGTGATTTTCTTCCTCATCCTCATATTCTCCATCTAGTTTCTGGCTGTAGTTAGGAGACAGGTTACCCTTCTCCTCAGTTTGAACCTCTTTGGTGGTCTGATAAAGGTCGGAAAAGTGTTGTCTCCTTGCACCAGGTGTAAAATTATTGATTTGTCTACACCTGTCCAGCTCACTACTCAGTTCCGTCATCTCTCTGGCCAGTTCTCTGTTCCTGGCTTCCTGCTGGGTCAGTTTTCTCTGCAGCATGGAGTGATCAGTCTGAACTCTGCAGATGGACTCCTCAGTTCCAATCAGCTTCTGGAGTTTCTCCTTCAGAGTATCTACCTCTCTGCCTAATAGTCTGGACTTAACCTGCTCCTTTTGAAGACGGCAAAGGAGAACGTGTTCCTGGTTGACCTCATGCTTCTCTGCCTGATCATACCTTGAAAGCTCCCTCTTTGCTACCTCCAGCTCCTCTGTTAGAGCCTGGGACCGCTTCTCTTCATCCTTAAACCTCTTTTCCAGGGACTCATAGTCCTCTTCTATCTTCATCAGTTCTCCCTCCAACATCTCCTTGTCTTGTAGAGTCTTTCGCAGCCTATCTAGCTCCTTGGTCAATTCTTTGACTTTGTTGTCCTCTGTTTGGCAGTGATGGTTAGGGTTGCTTGCAAAAGAACTGTGTGTGTACTTATCTTCTTTTTCTTTCCTGTTTTCCAAGACCTGTAATCTATTCTTCATTGTGCTTATTTTACTCTGTAGCTCTCTGTTCCTCTCCACCTCTGTTTGTAGTCTATCTTGGAGCTCATCTTTTTCCTTTGCCATGCTCTTAATCCTTTCCTCTAAATCTGCCTTAGACTTCAGTGTCTGCTGCCTCTCGTCTCTCAGTCTTTCTGTCACTGTTGCCAAATTGCTTTGCTCATTACTTATGCCGTCCTTCCTTTTGAGTTTTTCCTCAGCTTGTCGGAGCCTCTCGGCCATGGTCTTCCGGTCCTCCACCAAAGCCACAGTCAGTGATCTAAGCTTGGTCAGGTCCTGTCTAATCAGCGCTTCACTCTTTTCCAGTTTACCTTCAGTGGCCTCATGCTCTCTCACCTTAGCTTTCAGAGTGTCAAGCTCACCCGACAGCATCTTGCTAACCTCTTGCTCTCGATCCAAGCTGCTCTTTAGAATACTACAGTCCTGTTTGCTCTTACCTAATGCCTCCTCTATCCTGTCCAATTCACTAATTCTGCCATTAAGTTTGTCCACTTCAACTCTCAAGCTACGGCAGTGGCTGGTCTCCCGCCCTATTCTGCGGTCCAGGTCTCGACACTGGTCCCACATGCGTAGCAGCTCCTCATCCTTTCCCTCCATTTCAACAACCCTTCTCCTCAGTACCTCAACCTCTGACAGCAGACTCGGGGCTGTCATGGTGTTCTGGCTTTGGATGACAATGGAAACTTGTTTGTGGTGCTCAACCTTTTTTGCACTTCGGTAAGCAGCACTGACCTCCTGCTTGATGTGGTCAGTGATAGCGGTCAGTTCTTTGACACGACGTGTCTCTTCCTGCAGCAGCTCGCCCAGATGCTGCTGCTCCTTTACAACCAGCAGTGCAAAAGCCTTCAGCTTGGTGAGCTCATCCTTTAGAGTTGATAGTTCTCTTTTACTTTTCTTCTCCTTTATCTCCTGGTATTCTCTCTCCTTTACAATCAGGAGCTTGAGTCTGTAGAGAAAAACACATAATACTAATGTCAAACAGGATGTTGTGGATTGATTTTATTGTGTAACTGACTCTTATTTCAGCCTTTTATGTTTAACCTCTTGGCCACAGCTTTTAAACATCAATAAT
>JBBMOE010000006.1:14392284-14629075 GCA_037975065.1 Chaetodon trifasciatus
AACACACAAACACAAACACACACACACACACACACACACACACACATATTGCTTTAATGTAAATTTTTCAGGTTGGCTTGTTCGCTAACTTGCTCATAGCTGAAAGTTGTAGTGGCCTGCTAGACAGTGTAAAGTCAAGCTGAGACTGATAAGACCATTCAGACTTGCACATACATTTATCTGCATTTACGCACAGTTGGCCCTGTTAAAACATGACAGTATAATGTAAGTGACACTGAATCTCCCATGTTTTACAGTGATCTGATGAATCTTGTGTATCATTAGGCATTCCTGCACCCACCAGTATGAGAAACCATGAAAGGAGAAGTTATGACAAGGCAGGTGTTGCGCTTCAGCCAATCATGTGGTCTGTGTATCCGCAGGACGACATGGTAGATGACCACAGTGACCTGTGAGCTCCATTAGCAGCTGACAAACCTCAATATATATGAAACCTTTTATGCCCAGTGTAAAACATGATCTGGACAGCTATGTTTTTGCTATTTTGTGCGTTATATACAATCCTGTTTCCAAAAAAAATCAGGGCACTGTGTGAAACATAAAATAGGATGTGATTATTTGCTCATGCTTTTTTGATACATACTATATTTACTATTGGGTACGTAGTGAGCAAGTAACACAAGACATTTCTCGTTTTCACAAACTTTATAACAGTGTTGATACTTTGGTAACTGAGCAATTTTTCAAGTACATAGTATTTGAGTATTTTAGAAGTGGTTACTGATGTGATATTCACAGTAGCAGCTAAACTTAATTACAGTCTTCAAACGAATAAGGAAATTAAATGACGGGCCAGGTGGAGTTGCATTTATTTCAGATTTATTTTGCAGATGAACCACATTTCTACAATTTTACTTTTGCAAATGGATTTTTAACTATGGAAAGTGATTTTATTTGTGCTGTAAGTGAATGGAAACTGTTTAAATCCTTTCCAAACCTTTCTCCCACAGTTTATCAGCAGTGGCACTCCACTCTTAATGGTATTCAACAAAATGCTGTAGAACAATATAAAAATCATTAGAGGAAATAATCCAAGAAAATCTGTGATGCAGGTAATTTGAGTAAATAATAGTGATTCCACATTCTTAGTGAACACTCCACTAATTGTGTTATATATTGAGAGAGACTATTTGTTTTAGGTTACAAAACATTAGGAAATTGATCTTTCCTGTCTTAACCCCAATCAACCCAAAATGATTGTTGGGCGTCGGTAGTTAGCTGCAGATCACATGAGGGTGTGGTCAGTAAATCAGCCCTCGTAGTTATTCTGCTTTGAAAGACTTTTGTCAGATAAGGTCTCAGTAAGATGAGACATTTCTCTGGTTGGGGAATGTGAGAGAGAAATCCGCCTCATTCCTTGTATTTCGTATCCACAGACCAACTCCCAGACCAGAGTTCATAAGGTCCTGTTGGCATAGCATTGACCGCCCTCAATTACAAGCATGATCCGATCCCTCAAAGGCATTTCCAAGAAAACCCTCAAACATTGCCAAAATGTAATATGCCCCATATACGAGAGGAGCACTCTGTTGTCATTGCTCCTATTTTCATTCAGGGGTGTAATTTAGAGATATTGATTTATTTCTTTTTTTCTTTAGAGGTTCTGTCTTTGACAAATCCTCCAGTTGTACTAAGCACTGCTGTATAGGGTCATAGAAAAGGCATATTGAAAATGCAAAAAGAAAGCAGCTGTTCAGACACTCTGTCCCAGCATTCTTCTCTTCATTTATCAGCATGTTTAATAAAATTGAAGGAATGACTAAACTGACCTCATATGCTTGGTTATAACTAATAAATGGGCCCAACAGCTTGCAATCAGAACAGCGGTTCTGCTCTGAAGTGATGCAGTGCCACTGCCAGACTCCTATGGTAATTTATGCACATCTTCTTCTGACACATTATTGGCTGAGCCAGCAGATGGTGGATTTGAGTGTGAGGGATGGACAGAACAGCTGTGGGTTTCCGCAACGGCACAGCCAAGTTTACTTTATCCTTTTCTACAAGTCTACAAAACGTTTCCTCCACCACGATTAACCAGAGAGGGGTTTTTTGTTTGTTTCTTTCATTGACTGCTTGTTAGCCATGCTAGCAGTGTACTTGTAGGCAAAGCAATGTGACCGCAATATCTCAGCAGTTATTTGATGGATTTGTATGAATTTTTGTGCCACCGTTCATGGTCCCCAGATGAGAAATCCCACAGACTTTTATGATAGCTTGACTATTTTGCTAGCACCACCAGCAGGTTGATGTCTTTACCACTGTTGGATCAGTTGCCATAAACTTTTTTGCATTCATTCATGGTCCACAGAAGATAATTGTCATGATGATAATGGTTCCCTGACTTTTCCCCTAGCCCTCCATGATGCTGATCTAATGGTCTTGAGTGAAGTTTAAATTTGTCCAATACTTGGTTTATGATGACATACTTATAAGACTAATGACATTCTATCAGCCTCAGGTGAACTTTGTGCTTAGTGCTATTTAACAAAAGTCTACGTGTTAGGACATGAAACTGAGATGATGAACATAGTAAATGTTATATGTACTTTGGATCAGCATGTCAGTATGTTACATTTAGCATTTAACCCAAAGCACTGCTATGCTTAAGCATAGTCTCACAGAGCTGCTGGCATGGCCATGGACTCTTAGTCTTTTTAAACAATTTTTGTAAATGATCTGCATTCCTTTCCTATATCTGTAGCACTTGATGTATTGATGAGAAGGCCACATGTGTGAGAGTGAAATCATGATGGAGTTTAAAAGTGTAGAATTGGGCCTGTGAAAACTTTGTGATTCATAACTAGATGAGAGTATGGATGTCTTTTGTGTGTTCAACATGTGTGTGTGGTTAATGCTGAGATGCTGCCAGCTCAGAGACAGACCATAGGAAACACACGCACAGACTTCGAGCATGTTCTGATAGCTGAGGTTGGAACAACCAGATTGCTGCATTGTGATGTGCAGATGTAATCATCCTTTGACACGCAACGGGGATCATACTATGGCATAAAGTGATTATATGCCGTGACTGGAATTTACCGTATAGTTCACAGTGAAACAGGTCATCTGTTCTGCACATTGCACCTTGTGGAGTTACTTTCTCAGGAAAATGAAAAAGAGAGTGGGGTGGTGATTTTAAGCCAGGCTGAGTGGTTCTCTTGGCTCAAAGCATATGCTTTGAAAAGAAACGGGGAGGGAGATTGAAAGATAGTTGAAGAGGATTTGGAGTAGGAGTGGAAATTCTTTCAGTTAAATATTTAGGCTACTACAGAGCAAGATGTAAGAAGGACAGAATGGAGAGAGAGATGAAAGGGACAGGCGTATCGCCATGTGCCCTGTGTTGTTTACCCTGTGGATAAATGCAAGCGTTGACAGCTCAAACCTATTTGTGCACATCTCAAAGAAGCTGAAGTGTAGCTGGAAAAACAAAGAAGAGGACAAATTTAAATGTGCACAGACAAAAGAGCATTGCTGTGTAAATTGATTGTGAATATGCAGTAAGGAACGGGCCACTTATTGGGTTTTAAGGAATAAGAGCAGAGCTTCAACTATTATTTTCAGCATTGAATAATCTGTAGGTTAATTAAACCCAAGGCTGGGCCCAAGATAAAGCAAAGCAGTAAATGTTCAAAGTTGAGAAGTCAAGGCTAGGTAATGTTTAGCTTTTTTGCAGTAAAAATGACTAAAATAATTAATTGATTAACAAAATAGTAGGAGAGTAATGTTCCGATGATCTACTAATCATCTAATTGTTTCAGCCCTAGATAAGAGGTCACCAAGGGAAAGATGAGAAAAGGATAAAAGTTGAGTAACATGAAGTGACGCTGGTCTGAGACGACAAACACCTGTTGACAGCCCAGACAGTGCAACGACACAATTTCATCATGCTGTCGGCCCGCACTTCAGTTTATGTGAGAAGTGTTATTTTTTATTTATTTACTTATTTTTTTTGAAGACTCATGTTCTGAAAAGGAATTCATAAAGAAGGGAAGGCACAGAGAGGAAAATCCTCAATGTTCAAGCAGTCAGAAATGTTTGAGACACACAGGGTTCACACTGCACCACAGACATGCTGTCTACTCATGTATTAATCATCATTAGGCCAAGATGAACCACAAAGCCTTTATGTGTGCATGTTTAAGGTTTCCACATTGTATTTGAATAGACAGAATTCTAGTAAACTTAATCACTCCACTGGCATGACTATTTTTGGTCTTTAATTGCGTGTGTGCCTGTGGTGGATCAGTAAAGCGTTTTCATTTTGGCACACAGATGCAGACAAGTAGTCTCCTCCCAAGGCTGCAAGCCCAGTGCGGGGCCAGTCTCTACACAGCTAGATTACAGAGTGGACTCGGATGGTACATGAGCCGAGACAACCAGGAACTTCAACACAGCTGCCCCGTTGTGGGCCTCAAATTGCATAGGAGAACCAGTGACCACTGTCATGTTAGACCTAGCTATACCCATAGGCCACATCTAAATATGCTCTCTATTTGGGAAGGGAATCTTTCTACCCACTAGCAAACCCTCAGCACATTTACTTGGTTTAGTAGAAGGATTCATCCTGTTCTGCGTGGTACTGTTGAATTGGGCAGTAGGGTGCCAATTTAGACCGTACATGTAATTGCATGCGACTGCATGTTTATGTGTTTACAAGGGAGAGTGAACAGAGCCAGGCTGGCCGCAAGGTCTAACCAAGTCCAGGATGTAATGGACTGTGTCTGAGTGGAGTAACTCTAAGTACAGTCTTGAGGTCACATACGCTGGGGTGGTAGAAATGCAGCAGCCAATGCCTTTGCTCTTTCACTCAGCCATGAAGAGCATTACAGGCCAACATGGACTAAAAGAATCTAAGCCTGCACAAGTGCACATCACGGAGCTCAGATCTGGCTTGTTCTGGTGTGCCGAAATACTTTAATCCCTTAGCCTCTTCTACAGTAGCTGTAAATCCTCATCTATTTACATCAGGAGGGATTCTGAAAGGCGTAGCTATTTCTACAAGTCTAGCTTCAACACAGGCTACCATTTCAGTGGTAACTCTAAAATATCAATGTTTTCTTTTGTCAGACATTCATCTAAACCTCTAGGGTTTGGTGCACCAACCTCTCTCTGTCCTGCTCCAGCAGAGTGGTAAGGCAGTTGCTCTTATGGATAAAAGCCCTGTGGCTCTTCTCTTGCTCCTCTAGCCTGTGTAGGGTGCCACTGTGAGACCGGGACACCTCCAGGAGCTGCTCCAGCATCTGTTCAGATGAGCGTTTCTGGGTCTCCACCATGTGGTTCAGCTGAGGGAAAAGGGGAAAACAACACAGGGGGCTGTGAAGAGGAAGATGACAGTGTACCTTGACTTGTGGACAGGTCTCCCAGTGTGAGGGAGTGCTTACATAGTATGTAAATTTGGCAAGTGAAGCTTTTGTTACTGCACAAGCCTAATGTTAGAATAATTGCTATTTTTCCACCCAAATTACAATATGAAGCATTTTCCCTCGTAACCCCAGGAGTATGTAGCCATTTTTATTCTTATTGTTTTTATTGTTATTCTTTAGATTTAAGACTTTTGCTGCACAGTAATGGAATTTTATTGGAGCAATTTACTGGTTACTTAGGATAACCTACAGACGAAATCTAAAAAAAAAAAAAAAAAGAAAGAAAAAAACATTCCTTCAGATTTATAGTCATTGCTTGAGAATAGATCCAGCACATGCATAATAAATAAAAACAATAACAAATTTGTGCAATAACACAGCTGCATTAATGCTCTTATGTCAGACAGTAATACATTCACCTCATTAACTTTGATTATCTGCTCCATATGGTGTCTAGTTTCTTACTATTGGCTCTTGGTACCTCAGCAGTTGGTTTTTTGTACACATCCTGCAGGTGGTACTGCTGGGCCTGGAGGGAGTCTCTCTGCAGGGCACGCAGCACCTTCTCCGGTCCACTGAAACCATATTGGGCCCCCAGTAGAGCTGAATCTGTCTTCTCTGATTTCAACACAACAATTACCTCATCTCTGGCCTAGTGGGACAAACATTGCAAGGGAACGCTGGGTTTAACTTCAGTATCTTTTGAGAGCTGTAGTTACAGTCACAGTGCAATTGTGACTTTAGTTTTGTGACTTTTGAGTTCAGCTACATGATGAATGCAGCATGTGAACAAATAATCCTACCTGTAGCTCTCCCTCCATAATACTTAGCAGAAACAACAAGTCATCACGGGACAAGTCTTCTCTGGTACATCGCCCCCCCCGCCTTTCTCTCTTGTCTCTCTTTGTAGTAATTTTTGGGGGCTGGATGGGGTGGAAGGGAGTCTTTGAGTTGTGTTTCCTTAGATCATCTTGATTCCAAGAAAGCACTATGCCGCTTTTACCAAGGGGGTGCATGGCTTTAAGTCCACCTAGGAGGAACTGGAGAATGAGAAATGATTGGCAGCTGAACATAGGCGTAAAGAGAAATATGAGCTTCTACCAAAGAGATGAAAAAGTAACTACATTAAAAATTTCTGCTTGCTCCCTCCAAGCTGATTTAACAGAGTCAACTGTGGATTACACAGGACAGTAGGCTGCTACATAGTCAGGCTGTACAGTGTGACATATATGCATGTGCTACAAAAACATCACTCTGTGCCATGAATGAAATGACCTGAGTCCCCATGCAATACAGCTTTGCAGTGCATGTGCGTAAGACAGAGACGCTTGTTTGTGTGTGAGGTGAATTGATGGCACATTGCTGTTCTACTTGGTTGCAGTGTAGCATGTGATTTAAAGACAAGTCTCAGCCACATAGAGTCCATATATCCAACACCAGTTCCCACAATTCCAAGGGAATGGTGCCATATTTGTATTGGACTTAGGACTTAATTAAATTGAGGAGAGGAGACATCCTTACAACAAACACTTTGACAGGGAGTAGAACCACATTCATGGCCCAGTTGTAAAAGTTTTTCTGTAGTACCTGCATTGTATCTGAGCCATCAGCTCAGAGAGGCTGAGGCTCTGTGTGTGTGTGTCTGTGTGTGTGTATGTGTGTGTGTGTGTGTGGCTGTGGGAGAGTGTCAGTACATAGCCATATCCCTGCTTGTCATCATAGTATCAACTTCAAGAGAAAGAATGCCGTTTGGTGGTACTTCCACATGTCTGAAAGTCTGAAAAATACTAAGTAGAGAGTCAGTAAAAATAGAATAAACTCCTGTGAACAATGAGTCTTAATCAGCATATATTTGAAAATGAGCACAGTTTCACAGATTCCCACTCAAGGCTGGAGGCTGGCAGGGGTTGGCCGCCCACCTCTGATTAGAGGGCATTAACATTATTTTTTATATGGATTTCGTGATGTAAATAAGTCTGAACCCGTTGACTCCATGGCAGCATTGGCCCTTTAGAGTTCAGTAAGGTTTTAAACAGTGGATGGCGTGTTGAGCCATTTTCAACTCATGAAATGCAGATTTTTATGAATTTAGCAACACCAGCATTGATGTGTTTCATCACAGAACAGTCATATAATTTAGTTTGTAGCTCAGGAAACACCTTTACATGTACACCTTTAAACAAAGTCAAACATCGTGTCTTAGCAGCACAAGTGGTTATTGTGTGATTTAAATTAGTGACCGATTTATGTAGATTATATAAGCCTTTATGGGCTAATCCAAAGTCAGAAGGCCTCTTGTCATAACAGTTAGTGTTACTGAAATGGATCAGCCTGCGCCTGGCATTACTTTGTGTGAGGCTTATGTCATCTCATAGTCTCACTCTTAGCACATTCACAGCAATCACTGTCAGTATGGCAGACAAAAGGACTAAAGGTTGCCAGAAAGTAGGACCTTGATTACTGACCACATGAGAGTGAGATGTGTATGTGGGTGTAATGTGTGTTATTGAGCAAAATCAGATCAAGTGTTGGCTGGCCAGATTTCTATGACTTGGTGTTCTCATCTCATTTAGAGACCAAAAGCAAGAAGGTTCATATTAGTGAAAGATGATGTAATCTCCCTGCTCTTCAGCTCTGCTGCTTCGGTCCAAGCTCTCACAGTGGCTGGGAACGCCTATTCCCTAGTTGGTGGTCAAGTTTCTTTAGATAAGTTACTAAAGGCCCTTGTTTTTCACATCTTGTGGAAACTGTAGAAAGCAATTAGGTGAAATATTAAGAAATGTCTAAATGTCTGTATTTGTTTTAAGACCTCCTCAGACCTTTTTACTGTTACTATTAGTAATTCTGTTACTGAACAGGAAAGTAGTCAGTCAGACTCTCTCTCTCTCTCTGTCTCTCTCTCTCTCTCTCTCTCTCTCTCTCTCTCTCTGTCTCTCTCTCTCTCTCTCTCTTCTCCATTTTTCTTAGTCGTTCTTTCTCTTACACAAGTACACACACATGCAGACAGGCGGAGCATCTGCTTGTCGTCACCAAGGCCTGAGAGCAACCTTGAATCTCTCTAAACAAGATGAACAATTGTACATCAGGGACAAACATTGCACAAGAAAAACACCAAACAGAAAGCCCTTTAGCTGGTTAAAAATGTAGCGAATAACACCTTCAGATATTGAATCCTTGTGAAAGTGTTAGCTTACTTAATAGATGGAGTCTGTATAGAAGTATTTGCTATTGGGCTCTTTGTGAAAGAGTGACTGATCTCAACCTCCCTCCCTTCCTTTTGATACCCTCTCTGTATCAATCAGGAAGACAGATGAAGCTGTCTTAGCTGTTCCCGAATTCCTTTGCTCCACTTGTTATCAGCAACGGGAAGGGATGATGGAAGCTCTGAAAACAATTGCTGTGGAGTTTTCATTGGGTCACTTTTAATCAAGAGTTATTGTGCTCAGGAATCTGGCCAACTGAAGTTGAAATAAAGATATATATATATATATGTTTTCACAAAACCTCACAACATACGGGACCATTTTCTTTGTCCAGAGGCCCAGATTCAAAGAAAGAAAATGGTCAAGGTTTTGGACTGAAGAGAGCCTTACATAGGTTTAGCTCAGGGTATGCCAAAATGACAAAATGCAATGGAGCTGTGGTGGCCTTGGGCCTGTTTTCCTTAGGCATGAGTGTATGTACTGTATATGTATTTCTTTCTCTGCTCATCATATGGTTCTTGGCTTCACTACTCCCATTACTGAGTAGTGAAGCCAAGACACATCCCTCTGTGTCCTTGCCCTTCAATTGGTGATGGAGTCTGAACATGACATGAGTCAGACTGGTCTTTCTTTTGTGTGGTCACAGCGTCTAGACCAGCACATGCATACTGATGTCTAAACACACTTCCACACGATGCCAGACATGTGAAAATACCTCTGAACTTAAGTTCTGGCTCGGAGCCAGAGTCTGCCTTAATAATGGTTGCCAGGGTTGCCCCACAGAGGACTGTCCGCTGGCAGGCAGGTTGGCAGTCCTACATGTGGCTTGGCCGCCTTTGTTTATTTATCTGAACACAATCCAGGGGCAGCATGCCTGCATCCCTCCTGCCTGCCCTTGTCTGCTCAAAAGGGCATCGGCTGCCCTGAGGATAAACCATTACCTCTACCAAAAAATAATCTCATCCGCTGGATTCCCTCCCAATCAAAACCGGTGCTGTCGTTAAAGTAAAGTGAAGTGAAATATGGTCATGGCTTGTCAAACCAGCTCTGTAGACTCTGTAAACTCTGAAGTATGTTTTTCAGATTTATTGCTAAATGCAGCCTGTAAATTATTTTTTTATTTAATCTCGGGCTTTTGTTTTAGAGTAATTATTTAATTGACTTTTAAAGGTGCAAAATGTAAGAATCTTCATTTAAAACCATCCAACATTAGATACAGTCAACTCGAATTATCAACAGAATGTAAAGAAATTTTGACATTATGTCAGATGTCTGCATATGTATTGTAATGTAGAGATATATACTGCAGTTAGCATGCTAACCAGCTAATCCTGTCCCACCCTCGTTATACTTCTTTGTACCTCAAGAGACAGTGGTCTGACAGTATATCCTCCCCCTCCATAGTTACAGCTGGGAGATGTGTGCGAGCAACACGTTTGCTCCGTTTCACAAGCTCTCTTAGTTTTTATCGTCTAAACAAAAATACAACAGCAGACTTTCTGTACTCAATTGTCTCTTTTTTACTGGACTAAGCTTCTTAATTCGAAGTTAGCTCATCGTAAAGCACACTTCCTTCAAACTCAACAGAAACAAATATAAAGCTCACCAAAACCATCCTGGTGTGTCTTTCCACTGTTGCAGCAATCACCAACAGTGGTTTAGTCAGAATAAACTTAATTCATCAAGTTGGATGTGAAAATATTTTTCATAGGGTCCCTATAAAGTCCATTTGATTTTTTTCCAGATTATATTAAAAAAAATTTCCAAAGTCAGTATTTTCCAATTACATTTTTCTGAACTCTGTCTTTTTACAACAGCATTTAAACTCATGTGTTGGATGATTTCAGCAAACCTCCATATGCAGCTCAGACACAGACCTTGACGGAGGCTACTCACACATCCGGCCAACACCTGTTCTTGTTTATAGTCTTTGACCAGAAATGGACATAGCTTTTTCAATTTTCCATTGGAATAGATCTGACTTTTTGGAAATTGCAGCCATATTTTGCCAATTTCTGCAGTATTCCACATTTTACAGTTGATTCGTTTGTTATTAGCAAATTCATAGAAATCATAGGGCCCCATGTTCACCTCCCTCACTTGCTTTGTTACTTGAAAAGAAGGAGGATATGAAATGATATCCAGACACACCCCACCTACTATGATATTGCTCTTCTAGCTAGAGGTAAATGAACAATTGATGCAAGGACACTGGATTAGAACTTGGAAAATATATTTTTCATTTCAATCCAAGTCATTTTTATTTCTGTAGCCCAGTATCACAAATCATAAATTTACCTCAAGGAACTTTACAGTCTGTACATCACACAGCATCCTCTTTTCTTGCCTTTGATTCAGATGAGGAAAAAGTTCCCCCACAAAAAACTTTAACGGGGAAATAAATCGAGAAAGAAGAAACATCAGGGAGAGCTGCAGAGGAGGGATCTCTCACGGGATGGGCAGGCATGCAATAGATGTCTTGTGTACAGAACAGACCAACATAGCAGAGTTACAGTATGCAAACTTAGGATGACAAAACTATAGACAGATTGTAAACACTGAAACAATCTGATTCAGGAAGACGTCAAGCAATTTCACTGTCTTAAAGCTGCATTACTCTACTCAACATACTGAGCAGTATCGTGGAAGGAAAAGAGAGACGGAAAGATGAGCACAGTATTTCCCCTGAGTGTCCCCCCCGCCCCCCTTCACAAGCAAACAACCTGGGCTGTGGCCTCCAGGTAATTTAAGTTTGAGACCCCTGCTCTAGCTATTCATTCTCCATGAGCAGCTCATATCCACTTTATATCCACCTGCCATGGGAGGCTGATTCACTCTCTGCCCTAGAGTCTTTTATTCGTCTCCAGTTTCCAGGGTCAAGTTGGCACAGCATTCTGTAATATGCATTTTGTATGGCTGATGTATGTTTTGGCACAAGACCAATACTGCAGGCAAGATTGGTACCAGTGTTGTAACAGAGAAAATGATTCAGTTAGCAAGCCAGCCAGAGAGTGCGGGAGATGCTGAGCAGCATATAAATTTATTTTGTCACCAGAAATGCTGCTGATGTACTTTATGAGTGTGGTTAGGCTGCACTTATTGCTAAATGCTTCATATACTGATGACTTTAGCATAAAGAGAGCATTAGATGACAATCAACCACTTTCACTGTAGCTGTTATAATAACTCTCTCTAATGACATTTGCTGCATTGTTCTAAATGTTAGACTATTGAATTTTCATGACCAGGTAATTTACCATAGTATAGAGCATATTTATCATCTTGACTAAGTATGGACTCCGTATCTTGCCTTAGTGGAGGTATCACAATCAGTACCGGGAGAGGAAAATAGCTTCTGCATACCTGATTTTTATGATAACCCCATTTAGTTTTACCATGATTCTTTCATTCTTGTGGATGCGCTTGAAAGATTTTATACCACCCGCCTATCTTTGACTCATGTCCATGCGTATTAAGTTATGTCAGCAGAGAAGGATTTAGAAACTACAGAATGCTTTTGGAAACATTTCAGCTTTTTTGCAACAGTGCATTTGTTAACTGTAGCAACTATGATTTATGCAGTTATTTTCTGCCTTAAATATCCTTTCCTTTCATTATTTGAGTGTGTTTTATTTAATGTACCTGACAGAAGGTGTTATATTTGAGTATAACTCCCATTCCCCTTTTATTGCCATTGATAAGTTTTAAGTGCCAGATGTGGCCGTTTTCCTGCCGTCTGTGCTGCTTAAAGCGTTCAAGGCTTCAAGGCTTTCAAGACTACTGAATATTGGGTTTAGGGTTGATGATAAATACAAAGTACAAACAATTTCTTATGATAAGATTCATTCGAAAAGTTCGTTTGTGATCTGAGCCTTTGGTTCAACTTGATCTGACACTAGATGTACCATCTTGATAAAGCTGTTCTTTTAATCTTCTTTCCAAATCGATCTGTTTTGTTACTTGCTTTGTGTGGCTTAATTCTCGTCGGTGGTCTTTCCTACATTGTCGTAACTAAGGTCTATAAAACAAATGGTAACCATAATTGTGGAAACCAAAACACCAACCCTTTTGCGGTCGGTGATGTAATGAGATACGCTCTACATTGTTGTGTTATGATGTAAGGTTTGTCCAGTTGAAGTTTCTTTCGTTGAGCAAGACTTTCTTGACAGGAGGACTGTTTTTTGAATACCAATGTGAAATTCTACCATTTACTGTTACTGTGCTTTCATGTGCACTGATATTTGCACTGATTATATGCTTTTGGACAAGCATACTCTTGCTACATAAATACATTTAACCTCTATCTTCACTCTGATACTGGATGCTGGATTCCACATGTATTGCATCAGAGGCTTGTGCTGGTGGTAGATAGAGAGCGAAACACGGGAGCAGTGTTACATATATCATTCATGTATTACTTGCTGCTTGGGAATTTAGGAAAGAGCAAGAGAGGAATGGATGCAAAGATCAGGATTAGGTGTGTAAGTAAAAAAAAAAAAAACAAAGCCAGAGGGAGGCTGTAGAGCTGTAACTATAATAGGAAGAGTAGTTCAGAAGTTATTTAAGCTAAAGTTTGGCAGCCTAAATAAGTTAGCAGTGTCCACATTATATAAGTTGCAATGTGCTGTCAAGGCAACGTCGGAAATGGTTTCCTCATTTGGTTCTTGCAAAAGCTTAAAAGCTTTGAGGTCTTTACATTACCTCATGTCTCTGATTAGCATCTCCTGTGCAGCATCATTAGGAGCTCCTGTCACACGCTGCCAACCAGGATTGGCTTGACTGACAACACCTGAATGTCAGTGTCCCTATACATGTTAGACTATACCATTTTAAGACTCTGAATGATGAAAAGAACAGGCTGGAAAATGAAGTCTGTCACTGAAAAAGGTCAATTTAGCTGAACCCTTTCTATGATTTAGCCCCTTGTCTCAGACTTAATTCCTGAGAGGCAGACACAAGACCTTTAGTTTAACTGTAAGAGAGAGGGGAGGATGAGCTGTGACATGACAAACACCTACACATATCCAGAGACATTAGATAGATGTTCAGAAATTCAAGGTCTTTCCTACTTTGTAATCATGTGAAACAGTTGCTGGGGGAATTAAACTGGAGACCTGCAAGTTATGCATTGTCCTTGGAACATTAAACTCAGTTTTAAGGTGAACTTAAGGTCACTTAGATCTACCTGGCTCAAATCAAACCTACATACTGTTGAACACCTGTTTCTCATAAACGTGATTACTGTGTAAGTGTTCTTTGCCAAGATAAAACATAGTACATAAAGTAGAAAGCCTTAGGTGTGCATTGTTTTAGGGCAAGAACAGCATTTGATTTACTGATCCAGATTTTATGAGTTAATAAGGTGTGAGTCTGTGTGTGTATGTGAGGGTGTAGTACACCACGCCTGTCACAAGAGATTTACAGGATGGAAAATGTGGAAGATATGGTTGCAAAAATTGGTGATCAGTGTTGGTCCAACTTTCCATCCAAAACTCCCCCTGCTGGTGCTAAAGCAACCCTGCACTTTATCATGTCTAAGCTGATGAGCCAAATAACAGCTACACTTACCAACCCTCATTTGGCAAGTTTGTAATTCTGCGGGTTTTTTTTTTTTTTTTTGTCTTTATTACAACTTCACTTAGCAAGTGTAAAAAAATGCACTGTTAACAAGCCCCTCAGTTGTCATCACAGCAACCAGCATGGCAACAAGTAACTACATACAAAGTCTAAATATGAGGGCATAGGACTGAAAGCCAATGGATTTGTAACCAGACTGGTATTCAATTCTGCACTATAGCCTGCTCGTTAATTTTTTGGGTGCAGCCTAAAGTCCCCATTGATTTAACAATAACACATGCTCAAATTGTGGCTTTAGAGAGGAAGCTGCTGGCCTCCAAAACCAATAACTGCTACTTGCATGCACTCACCCACCCACACCACTCCCAAGATCAGGCAAGAGTGCATGTCTTGAGATGAGTTATTGATTGTTTAAACAAGCGCTGAATTGATTTCACAGAGAGCATCATATTGCTTTTATAGACGTACACAACAGAAATATCATGCAGTATCTTTCACGGTAGGGGTGTCCGTCCTGTATATAATGGGATGTGTTTGCACTGCAGGGGGATTAAAGGTAGAATTGATTTGTCTTATCCCTCTGTACAGGCCAAAGTGTTATCTTTAATCAGACTAATAGAGTGAACTGTGATGGTAGTTAAGAGCTTTTCTCAGGGCATGGCCAAAACAGTTTTAAGCAATTATGTAGGCACAGTGCCAGTTTACACTAGTGCACACATCACCCCTAAAAACTAATAACCGAAACTGAGTGCTATTTGTCTGAAACTGTAACAATCAACAGTTTCCTGGAACCAGTCGATTGATCCCCATTACATTCAGTCAGCGCCATTGACCATCCACTAAAACCAGTAACCTCTATTGATCACCCATTAAAGATGATCAGGCAGCCCCATTTCCCTGCATCTCAGCCCTCTCCCTAGCCACTGACTTTCATTGATCTATGGTTATCTGAGTTGTAAGCTCACTGCCCTGTGTGTGTCTGAAAGCATACTCTGTTCCTCATGCTGACTCCACCATCTGGAGTGACTGGTATGGGGGACACTGAGGGGGGTAACGCTGAGCGGACCCTGAAGATATTGACCTTCTCACAGGTCAACGTCTGCTCTCTTCAGGCAGCACTTTAAACTTATTGACACAAGGGTTCGGTGCACATCTTCCAGCATTTTGCAGCTGAATCAGGTGCTTCTCAGTTTGAGAACAGTTAATTTTAGAGTTAGCTTGGTTTCCACGTGACGGTTTTATTTATCTGGAATGCATTGAATTAGCCCCTCGTCTTTGTCACAACCTCCATTCATTCACCATCCTTCTATTCTTGGTTAATATATTCATCTCCTTTCTTTACTTCTTGGGAGTAACATTTGCTAGAGTCCCTGATTGTCATTTATATAGCAGTTTAAATGGAGTCTATTGATTTTTACTTTGCCTGAGGTACTGCATTTGGCATTGATCTGTGAATGCAGAATTATGCAGGAAGTAGTACAAAGTACTGAAGAAAGATAATCTAGTCCTTTCACTTAGCTACTACAATACCTGTGCAATCCACTGCTATTGGACAATTTGAAGAGGGGTGACAAAGAAGAACCCTCCATAAGTGAGTGTAGAAACATAGTAAACGCTCATGATTCTGTAGGTGTACCACATTATAAGTAATTCACCAGGTCACCAGGAGAATTTGGACCAAATAACACTTTTCACCACTGTCATCATATTAAATGAGGGAATATCTTTTGAATGGTGTTTATCCCTCCAATAAAGTTCTAAGACTTGTATAATCTATAGCAAGGAGCACTGCTGCTGTTCCAATGCAGTGCAGTGGTCCAATACTGAGACATTTTTATTTTGTTTTTCCCTTTAATTTGTCAGATTTGTTGGGATGTTTAACGCCAGCAGTGATGTGCAGTCAGTGCGGATCCACATTAGTGCCACCATTACTTTGTGTCTCAATTCAAGCCCTTATTATTGATAGGGAGGTACCTCGTCCTCAGCACAGTTTGCTAGCCATTAGAGGTGCACTTTGTGTGTGATCATTCGGTGATATGCGCCACTCACCATGGATTTTTCAGAGCCTTTAATAAATCAGCTCCTAATTACAGACAGATTGCATGTACAGATTGGGTGACTTAAGATAAATCAGGCCCCTGGGCCTCAGTAAATACAGAGCTTCCCTAGTAAATGTTGTTTCAACAGCATTTACAAAGGTGGGGGAAACCACAGCTAATTATCAGTCTTGTAGACAATTATAGGTACATCAGTCACCAGCATTATTAGGTTTGTGCATGGTGGGACCATTTACCGTTTAAATGGCCGGTTCACCCAAATCAGCCAAAAAGTGTTTTTCACCTAGACTAAACAATAGAAAAACCTTTCAGTATAACTAAACTGAGTACTATGGCCTTCGTGAAGAGGGATGTATTTCATGGCGTTAGCTATTCTAGCTACTGATATGATAAACTTGCAAGTGAGAGTATATTTCTTTGTACTTCAGTAATCTAACACTTTACTAGGCATCTGTTTGTAGTGTCCTCTCCACAGTCACTTCAGAAGGAAATGTTATTGCAGTGTGTCCCACGAGGGGAAACCATTATCCCTCTCGACACCATACAACCACTGTGATCTTACATCGTTGACACATATCCCAACACCAATATGTGTGTGTTATGCCCTTTGTACTGAGTGAGTAGAAGCACCCTGGAGTTGATGAATTATCCAGAAAGCCCATTCCCTGCATAACACCAAATCAAATACATGCTGAATGAGCAACTCATCACGTCTAGAGTGTTGCTGAATGGCTCCTGGGCCAGTGTGTTAGGCTTGTCCTTGTGCCATTGGTGAGATTAGAAATGTGTTTTAGGTTTAACATCAGTGTCACGTCAGCAGATCCTCCTCATCTGAGGGTTTCGTTAACTTCTGAACCCACAGCCTTATTGTATTGTAGAGTATTTCACAGCTCATTGAGTGCAAAACAGCAATGTCAGGTTATTGCCTTTTTTGTTGCCATCTCAAGCACATAGATTGTTCCAGTAGACGGTGCAAATCGCATTAGAAAGATGAACAAATTGCAAGGTTTGTTCTCACAAGCTCGGCATTTTACCTTGCTGCTTTTAAGGAAATGAAGCCAAATTAAACGGCCAGTTCCTGTAAAATATTTATGAATTAGTTGCAATTATCTCACGCTCAAAGCTGCATCTATGATGATCTTTCTATCTTTAGGACAGATACTGTAGATGAGTACGATGTTATTACAAAGCATCCTTCCTCTTTGGTGAACACAAACAAACTAAAACCACAAAAAAAAACACTTACCCGCTGCTGGACCACTCACTGGTCAATAATAGACCTGGACTTTGCTTTAATCGTGATCCATTTATCTCTAATATCTTTGCATGAAGTCTTCCTCACCTCTGTACCACCTCCACCTTAGTCTTCCTTCTTGCTCTTGTCCTCTGTTCCCTGGTCTTTGGCACCTGTGTATCCTCACTTTCCTTCCAACAGTCCAACATGAGAGTGAGAGAGTGGAGAATGGTAGCTTTGACCCATCAATAGTGGGGGTGGTCTTTCAGCAGACAGACTGTATGCCTGGACAGATGACTGTAACAAGTGAGGATGAAGATCTTGGAGAGAGGAAGTAGTAGAAGGGGTGTGGTTATGGAATAATAAGAAGAAAAAGACCTAATATCTCCCATGCGCCCATCCATTGCATTGTTGTTGTTTTTTTTTCTTTTTTATGGTCCTTGACTTTAATGACCCCAGAAAAAATAACCAACAGTGACAAAAGGGTGTGATGATACATTGAAAGATTGGGTGATTACAGTAAAATGGGAAATTAGAGGACAATACAGAAAACGTGGCGTCAGGTGGTGTCTCTTGGTCTGTAGCAGCAACCCACTGTGCTAGGTCGGAAACATTTGTTTTTATTTTTTAAATTGTTAAGTGCTTCAGTATAATACACACATGGAAATCACAACACATGCATATGAGCAGAATGTGGAGAACCGACTTATTCCCACTCAGGAATGTTAATGCGTGGCTGCCTCCCCTGCTAGCCTTGTACCACATCCTTTAAACAGCATAAATTAGCTACTTTTGCAGTCTTATGTATTCAGAATGGTTTGTTTAAAAGTAAAAACAAACTTTAGATAGCCTTATAATGGCATTAGTGTTAATATTGAATTTTAACTACCAGCAATGGTGGCTTTGCAGACATTTACCATTGTAGCCAATGGTTTACCATATTTTACATCCTGAGTGGTTTACTGACACTTCAGACACCAGGAGGGATATTGTTGCGTCATGAAATGTGCATAACAACATATATTAGAGGAGGTATGAATTCACCCTTAGCTGCGTATTTCTTAAGGAGAAGCAACCTTTTTCATCTTTATGCTACAGGCATTGAGAATGTTTATCTTCCAAGAAGAGCTGTTAATTTAGATATTTATATCTAATTTTGATTTAGATTCTTTGTAGCCCTTATGTTTACATTGTTCTCTTTAAGATGGTTTATAAAGACAAATTAACATTTTTGGACATCATAGTCTTTATGGTGTGTCTGTTGGTGTAAATGTGTGGGACATCATCTCTGGCAGAAATTCCTGATATCTCTGACTTGAAATAACAACTTTGAGGTTTTTCTAACGTGGTTCTTTAAATTTTGTTAAAGCTTAAAAAGACAATTCAACACTAAATGTCTTGAGGTAGAAAACTGCTGTTGCATTGCTCTTTATGGGCTGAGACCATTGTATAACAGTGGATGGAGCCACCGTGACGTCTAAATGGCACCATAATGTACAAAATGAACATCATGCTGTGTTGAAGAAGACTTGAAACTAGTGTTTGAGACCATAAACTCATTAGGAAACTGTTCACTGAAGTAACAAATCAAGTGAGAAGCAGGGTCATTTTCTCATAAGCTTACACACAGTCAGACTTCTTTTTGCAACCAGCAGATTTCCACATTGGCTTCACTTTCAGATCCAGAAGCTCCTCTGGCCACACTCCCAATGAGTGAGGTCACAACAGTTGTCTTCCATTGGTGGTTAATGATATAACCTGGTTTGTTGCTACTGGTTTTGGCAGGAAGCACAACATGCTTCAAATTTCATCCCATACAGTGAAACACATGCAGATTTCTCTGAAATCTGATCAATGTTAGGTAGTCAGACACCACAGCAGACTTTAGTTCCTACAGATACTTGTGGCAAATCTGATCCTTGTCCACTTAATAAAGACTAGAGGCATTGCCACCTGTCTGTTGTTTGATATTGAAGCTCCGTAGGGAGAACTACAAAGCAGAAGTGTTGATGTTTGAAAAGTGCACATTCAGGAAGGACACTGCAGTGAAACCCACAGATTTATTGCCAAGTTCACGCCAGCATCTGTTTTTAAAGCTAAAGTATTGAACAAGCATGCATATATACGCCAGAGGGTCTGAGCATGACCTCATAGCATTACATGAGAGGTATGCACCGAGAAGTGGTAGCAACAGAGAGGCTAAATATAACCAGATGCGTGCATTGAGGTCTGCTGTATTGTTGTTATCTCAGGGAAAGCTTGTGTATTTCTACTTTTCACTAGTGACTGAAATGTGCTGCCTGCAGTCTCACACCTGATGAGCAACCTAGACAGAGAAATAATGTGCAAACGCCAAGCCTCTGGTGCAGCGGCCAGACTATGGAAACAGATTCTAACTCCATATGCTTGTGTCCGTGGGGAGTATGTCTGTTTCTAAGATGGCATGGTGGTTAGACACATCCTGATTTAGGCGACGTGAAATGTGTTCTCAGCTCTGCGCTGCCTCTTAATAGTTTCTTTTTCTTCCACTACTCCCATTTACAAGTTAACCCATGAAACCAGAACTATAATGAGGAAATCTCTCCCTCTTTTCTCTCCAGATCCATCTGAAGAAGAAGAGGAGACGCAAGAGAAGCAGCCAACAGAAAAACCAAGCACACAGACAAAACCAGAGAAGAGGAAGAGGTTAACAGAGAAAACAGTGCAGGCCAAGAAGAAGAAGAAAAAGAGTGAACAGGTATTTAATGTAATGGCCTTCAGAGAGTTTTTACAGTACATTAGAAAGCTGTTTTCTTCCAACACACTCTGTGGAAATTGGCAGGATATTATTCTGTTAGATTGGATAGATATCAGGAAATGGATCAAATTAACAACAAAATCTGCCTGTAAGGTTGCGTCACTAATACAAATGTAGTCAAATCAACCAGTGTCAAATATACAAGTGTAATGTACTGGCAATACTTTTGATAAACAATTCACTGTCGCCAATCTAAGTCATTTTCAAGCAGACATGTCAGACATTCTCTGGTGTCGGTGTTGCCATTGTGAGGATTTGCTGCTTTTTCCTCTTTTAAATCATTTGTAAATAGAATATCTTTGACTCTCAGACAGTTGGTGTGATAAAACAAGGCAGTTGTAGATTGTATGTAGATCTATTGATGTGATCATATGAGGTTTAATACAGTGCATATTGCACAGATTTGATCTACTTTATTCTGATAGAATGGCTCTACTGTTTTGCCCCTAAGGATTATTCAGAATTAATTTCTCCATTTCATAACTTAAAATGCATTCAAAACACTGGTAAATACATATACATGCACTTTACCTGAGCTGTGTGTTCTGCATGTATCATTCTCACAGAAAGAGTGTATTATTCCCCAGAAGAAAGAGGCTGAGGATGAGAAGCCAACTAAACTCAAAAAGAAGAGAAAGGTGAGTGTGGTGACACCTGCTGTTGCAAAGAGGGATAAGTCTCTGTTTTTTGTCTGTCAATATTAATTCTACATCCTACACTCCGTCTATATATTGTTTCCCAGAAGAAGAAGACGATTACAGATGTCTTGTCCTCTTCTGAGCCAAAACCAGGCTGTCCGGCAGACTTGCAGAACCTGGTCACGCAGTACTTTTCAGACAAGCGCTCTGTGATCGAGCAGGAGGAGCTGAAACTGCTGGGTGAGTCAGGGCAAATTCCCTTTAACTTGGAAGTCAGGTCAATGTCTGCTGACCCGTTGATTCACCGAGGTCACCTCTGCCCTCCCACATCTTCCAGACTCCTGCTTCCTGTCCAGTAATGACTTGACGCACACCCTCTCCTCATATCTGAAACAGGGTGAGTGGTGTTCCAAACTAAAATCCTCTATGCGCTGTTTTCTTTTGAGCACACCTTTATTTCCTCTCGTCCTAGTGTGTCCCAAGTGGGCCAAGCTTCAAAAGCAGCATACAGAAAACAGCTCTGTGGTCCTGCTCATCGTCTGTAGCTCTGCTCTCCGAACCATTGAGCTTATCAAGTGAGTGACGCACCAGCGGTCTTTGGTGAGTTTCCAACGTTACAGCTTTTCAGATCTATTTCATGAGTGCTGTTTGTTTTGTGTTGTCCCCAGGCAGCTGACAGCCTTCAAGGGTGGAGCCAAAGCAATAAAGCTGTTTGCAAAACATATCAAGGTACCTGAGATGACAGTTACGATTTCCACCGTGAAGCACAAGGAAGCACATGACTAGCTTTCTCTGTCTCTTGTCTGTACAGATTGAGGAGCAGGTGAAGCAGCTGCAGAAGGGTGTCACCCACATAGGAGTGGGCACACCTGGCAGGATCAATGCTCTTATTGAGAAAGGTCAGCATGGATATGATGGTCCTCTTGTTTAACTTCAAAGCATTTGAGGTCTAGTCATTGTAACAAAACTCTTCTTTTTGTTCAGAGGGTTTGAACTTGCAGCCGTTGAGACACCTGGTGCTGGACTGGAACTGGAGGGACCAGAAGCGCCGAAGGATGGTGGACATTCCTGAGGTGAGCTACTGCCCCCTGCTGGGCTGAAAAGATAGTGAAATCATTTCAATGAGGGAGCAGCGTTGGACGTAACTAAAGAATTTGTAATGATTATTTAACTTTTTTGTCCAAATATCAGACAGATTGTTAATCAAAGCATGGTATTTTGCTGTATGTGCTATAAAATCTTTTTTTCCAGCAACTCTACCTTTCTATATTATATATCATGCAGTGTGTTACGTGTCTATTTCAGATCAAACTGGATTTTATGAAGCTGCTGGAGAGTGGTGTCCTGAAAGCTTGCAAAGAAGACAAAGTCAAAATTGGCCTTTTTTAACTGTGCATTGTAAAGTGTGCTGTGTGTTGATAATCCACACGACGCCTTGATGTTTAAAGCTCCACACTGATGTTCCTCACAACACGCTGAAGGGGCCTCATCCTGTTTGTTTTCCCTTTGTGTCAGTGTGAAATCTGTGCTGCGCTTTTACTGTTTTCAGAGACCTCGTCAAATGCGCGCCGCTGTTTGTTCGCTCTTGACGTCCAGTGTGATGTCCCAGTGTGATGGATTGAATAAACGGACTCCGAATGAAACCAGCATCCTTCTGTTTGTTTAGTCTGACCTTGGGAAGTCCCTCCCACTGAGAATGTGAGGTCATGAGTTTACTTGCCCACCAGGAAGTCCCATTTATCATAACATCCTTTTGATAAAGCATTTTAAAGCAGCATGAAGGGGACACAGAACGAGCAGATTAGCTCCCACAGCAAATTTGCATCAAGATATAAAATGGCCTTCTGTGTCATTTTGATGTGAACTCAGAGAAACCTGTGGTTGTTACATAAGAAGGAAGCAGAAAGAAGGACAAAAAAGAAAAGAAAGAAAGGAAGTAACAGAAAACAGAAAGAGGTAGTTAGGTAAAGGATTGTGGTTAATAAGTAACAGGCCACAACGATCTCCCCCGCCCTGCAAAGCCTGCTGGGAAAATCTCTTGGCAAGTAGATGTGTGTGTGTGTGTGTGTGTGTGCGCGCGCGCGCGCGCGCGCGCGCGCGCACACACAGAGATAACACTGAAATAAAGAACAGGAAGAGACGAGAGAGCAGCACCTTCTCTGACACGTCTTGCCTCTGAAGCTGTCCAAGTTCCTCTTCCCTCCCTAACTGAAGGTACCTCTAATGGGCAAAGAGAAGGCCAAGTCTGGGCCCTTGGCTCGGAGGCCAGACAACTCGGCTTTCAAACAGCAGAGACTGCCTGCCTGGTCTCCCATGCTAACGGCTAACACTGTGCTGCCATTCTTCTACTTGCTGGCTTTAATATGCATGCTGCTGGGAGTGTGGCTGCTCATCACAGTGCAGGGCACACAGGAAATAAAGGTGAGTGTGTTTCTGGAAATTACTTTGCTATTTAGTAATTTTTTGTTTTGTTTTTGATCTGTGGAAATATTGTAGTAAAATGCACAAAGAGTGTATGTGTAGAGAGACAGGAAGAGACCGAATGCCCTTGTGTGCAATAAAAAAGGGAGTGACAAACAACAGAAAGATCCAGGGTTATGTTTTTGAGTCTGGTAAACAGGAACAGTTTTATTCACAATTTATTGTGCTCTTTAATGAATTCTCTCCTGTCTTCTCAGATGGACTACACAGCTGCTGGAACATGTGATAAATGCTTTAATAAACGTGAAAATGTGAGCAACGCAGCTCAAACCTGCAGCTGCACAGTGGTGTTATCTATTACCAAAGCATTCAAGGTAACAATCACCAGTTTCACAGCAGTGTGACCATTTAGCAGAGATTGAAATGGTACACGCATGCTTGACAGCTCAGAAAAAGCTTGTAAGTGGCCGTTGAGTAAAGATTGTTTTGTCAGACTGCTTTATTCCAAAACCGTCACACACAACATCCAACAAGCCCCATATCCAGTGCTTTGAGTTCTTGGCCATGCTGTAAGTGTAATGTCAGTCAAAGTCAGAATTCAGCCCAGCTCGTCTCAGCATTTCTGCTTGTACACCGACTGCATGTTGATGGCTTGCACCCTGCTGCTGTTCCAGGGAGATGTCTTTTTCTACTACGGCCTCCAGAACTTCCATCAGAACCTCCGCAGATACATGGACTCCAGAGATGATGCACAGATGGTTGGCAGGAAGAAAAACCTAAAGGTAGCTCCACAATATTTTGTATTACTTAATCACAATAATGTTGCTAGGAGACTTTCTATTTACACATTTTTGTCCCCAGAGAACAACTTAGAAACCAAAATAGTAAACTGCTCTGTTCACCTTTTTGTTGCAGTGGTGGATGAAGTTATCAGGTCTTTTACTTAAGTTAAAATAGCAATACTACGATATCAAAATGCTCTTTCACAAGTAAATCCTGCATTCAAAATCTTACTCAAGTAAGAATGTGCAAGTAGCAGCAAAGTATATTTAAAATATCAAAAGTAAAAGTAGTATTCATGCAGCAAAGTGGCCCCTCAGCATTAAACTATTTTAATATTGTTGAAGTATTACAGATCAAATACAGCATACGCAGCATTTTAATGCTGTAGCTAGTGGAGCTAATTTCAGTAGTTTTACATACTGTTGAGTGGTAATAATGATAATAATAATAATCTCGCTGCGTTTCTCCATGAACGTTGCCTCCTGAGCAGAGCCCCAGCTCATACTGCCAGCCGTTTACACAAAACCGAGAAGGAGTCCCCATTGCCCCCTGTGGTGCTGTGGCCAACAGTATATTCAATGGTAAGAACCACTCACATCACACATCCTTAGTCACCACGTCCGCCCTCCACCTTCCTCTTAACTTGCATCTGTTCTCCCAGACTCCTTCACTCTGACCTATCACGGCTCCGGCAGGTCTTCACTTCCCGTCCCTCTGCTACGGGGGGGCATCACCTGGTACACAGACAAAAATATCAAGTTCCGCAACCCAAAGACGGAGAACTTGACACTGGCTCAAGTGTTTGAAGGTATCCTCAATGAAACACGGAATTGGCATTTCATTTTTTAGGCAGTACTCAGGTACTGCAGATATCATTCATCGTGTCTGGATTTGTGATTACCACATAGGCACAGCGCCGCCTCCGTACTGGCAGAAGCCTGTGTATGACCTAGATCTCACTGACCCGTCCAACAACGGCTTCATCAACGATGACCTGATCGTGTGGATGAGAGAGGCAGCCTTCCCCAACTTCAAGAAGCTGTATGGGGTTTTATATCGAGCTAGCGAGCCCTTCATTGACGGTCTGCCAGCTGGGAATTACAGTATTGACATATCCTACAGTATCCTTTCACTGCTGTGTCTCTCATGGGGACCTTGGCGTGGGTTAAAGTAGGTTGCACATGTCCCATTGTCTGCATGTGTTTCCTTCATCTTATCTGCAATGGACAGGGACTATTTTAAGACTACAGGCTGACTGTTTTCCATTGAGCTTATGTTCATGATCACCTAATTTTGGCCTTGACCGCTGCTTTTCCAGACTTCCCTGTGCAGTACTTCCGAGGCAAAAAGCAAATCATTCTGACCACGCTTACCTGGTTCGGAGGTCAGAACCATTTCCTGCCCATCGCTTACCTGGTAACCAGCAGCCTGATCCTACTGATAGCCATCATACTCACGGTGGTCTGGTGGAAGTTTGGGAAGGATGGGAAAAACATGGAGGAATGAAGGGTAAGAGGTGCACTGGGATGGTGAGAGACGAGCAGCTGAAACATGACAATTGTCGAGCTGCTCAGGAGCCGTTTCAAAGAGACGTCTAAATGACAAGAATATTGATGTCAGTGAATGAAACTAAGGAGAAGGGATCAAAATTTTCATTTGGTGCAATATCACAGCAGCATGTGTTGGAAAACCAAAGAAGAATTCGGTTTGACATCTGTAAAATTACTTTCAGCAAAATGACTCAGGTGTTCACGCTTTCATTGTGATGGCGATGCTCTGATGGACCCGCTGAAAGCTGGGGGTGTTGACACAGGCTTCAAGCTTTCTTTACATGTTGATTTGACTTGATGAGCTTTTGCATTTTTTAATACACGCCATTTTGTTGGTGCACTCTTAATATTTATCAATATAATTGCAAGGTACTTAATCATTAGATTATCCAGTCTCTGTGGTTTTAAGGCTACATTAACATCTCAGTTAATCCAAAGCAGAAAAACTACACAGGGCAGCCAGTGTTTTTTCAGTGTCAGTGGTGTCATGGAACCATAGATGGTAAAAATTATGCTTAGCTAGCTAGTCTACAGCCATGCTAACAGCTACAGGAATGTCACTACCCTGTCTGTACTGCTTTCAACTACATGCTAACACCATGCTAACATCCTGATACTCAGCAGGTAAAATGTTCACCACCATAGTTTAGCGCCTTAGCATGCTAACATTTGCTAATTAGCACCACGAAGGTGCTTGATGGAAGGTCAGGCGATGGCCAAAATGATTTCAGTTCATCCTGAGGGGGACATCTATCTGTACAAACGTCTGAATCCTTCCAATTATTTCAGTCTGGACCAAAGTGGTGGACTGACTGACTAACAGATAATATTATCATCCCATGCTAGCTGCCTGGCTAAAAATCAAACTGATTTATGACCAAGGAAAAGACGTTTAATTCTCAAACTTGAATTACCTGTATTTGAAGTGGAATTATGAAATCTGCAAATGTCAGTCAGCTGCAGGCATGTGTAGGAACAAAGTCATCATTTGTACTGTCTCTGTTATGGTATCATATTTTGTAGTTTTGATGACCGTTAAAGATTGTAATAAAAGACTTTCTTTTAAAACTCTTTATTTCTCTATATACAATCAGTGAGAGCCACATGAACACAATCCCTCTGTGACCAGGGAGCACCAAAACTCTGTGTAGGTCGCCTTGGTTATCGAGCATAATCAAAGCATGATTTGTGGCACACCTGTGCAACAAACACCATCCTCCCCAGGTGAGGTTGCTGTTCTGTAATGTTATAAAGCAGCTTGTTCCATTTTTCTCCATCTGCACTCCTGTCACAGAGCGTTTGGTCAGATTAGTACCACAGGTGGACAGGAGAGGAATGCAGTCTACTGGTGCTACAGACAATGACTGAACACATCCTACTACAAGTATAAGCTGCATCAAACCGGTCCAACGAGGAAAAAAAAAAACACGACTGAAATGTCGAAACAGCTTACAACACATACAGATGTTGATGCACAAAGATGGATCCAAGGAAGTCACACTTGAATACATTAGGACAGAACAAACTCCCATTTCAGCATGAGACCATCACCACGATGCACAAATAAAATCAAAAAGTTCAGGACAAACACACAGGAAACTCTATGAAATGATCAGCTGTAACAGATTCATCCATCTACCTCTTTTTTCTGTACCTTTTTGCTAGACATCAACTAACTAGGACTTTAAAAACTGCTTTTTCCCTACGTTAAGACTGCTTTAATGTTTGTGTAATGTCATTTGGCTGAACTTGCACTGTTGGCACAATCATGAGAGTTGGTTCTGTTGTGAATTAACATTGCATGAACACAGAGAAAGGCAACATTTGGTCTGACAAAAAGTATTTTCTCTTTGGGGAGTTCACTGGATGGATCCACTGATCGGCCGCAACAGTGCAACCACCAATTCTTTCATGTGTACTCAGTGAGGGTAGTGGTGGGCTTTTTTTTTTTTTTTTTTTTTTTTTTAAATCAGAGTTTCTCCTTATCAGCAGGATGTGAAATAAAAATAAATATCAGTAAATCATCTGAGAGTTTTAACAGGTTTGCAGTAATGGAATTACTAGAACTACACACAATTTCAAGTCATGCTTTTAAACAAAGTAAGACAAAACGTACCAGTTTCTCTAGACAGAAGGGATTCTTTGACCTTGGAGGTGGGGTACTTAATGCAACATGCAATTAATTCAGTAAGAGAACCCTTAGATCTTCAGAATGGAAACCATCAGGGACGTTTCAGCTGAACCTGGTTCAGTATGTAACAGAATAATAATGAAATAATGGAAATCACAGTTTCACAGAATGAAAGAACTACTAAGGATCACAGAACAGGGACAAAGTCTTTATCAAATAGTAGTCAGCTTTCTCCTTTTCATCCATCCATCTCCGCCTCTCACACCTGGCACGAACACATTCATCGTTGTGGTTTCAGTGATAGGACTGTAATGGCACTACACACGCTGATTGTGGCCATGCAGAAACATTTAGGCAATACAGACATCTCCAGATGAATCTAAGGCTAAGGTAGTGTTCATTCAAGACTCGAGCCCTGGCTCTCAGGCTCGCACGTTCACACCTCCTCCGTTAACACCCGCTCCATCTTTGTCTGTTGGGTTGGCAGTGAGGGGCAGGTTAGGGCCATGTGCATCCAGACTCATTCAGCTCTGTCCTGCTGGCTTCTGAGTGTTGCTCTGAGGTACCTGATAGGTCAGATCCTCAGTGGGCGTGACCTGTCCAGTGGTGTTCTTGGGCGTATCATATGCCGACCTCCCTGAATGACTACTGTCTGTCCGTGTGAGCAGGGAGGTCGGCCCAGCACCCTTGAAACTGCACACTGTGGAGGCCTGGTTCAAAGAGGAGCCCCCTGATGGGTGGCAACCCATGTCAACCACAATGGGTGTGGCGTATTCAGACCCCGAAGCTGGCAGGGGTTCTGCATAGGCGTGGTACACATCTGGTGAGATGGGAGCATCGTACAGGTCAGGATCTGAGTATCCTGGGTCGGGCCCCTCATCTGGTTTAAAGGTTGACCGGGCGCCTAGTGTTGTCACACCACTCACCAGGGGCTGAGCATATTCTGCAAAGACAGCATGTCATGGGTTACTAATAACCAATATTACAATGTATAGGTCTGTCTGCAACAGGGATGTGTCATTACAAAAAGGAAATACTTGATTGGCAGCTTGTATACAACTGTTGGTGCTTGTATTGTCCTATTAAAAAGAAGAATTGCAGCAATGAAGGAGGAGAAGAAGACCACAAGCCAGTGTAAAAAAGAAAGGCAGATTTCACCAATGGAAGCATCAAGATTCAAACACATTGCCTGCAGTAAGCACACTCGGCCACTTCGACAGTATTTACCGGCAGGTTCAGCATGTAGTCTGGGCACAGCCCCTCTCCCCGTTAGCCGGCCCACCTCACTGCTGCTGTACCGAACTGAATCCTCCGTCTCCACCATCTTGGAGGGCAACAGCTGCTTCATGCTTTTCCACCAGTCTGCAGCAGAAGCACATGGAGATGCACAGTCAGTTCCACCGGCAAACTCTCAGGTCAACACATACACACATACGTGCTGAAGAGAGACGACATACCTGTGCGATCCCAGTGAGGGAGGTCATATGTTCCTTCAGAGCTCTTTTTCCTATGACGAGAAATAAGTACAATTATGGAGGGCTAAACTAAAGTTTTCAAAGGTTTTTTTTTTTTTGGCGTGACAATGAGAATACATGCATACTTATTCCTCCAGTGCCAAGCACAAACCACAATCACGATGAGGGCAGTCAGAACCATGACTAACACAGGCACCAGAACTGCTGCCAGCGCCACATCTAAGAGCAAAAACACGACAATAAACACCAGGTCATAAAGGTCTCGCCTGAGGATCAAATAACTCCTATATTTAAATCAAAAATGCGACGCACCTTTGCCAGTGTGAGGAGGCATCGTCGTGTTTCGGATGTCTGGGGTGTGTGTGGTTTGGCCGAGGTGAGGTGGGCATTTTGTACCAGCAGGAGAGGGAGAAGGACGAGTGGGGGGTAACATCCTCGGCCTTGCCTCTGTCCTCGGCTCTGTCCTCCTCCTCGCTGTAAAATTAATAAATGTGGGGAAAATTTGGAACTTAGCTGGAACACAGAATTTTCTTTTTATTCGTTTATCTACAAACCAGCCACCTCCACCCACCTGCAGGAATTTGGCAGCCAAGCAGCTCCAGCTTGAGTGCGATTCTCTGGTGCCATAGGGTCGGATTTATCCTCACAAAGCGGGCTTCAATTGGAGGAATGAAGTTATTCCTCACTTCATACAGGTAGTTGATGTTGCCTTGAAAAACCTGCGACAAAAGGAGAACAAACTCTCATTTGTGCCAAAGATTGAAAATCCAACTCAAGCCCAGTAGTAGTAGCTTGGAAGGGAAAAAAGTTAAGCACAGCAATTCTTGTTTCAGACTGCGAACAAATGCATTAGAAGCCATAAGCTGATTATTTTCCAACTTGGCAAGCTAATAACTACTCTCCCTCACACAATAAGAGCCTGAGAATCCCAGCAGAGAGCAGCTCGTAGACAGCAGTTCCAGTCTAACAACCAGCCACTAAATCCATATCCATTCATTATTAATGCCCAAGTGCCCTGACTTGTCTACCACAGCACTTAACTCAAACCACTGACTGCCCTCACTTCCTGCCATAAACATCTCTTAGTCAATACCAGTTGCTATGGAAACAGTCCAAGTATATGTCCCTGCAGCCTTCTAAAGTGACATTTTTGTCCATTTGCACTAATTTGAAGGAAAAGAAACATGGAGGCCAGTGATGTAATTGTTGAGCAAGCAGGGTTTATTGATTTGGTGCTTTCATTACCTTGTCTTGAGTAGAATTTGCTTCCCTGTAGATGTACCACTGCTGGCCATCGTTACTGTACAGGACCCGGTACGCTGAAACATAGTACTGGTACTCTCTCAGGGTAGAGCCGGTGGTAGTGATACCTAGATGAACGGACAGCAGAAACAAGAGGATTGTGCACAGCTGGCTCTGATTAAAGTTTAAACACCACGAAGAGTCTCCAGCCATGCTTGTGGCTCTCTGAGGCCATGCTTAAACACAGCCCTTAATGTCAGCATGCTGACATCCTCGTAATGCTAACCTGCTGATGCAGGTGTAATGTTTATCCCGTGTGTACATGAATGTATGCCGCTGTGTACCTGTGACCCTCTTCTCCCTCTTGAGATCGACCTGCAGCCACTGCTGCTGGTCACTCTGCGAAGGTGCCCAGGGCGGCCCCGCCTTTTTAAGCCGCGCCCCTGATGGCACCCACACGTTGTTCCACTCCCACACAGAGGAAGCAGAGAGCTGAGTGTCCGCCACGACACCAGACTCTAAGCCCAGCGTTCCATAGCAGCCTGTGAGAGACCGTCACCATCATTAATAACAATATCAAAATTTAATGTATACATTTCTGTACATGTTTGATTATAATTCCTTTAGCTGCAAAAGAGATTTCAAGAAAGGCAATAATCAAGTCTGAGCAGTGAGCATGTGTGAACAGCAGGTAATTCACTCCAGATTTTGTGCCGTAGACCAATAAAAATTACGGACATGGCAAGATTTACACCAATTAAAATTACAGATGCTGACGCTAATAATTACATTTACAGAACTGCAAACTGTTACAGCTTCTGATGCCACAGAAACTCACCGTTGGTCTTGAAGGTGAAGAGACTGTTCGACAAAGTTCCTCTGAGGAGAGAAGAGGACAATTAGATGATCAAGACATGAATCACTACATGAAAAGAACACATATACCCAAGCAGATGAAATATGGAGTGAGGTATGTTTGGGTGCTGTTGTGCCTGAAGCTCTTACCCAGTGGAAGTGACATTGTTGGCCAGTGTGGCCTCATAGTGAGGAATGCCTTTGCTGCTGACCACCGAGATCCTCCCTCCCACAGCGTTGGACACCACACCTGCATGGACGGCTGCCACACACAGCGGAGAGGACTGCAGGATGAGAGGAAACAGGTGAGATGAAGAGACACTTAGTATTTCCATTACAACAAACCCAGTTTCCACCACATCTGATGAACTGTGGCCAAATTAGGCTGATGACTCATTAAAACACAAGTTTTGTCATTCTGCTGCTCTTTGTCTGGGTGATGTCTGATTGGATGTTAGAGAGAAGATGCACAGAGACAGAAAGGGAGCTCGCCAAAAAAAGCAGGATAGTCATCATCCAGGATGTCACAGTTTAGACTTTCCTGGTTGTTTGTCTACATCAGTTTGTGCTGTAAAGGCTTTGAGACAATTAGCAGAGAAAGTTAACGGGAGTGTTTCTTTATGTCAGCCCACACACTTCCTATCTCTCCTTTTTTCTTTTACATACTAGTGAGGAGGATGGCTGCATAACTTTGTTTTAACATCAACATTACAAGAAATTCCCATCCCAAGTCCTAATATTGACACCAGTGCTTGTACATGCTGTAGCAGTCTGAAGGCTTGTGGGTGGATGTGTTAAATCAGGATCGCCTGATGGTCAAACTGGATTTTATACAGTTTATGCATTAATGTGATTAAATACAGAACCTTGATTTGTATTTAATGAGCTGGATTTGCCAAAACATGCATTCTTGTCTGTTGCTTAGAGCTTCATCAGTACATCGTGTGGGCCAACATATCGGCAGACATGAGCTTACTGCACTTATATTGGTATCTGTGTACATGTTATATGTATTTGTCACACAGTTTGGCCACCAGAGAGCACTGACAGTGTGAAATGTAAAATAAAAAAAACAAATCTAAGGGTTTCATATCAAGATTGTTCTTTATCTTATCTGTTTTTTTAAAAAGAGGCCAGTAGGCAGTGGTGCTTAATTAATCTGTACGACTGATTATTGAACAGTTTGGCACCGTTGCAAACTAGGACTGTTTGCAGGTAAGTCAGCAGGAGCAGCAGCGCTGTCTGACACTGATCACAGCGAAGCAGTCTTAACCTTCAGACTGTGGCAGCTAAAGGCTGATGAGTCAGCATGATGTCACTTCTCTGAGAGAGGATACTCAGAGGCACTAATGGTAATGATTCACTGCCGGCGGCATTCCTGTCCAAACCTGCTGCCACATCACTGAGAAACGGACAAAACCAGATTACACTCTGGTCACAGGCTCCTTCCCATGAACAGCTGCTGGAGTGAGGTGGAATTTTATTACTGGAAAAGACCCACACTGGAATTCACAGCTGACAAGATTGTGGGAAAGCTTTGGTGACCCACAGAGTGACAAGCACATGAACATGTGTTCACACACACACACACACACACACACACATGCACATGTGCACACTCGCACACACATGCACGGCAGTCAAATGTTGCCACAAGCAATCAACACTTGCCCTGTTACTCTTAAACTTCCCAAAAGCACACACACCACATCCTAAAGAGCGCCATCCCAAACCGCTAACACAAACACAAAGCAGCGCTCCAAACCGCTGCACCCTGCCTCCAACAGAGGAAACCACACTAACACACATGAAATCACACACAGGCACACACACACACACACACACACACCAATATATGAGAAGTGGGATGTGGAAATATGGAAATCGGTACACAGAGCACAGTAAGAAACAGATTTCAAAAAGAGAAAATGGGCTGCAGGGTCTGGTCTGGGTGGGGCAACTGATCCTGTGTGACACACAATGAAGAATCCACATTACAGCTGAGTGAAACACACACACACACACACACACACACACACACACACACACACACACACCCCTAAAGCATAAGCATGAATGAATCACTTGCACATACAAAAAGAAACCCTAGGTATGCACACACAGAGGTTTCCTCCAAATCCTGCACTGACTCATGCTCCAGCTTTTTGTCTCCAGAACACACACTCGACACACAGCTCTGCTCAGCACCCTCTCACAGCTGGACTGGATTAAAGGGTTATTATTTTCGGCCAAACTATTATCTCACCTCCCTTTCACCCGCTGACCCTGCCCCTCCTCTGTTCCTGTGGGGCACCTCCCTCCCTGAAGCACACCCCAACACTCCTCCCAGTCCTCGCATCAGCCAGCAACACCCCTCCCTCCCTGCCTCAACAAACCCAGAGCGCCGAGCATGAGGTCATCAGCAGGAGACTCGGCGCCCATGACCTCACGCACGGCGGGGGTGCTGTGAGGTCATCGGTTTAGGACTTGCATACCATGGAGCAGGGGCCCGTTTACACAAGGAAGACAAAGAGGAATCAAACGGAAAGATGTGTAGACTGGCAGGAGGCTGTGAAAACATGAGTAAGCAAAAGCCGACGGTCTGGTGGTTCCTGTGGGGTAACACTGAGGATGGTGACCAAGCGGCGGGACACCGGTGGGCCCCGTGACTCACCTAAAAATGTGATGTGAGGACAGCAATGAAGAAAACACATGCTGCAAGTATGTACATATACTGTCTGCACTCACCTCTCTGTATCCATTAGGTATAGTCCCAGAAATCTCCTCTGTAGATGTCAAGCAGCCTGCTGGACAGTATTTACTAAGAGGAAAGAGAGAGAGAGAGAGACACACACACACACACACACACACACAATGAATATCAGACAGCTCCATCACTGCACACATGCCCACACAAAGCAAACGTTATTTACCTGAACTCTGCCTCAGGGAAATCAGTTCCTTTGTCCAGGCAGGTGATTAGATCTGCAAAAGGAAGACAAACAGTGTCAGAACTGGTTTCTCTGCATGCTCCTGCTCAGCCGTCACCCGTCGCCTCTTTCCCTTTCTGTTTCTCTCTGCCCAGACGACAACCACCAACCCTTTCCAGCAAATTCATCTGTTTAATTATCCAGTATTTTAAGTGTTTAAAGCAATCAAGAGCAGTCTTCAAAATTGTCCCGCAGGAGGACTTTACACCTGGCTTGATTCAAAGTAATCCTCCCAATTACAGCTGCAGCAAACACTTATTTTCATTACGGATTAATCCCATAACTGAAAAAACACCCAGCTCAAGGTGACATCATGTGCAAAAACAGGCTATGTAAAACAGAGAAAAGCAGCAATTTCTTCCATTTGAGAGGCTGAAACTAGAGGACGTTTGGCCTTTTTCACCATTTTTGCTTGGAAGATGTTTTAAATGGTTCACTGAATATCAAAAAAATGGTGATTATTTTTCCGTCATTGGATAATCAACTAATCCTTTCAGCTCCAATTATTTTGTAGAGCTGAAATGATTAGTTGCAGTTGTCTCTCCATCTGTTAAATGTAGCATCTGAATGGTATGTGGGCCGAGTTAAGCCCTAAATTGCTTTGGATTAGAAGTGAAATGATCAGTCAGTTAATGTCTTCAGGTTTTGGACTGACAAATCAAGACATTTGAAGACGTCACCTTGAGCTTTCAGAGCTTGCGGTGGGCATTTTTCACCGTTTCTAAATTTGATAAATTAAACAATTATTCAATTCACCAAAAAGATTCGTGACAGACAAGCCGATAAAAAGTGCTGACTAATGTTCTGTCAGCTGACTGATCGACTTCAGCTCAACTATGAAAACATCAAAGTCGTACAGCACAAAAGTGTGTGTGTGTGTGTGTGTGCGTGTGTGTGTCAGATTTCCTAATGACAGGAATGTTTCAGCGATGACGCACACTACATATGTCCAACAGGATGCTGTGGGCTGCTGGGAAGTCTATGTAAACCCGGTGGGGGCGGTCAGTCTCGCCGAGTCTTGACCACATTATCAAAAAGCTCCTTTATCTGGTGAGCCGACGTGAGTCAAACTGACAAATGCCCCCAACAACCGCAAGTTGCCATGGTAACCGATTTACTTAGCTGTGCAAACTGTCCTCCCACGCTCATCTGCACGATCGGTTACATGACAGGAAAAACACGCACCAGTTCTGCTGATGCGTGGGGGGGTGGGGGGGTTGTTTGCCTTCCACTGTGACCTCTCAGACAGAGCTATTACTCTGCTGCACACACGCCTTCCTCTTCTTGTGGCTTCAATAATCTGCTTATCTGAAGTCACTGAAAATGTTCCACATGCAGAGCAAAACCTTCTGACACGTTCTAATGAAAGAAGAACAATGCACAAATTTCAGACAGCAGAGCGTCCTTCAGTGTCTCCTGGACCGCTGCATTCAACAGCAACAATATTCTCGGATCAGCTGATCTATGTCTGCACCATCACTTATCAAGCTGTCATGTGCAAAGGTTTTCTGGATTACCTTCGTGCAAAGGTCACCTGAGGTCATCTGTGTAAAGACGAGAGGATGCTGACACGTTGCAGACGTCTGGCTGACACACAGAAAACGTACAGTATCAAAACTTTTAGGAAATTAAGTGTACTGTGGCTGTAGAGAGTCTGTGGAATCTGTGCAAATGATGCTCGTAGTGCTACAACTATTAGTTGATTAATTGACTATTTATTAGTAGATCAAGAGAAATTAATTAGCAATAACTTTGGTACCTGAATATCAATTTCAGTGATTTATCAATAAAAAAAATACCAAAATTTACTGTCCAAAACTTAGTCATTTTAATATCTTTGGCCTTTGTACAATACAACAAATCTGAAGATGTCACCTTGGGTTCTGGGAAATTGTGATTTTCACTAATTATTCATATCATTTCAACTGACTAATTTATCCAAAAAAAGAATCAGTGGATCAATCGATTGTTAAAATAACGAGTTGCAGATTTCCTGCATGCAAAAGTCTTCCTGATCGTGGAGCTGTTGGCTCCCTGAAAGATGATCTAAGACGCGATGCAGCTTGTGAATAAACAAACTTTCTCATCATCATGTGTTTTGATTCAGGTCTGTTCTCTCTCTCTGTATCAGTAATGTTTGGACCGCAAACACAGCAGGAAACATTTATTTACAATTACAGCCGGCCAAGCAACACTTTTCCTCAGGAATTTTTCAATCTATACAGTTCAAACTCTTAAACAATGAATGTGAATATTTACTGAATTAAGTATGTGGATGATGAATGGGCATTTAAGTCATTCAAGATTTGGATTTTTAGGAATTATATCCTAAGTAGAATATACAACATTACCAATGTAAATTGTGTACCATCATTGGTAACCTCAGCTTTTCAACAGGTGAAGGTAAACACAAGCTTGAAAGTGAAGTTGTGAGGCGTCGTCGCCTGCACGGCAAAGTCGAACGAGTGACTGGAAGCATAAACTGAAATTTACTCGGTGTTGGCTGCGTGTGAAAACCTGTTATAGTCTGTGGAGGAAATTCTTGGCATCTATTGATTAGTTTAATGTACAAACCGTTGGTAGCATGGTGTGACAGATTGCTAATAATCTCTAAAGAAATGGCTTTTTGTCATCTGGAAGTTTCTGTTTAAGAGCAAATTCCGCTGCTTGTTTTCGAATATTTGACAGAGCTCACGGACTGATGGGGCTTTAAGCTCGGACTCTTTTTTACTTCCTGTTAAATCTCAGTTCACGTGGATGAAAAGTGAAGATGATAGAGAGAAAGTGCCTGTCAAATTATCACTGCAGTTTTCCTGTGGCTGTGGTTACACCGCATGATCTGAAATGAGAGGAATCTCATAAAGAACGTAAAATTGGCTTGTTCGCTGTTAGTTTATTAATCTGGCTTTATGTTCTGTATGTATAAGAGATGACAGGTTGAGATAATAAATGTTTTAGAAGGCGGAACGAGACGGTACTTTTAATCTCTCTTGCTGCATGCTTCACGTTCTGCTGCTGCAGCCTTTATGTTCGTCTGACAGCATTTAATTCAGACTTGTGATACGAGATCGTTACAAGGTCTGACACTGTGAGATTTTCATCATGACCTCTTAAAAGTGACCCGGGCAAAGATTCAGACACGAGTCTAATATGTTACCATCAGATTAACGTCAACGAACACACTTCTTCAGTAATATGATATCCCATCAGAGAAGTGTCTCACAGACAGGAAGCCTTATAATAAAACCACAAAATATTATTGCTTTCCATTTCTCTCAGTTACTCTCACTTCCTCTTGCTCCTGTTCTTTCTAAATGCCGTCTCTGACTCTTCTCCCTACATGAAGGTCAGTCCTCACTCTCCTCCGTCCCTCTCTGCTATCTTTAAGCAGCCACACTCCATTGAAAAAAGTCCCAATTCACATTTCGCATGGACCTGGACGGTTGTAAAACTGCAATGTGACAAAACCCAGACTCAGACACACTGACTGCTGAGTACGGAAATGTTTTTGTACAGCTACAGTCTGCACACATCTGCTGGTGCCTGTCTGTGACACAGCACTGTCAGTTCTCGCATTAAAAGGGGAAAAAACAATAATTTGAGATGATGACCGATGCCCATGAGCATGACGACCGTGCACACTGCAGCTGGAATTCCAGATATGTGACTGATCGGAATATAACATTCACAGCAGAGCAGCTCCTTATCTCCTCTGTGTGCTTAACTACGCTCTCAACGCTAAGCAAACACCACACTGGAAATGGCATGTGGTGTATGCTCATATGGCCTCCAGCAAAACTGCAAATAGAGTTCAACTCAAGACATCTTTAGCGGTTACTCTCCTGTTTTGTGAGCTGCAGACTCTGTTTGCTTACTGGATAATGGAAAATGTACACAATCGTCTTTGATCCAATAATATACACTGGCCCCGACTTGCAAGCACAGTAACACTGGACAAAACACATTAGCAGAACAGACAATGCAATAACATTTTAGAAAACACATCATGTTGTGTTTGCTGAAATGTGGTTTAGAGACCCTCAGGGGGCCCAAAACTTAATCCAAAATGAACCAGTAGAAAACCTGCTTAAACCCAACGTTCATGTTCAAAAAGATATCTCATCCAAAGAGGGACCCGAGGACAGTCAGACCCAATCCAAATTTATCCAAGAAGAATTAGAGCCCGTAAGCCCATAATGTAATCAGCCTGAACAGACCCAGACAGAGAGAGCGCACAGCTTACATTCTGCATCTCACCTCAAAAAAACAAAAAAACATTGTTAGCCACGGCTAACAGCAGTGCAGCTTTAAGGATGGAAATGTTAGACAGTCAATCAATGCACCACTTTTTGTACAGACTACTGCTGACTGTGGTGATGATTAACTTCTCCTCTAGCACCACAGGCAGGATCAAAATATGACCTTGTTATGACTTTTGTTTTATGACCAAATACATGCAAAACTAATGACACTTCAGCCTCAGAATATGTTAGCATGCTAACAAACTGAAGATCATAAACAATACACGTCAGCAGCATGTTACAGGAGCCAGCTGACATTAGCATTCAGCTCAAAGCAGCCTGTCCCCACGTACAGTTGACTGCAAGGACCAGAGTCCACTTACGTATTAGACACATTGACACACAGCCCAGACACCCACAGCAATGGCCACAGGACCTCACCCTCAGCCTGATTAGACCTGAAATAATTCAGAGGTTGAGTCTCAGTTACTAGAACCCAAGTGGACTCATGAAGACCTCTAATGTCTATACATTTCCTGTATTTCTGTGTTTCGTGAAATGCTGCTTAACTTAACCTGATCGCCAGATGTGTTGCGACACAGAACCCTCTGAGAAGTCATCCATCAAAAGACTGGATGCAACATCCGTCGATCACCAGCTCACTTCAACCAATCAGATCACTGAACCATGTGATGAGCAGGATTCTTGGCTGAGTCGATTAGGTGAAGAGCTATAAAAGCCTTCAAGCTGTTCTTTGCTCCTCTTTCAACGAAGAAATATTCTCCAGTTCTGATATAACTGACGCTTTAGCGGCATGAACGCTAACCTGTTTAAGAGCTGCTAATGTCACATCATGATCTTGAGAATCCAGCTGCCTCACAAGGTGAGCTCCAACTGGTTTGATCATGAGTTTTATGGAACGTTGCACCTCAGGACACTGTAACACCACCATGCATCAGACACTTAAGCACGTTCATGTTACTGAATAAGTGCACATGGCAAAGAGACAATTGTCAATTGCAATCTCATTTTCAAAATGTCATGTTTCAACTTGAAAGAAAGCATCTTAGCACAGGACGAAACACAGTCTCATGAATTTCAACAAATCATTTAGAGTATGAACCTTCTGAAAACCAAAAACTGCTGTTACAGACAAGACTGTGACTGAATACAAAGCTGACGTACGGAGAGGTATTACGTTTTCACACAACAGCATTGATACACAACACATTACCTGACCTGCGTACAAGCCTTCCCAGTACAATCTAATTAGCTCAGGTCGAAACTACGGAGGTGATGCAGAATGAAACAGCTGTGATGAGACTCACGTTAGACTTTGACACACACACGCAGAGTCTCCAAAGCAACTCTTACGCCACGGGCCAAAACAGTAACGTAACCAAGCTCGACACTGAGATGACTTCAATAAACATCATTCCAGTCTGCCCCCTCCCCAATGCCCCAAGGCTGACGATGAACAGATGAGACACAGACAGGTGTGTGTGAGGCGAGAGCATGTTACCTGCGTGTTCAGTGGTGGAGTAGGACAGGTAGAATCCACGTCCACTGTGATGGGTCCCACTCATGAACTGGACAGTGACCTGGTTGCCAGTGGACTCGATCAGCTCCGTGACCTTCAGACCCAAACCGCAGTACTTCACTGTTAAACAGCACAGGCAGTCACAGGACGAGACGCGGGGGGTACAGGACAAAGAGGTTCTGGTTAGCTCTGTTTAGTTTAACGTGTAGAACAACAACACACACGCACTATATTAGATATTAGTGCTCAAACAGTCGTGGTTGGTGTAACCACAAAACTACTAACTGACAATAGATTTTCAAAGCCCAATTTTTAGGGAGACAAACATCTCACAGTTGCTGGTAACAGATTACTGTGTCAGTCTTATTAGTAAGTAGTATTACTAATACCCGTACCAGCTGAAATATGAAAGCATGATGGAAAGCCAGTAGGGACACTCAGGTTTAGACTTATTTATTATGATATCACATTTCTTCAGTACTTCCCAGCAGTGCATAACAATTATTCCTTATCATATAATCAATGAAATCAACACGAGCTGTACCCAGATAAGTGTCAGAAAATGTACAGATGGATGACTAAAGCTCAGAAAAATGATCAATTCTTTTAAGTTTTTGCTAAAAATCAACACCCATTATTAATGCTTTCTATTTACCGTACCCAGCAGTAATGAGAGTGTTTGCTCCAGGTCTGACTGTGCTGACTAAAGGTCCATGAAAAAGGATCAAGCCTCCTGCAATCCACTGTCACGAGTAACGTTACTGCCAAGGCAGGCAAAAGAAAATATGTGAGACTTTCGTTAATTAAATTGGAAGATTTTTTAATACCTCGTCAGACCTCCTCTTGAGGAAACCAAATTCAGTATGCATTTAAGAGCTGCACATATCTTGCAGTGTGCTTCTTAAGCCTCGAGCGTTTCAGAGAAATCATTGTGGGTCATATTCTATTCATTCAAATCACCTCAAGCAGACTCAGAGAGGAGTGAGATTTCATGCCTTCTCGTAGACTGGTAAAAAGGATCTTTTTAACGGCGCCATAAAAATCAAGACATGAGCCATTAAATTCCTGGTCCACGGTTGGTTCTGTTAAACCATACATCTGTGGGTCCAATTTTTATCTTAATTTTCATCACCGGCAACTTGCATTGGAAGTGTGCCGGTGGCACTCCAGAATGAGACCAACAGTGACTGTGAGCTTATTATGTGACCGATGTCATTCACCGCGTTTACATGAACTGGAGTAACCAGGTATTGTATGTTGATTTCTTAAGGTTCGTGTAAACAAACACCTCAGACGGTATGGCAGAAGATGGGTGAAAGCAAAGGTTCTTTTTCCAAAATACTTTCATTTTTTGCAGAAAAAAAAATAAATCCTAGGCGTCTGAAAATTCTACCAGCAACAAGAAAAATCAATTACATAACCTCAAAAACTGAAGACATAATAACACTGAGACTCTGAGTCTTCTTCTCTTCAGGCAGCACAGTCACATATCTTTAATAAAGTTTAAAATTTTCCAGCCTTGGATCACAGACATGGTTGGCCTCACTGAGACGTCTGGATACTGAGCTGTATGCAGTGTGGGTTTCACAGTAAACAGGTGACTGCAGCGCATGTTTATTCATTGTCCAATTTCCTGACATAACCGGGTTTCTTCTGCGCATGTAAACATAGAGAGTGGAGAATCTACAGAATGCATGAGATAAGCTGAGATTCAGAAGGGTCAAACTGGGTTTTTCTCCCACAAATCAGCTCAAGCTCTGTGTAGCATCAGCTCGTCACGCTCACCAATCTCACTCCTCTGGGGTCCGATGCCGTTGTAGAGGCGGAGGTAGTTGACCTGGCAGTCACTGTCTTCTATGTCCAGCTCGGCAAAGCGAAAGTGGATCCTGTCGCCGTGGGGAACGCTGATCTCCCACTCGCACACCGTGTTGTTGGGGTACGTCCCCGGGTAACCCAGAGAGGACAGAGTCCCGCTGCTGGGGCCAAGCACACTGGGGCCACAGCCATCACCTGCAGGACAAAACAAACAGGCTTTCATTTTTTATTTTAAAGTTTCCTGTATTTCTAAAATTGAGGGGCTCCACCAAGCTCTGCTTACAAGCACACATACTTGTTCTAGTACATCTAGAATTGTCACATTAGTGACGCCAGTTTCGGTGTGATAAATCCAAGTGTTTCCTTCTTTTCATTCACACGGCTTTGTTTGTTTACATTTCTTTCCGCAGGTTACAACAAGTGCGTGCTGTATACACGCTTCACCTAACTTTTCCATCTGTTAAACGTACCATGCAAACGATATCTATGGCGACAGCAAATGAGGTGATAAGAGCGATTTAGCCCAACATCATAGGGTTGGTGGTTCAGCTCCTGTCCACATTTTGCTGCATCTTCGATCTATTTTGATAACTGATTACAGTCACTTATGAAATAAAAGGCCAAATATTTCTTAGTTGCAGCTCCTCAAATGTTTGTTAATTCAGCCTTACTTTGCCATGTGATAGTAAACTGAATATAGAATAACAGGACTGTTGGTCAAATGACACTAGACATTTGAAGATATCCGGATGTTTTATAGACCCATTAATCGAGAATATAACCGGCAGATTGATTGATGATATAAATAATAATTAGCTGCAGCCCTGCTTTGAATAACAGCATGTGCCAAATGAATGTAATGTGTTATAATGAGGTTCAGGAGAGAAGCTGGCTTTGGGTTTTATAGACAATCAAAACTTTTGGCTGTTCTGACCAAAACATAAAATCTAAGCAGCAGATTGTGATTTTGTTTGCTTTTTTGGCAGTTCAAAACCACATCCTTAAAATTTAAGACAATTTAATGAATCTTGAAATCAATTTGAGCTCGGGCTTGTTTAAGTGGAGAGGCATGTTTGTGCGTCCTCTGAGCTGTCAGAGAGCAGAGGCGTTGTGTGTGTTGATGCTGTGGACTCATGGCTCTGAGATAACACTCAGCAGTCACGCTTCTGGGTGCTAAGTGGATGTTCTGGGGTTACGTAAGAGCCTCTCAGTGGACACTATCCAGATGAGCAGGACAAAAACAAAGCCGCTTCCCTCGCTCTGACTCACAAATACTTAACAACTGCATGGCATTCACAGAGTTCAGCTTGCCCTCCTGAAGTTTCCCCTCATGCTCAAAAACAAACCAGAACATCAACTTAATTCAATCAGAAATCAACCTCACTGTTTCACCATCTGCAGACTGAGATGGCTGCAATGATCACACGACATCCCACCAGATAATGAATGTGGAAAACTCAGTTATAGTCCATGTGAAATTTACAATTATGACAAACTGTGTCCACGTGTTTACACTCATGCCCCCACTGCCACCCCACCCCCAATCTCCACCACCTGAGTCTGACTGTAGACTCTAAAAAACTACTAAATATTCGCATTTGACGACAATATGGTGTAAAGTAAACCGACAACCATCAGAACATATTGATCTTTACGTGACTGTAGTGGGGAGTTCACGGTTAATTCGAAATTGGGCTACCTGGAACTAGAAAAAAGGCCACAAGCTCCCAACTTTGCTGTTGTCCCGGACAGAGAACTTAAACCAGACTCCATTAACAAATCTGGCGATTTAAAGTGAGCCAGCTTATCAAGAAACGTAAGTAAGTCAACACTGCGTGAGTTCAAACTTTTAGCAAATCCTTTGGAGCCACACGTTTATTCTGCGATGAACGGGTCCACTAAGCGGCAGTTGTTCCCCTACAATCTCAGTTTTTTTAGAACCGGTCTACCCGGTTTAACTACACCCGTCTTTCACCAAACACACCAGGGCGGGCGGCGGCAGGCGGCGTAAACCAAGCGGAACTCCACGTACACACGGCCATGTAAGGTAGCTTTAAGTGTGGTGGACAATAACAATGTGCTTTCAGCTCAACTCCGAACATCCAAACACCCGTGTTCACACTTTAAACCAGCATGGCCGCACGTCGCTGAGGTTCCACTCGGCTCCTCCAGTTGTCACCGCAGCTGTGTGGCACCAACCTTTCTGCGCTCGACAGCCTTCCGTGGTGAGAATGATGAGAATCGACAGGACGAGAACCCCGGCCCCTGTCGGTCCCCTGCCCACCATTACCGCTCTGCCCATAGCAGCCTGCAGTCTGAATGCATACTGCTCGCTTCTGGACCGGCTGCACCGCTTCAACCTGTACCGAGGGGGAAACACAAACACTGATCTTCAGCTCCTCGAGAGCGAGTCCGCGTGTGGTTTCCTCGCGAGGATGTCTTTTGCTTGCCGTTGAACAATCCAGTGATTTGCGACACTCTCACTATGGAGGTAAGTGTTCCTCACACACATCCAGGCTGTGGAGCCACTTCCTCCACCGAGGCTCCTCCTCCTGGTCTGGAACTGGGATACCCGAGTCCCCCAAGTGGTCTGATCCGGATCCGACGACACCCCCTTAAGAGTAACTCTGTGATGTTGCAGTCTTATACTAAAAATCAGTCAAACCTCAACTGCAACGACTGTAAACATATTAACGGTTTAGACAACAGTAGATATAACAACAGTAGATATAACATATGGAAACAAGAATTATTTTTAATACACTCATCGTAGGGTTGTAATATTGTAGGAGCATACAAGATGTAGAATAAAGTCATAGAAGGCCTTCTAGAATAAAAGGGTTGCTTCAAACCAAGATGGTCTCATAACATGTTTGAATACATTTTTTTTCTGCTCATTTGCGAATAATTAGTTTCTTACTGTTGAGACAATATAACAATAATATAACACATGTTTTACTCATAATATAATTCTCAAAGTATTTTGACTTTGCTTCCTCATACACTCAATAGACAGACCATTGCAATTTAGATGGCAATCAGACTAGATAGATAGATAGATAGATAGATAGATAGATAGATAGATAGATAGGTTAGTTACTGTCATAGAGGAGTGAAGAAACCAGAATTTTGCGTTTTTTGAATGAAAAAATACACAAACCTGTGATTTGACTACCAGAATAGTTGGTGATCTATTTAATAGCTGACAGCTGATCGATCAATCATTGCAGCTCTACATTAAGCACTTCCTGTGATTACCAAATCGTTTACTCACAACGGAAAATACTTTATTACAAGTAAAGGTCCTGCAGAGAGTACTTAAGCTTTAAAAATTAGATAGTGAGCACTGACTTTTTCAGGAGACGTTTTGACATTGACAAAAAAAGGACAAGTGTCAATAATGAAGTTTATGATGGCTGGATTCCATTTAGCTGCGTCCTGGTATTGTTCATGCTGCCTTACTGTCACACTGCACTGGTTTACTGGGACACTTTAGTAGAAGGGTGCCATTGATGTTATTAGTAAGCAGACATATCTCTGCATGTCTGCTGTGAAACATGGCCTGTTGTGTTGAATTATTAAGCAGTATTTTCATGTTATAATTGGTCCAAGTGGTTTTAGTGTTCAATATTAGATAAAAAAAAGACAATTATTAAATAAATAGTAAATGAAGAAATAAAGACAAAATATGTGATGTAGGCATGAAATTATTCAAGCATTCTTTCAAAACTCAGTTCATTATTATGAAATGTTATTTAATCTTATTTATTATCTCAATAATTGTCTTGTTGTCGGTCATTTTGCTTTAATTCCACCAGTTTTTATTTCAAAATGTCCTTATTCCAAAGCCTGTTTTTAGCTGGTAACTTTATTTTTCTGTTTTATTTTGTAATGTCATCACAAAGACAAACAGAGCAGACTCAGTTGTGTGATTGACTGGCATCCTAAATGTGTTGCTGGGTAGATTAAACTCATTTACTTCACACACTCACCATTTCCTCACACACATTTCCTGTCTGCACCATGATCACCCCTTCACACAGCTCATTCAGTTCACACTGTGTTCTCTTTTTCATTCTCTTTTCATGCTGTATATGTCTGTGCTCCTAATGTATTCTCCACACAGAAAGGCCCCTTTTTTCCTCAAGCAGCAGGCACTGAAGGCATGGTGGAGGACACGCCACCAGCGCCCACAGCGGGATTCGAACCGGGACCTTCTGCTAGAAGGTCCCGGTTCCCGGACTCCTCTGTGGAGTTTGCATGTTCTCCCCGTGTTCACCTGGGGTATCCTCCATAAAAATACCCCCACTAAAAACATGCAAGAAGATCACCACCTGACCAATGGTGACAAGAGGAACTGTCCCTGGGTGCCGGTCGACTGGCAGCCCACCGCTCCTCGTCTGCCGTGGAGGAAGACTTACCAGGATGGGTTAAATGCGGAGAAAATAATTTCACGAAGCATGGCGTGTGTGCAGTCTCCTCCCTGTAGCATGTGTGTGCAGTGATTAATAAAGCAAAAATCTTAAATCTTATCTTAAATCTTAAATCTTAAAATGAAATACAATAAAACCTTTTTATTCTGTCTTTCATTTCATTTCTAAAGACAATGCACATTCATCAATATTTCTGTAAATGTTCCACTGTTTGCTCACCAGCACATTTTCCAACTGAAGACTTTTGGCAAGATGCTCTAAAACCAACAGCATATGTATACAAATACATGATAGGCCTACATTGTATAGTATAGCTATATAGTGCATTATGGCTATTTTGTTGTGTGCAGCTATAATTAGCACAGCTTTTCCTTTGGGATTAATAAAATCAAATTTTATCTTTTCTGAGTACTTTGAGCCCCTTAGAATAAGAATCTAATATAATCCAACCATCAAAAAAAAAACAAAGGAGTGAAAGTAGTAAATCTGTTTTCTTAATTATATCCCCTCCCCCCTAATGTAGACAATAAATGTAAGAGGTCTTATAAAAGACACCTGTAGAAGTATAATGCTCAATGCTACTTTCCATCTGTGGTGAATGACAGCAGTAAAAGCAGCCTAACCATTGTGTTGTTGGTCATTCACTGAGACTTATGTAACCTAGAGGCTCCTGTGTGTTTCTGGAATGCAGCTATTTCATAAAGCACAAAGATCTGTGTGAGCTAATTGAAACTTTATCCACCTACCATTCATTATTCCATTTATGTGTTGTCCTTTCAGCTGTGAACCCAGTCTGGCACATGAGAATCTACGTATTGGGATATTAAAAGGTCACCCATTACAGAGTTATTTCAGCACGACTGTGCAGAAAGAAGTTGACTGTGTCTGATTAATGACTGGGTGGCACACATCATACGCCCAGGCTTTAGCTGGACATGTCAGAATAGCCAAACAGCATTAATGGGAAAAAATATTCACTTATTGCTGTTCTCCAGCACACCCTTGCTTGGCAGCAAGCTTTGATGTGATGCAACTGTCAGAGTAACCAATAGTAACACATAGCAACAAACACAGTTTTTAGCCTGTAGTCTGTGCGTAATGTGTCGGATGATTCAGAGATTTTCATTCTGGATGGACGGGCCAGTGTGTGTGTGTGTGTGTGTGTGTGTGTGTGTGTGTGTGTGTGTGTGTGTGAGAGAGAGAGAGAGAGAGAGTGAGAGAGAGAGAGAGAGAGAGAGAGACTGTGTTTCTAGATCTCTGTGTGCAGACTGCAGGCAGACGTCCATGAGGGTGTAAGAAAGTGTAATGTTTGGAGAAGCAGCCGGATCATCACTCATGCTGAAATTGTCCACATTCTCTCACCATACACACAGCCTCCACCTCAGTGTTTCTTTTTTGCATTCACTATCTGTATTTTTATGACACATCTGCACAAGAGGAACTCCAACATATTCACAGCAGCAGGCTTGCTTATCAAGATGTCCCTCTGAGGGACATTCTTACAAATTGACTTGAAAGTCAAATACAGATAACGCACTATTTTGCAGGTTTGGAAATATTTTATGTATGTTTTATATGTTTTATGGACTATGTATGCCAAAAAGTGGACACTTTATTAGGTACACCTGTGCTGTCTAAATTGCAATTCAATGGTCAGTTTTTTTGTTGACATCAATAGAAATGTGTACATCTATTTACGTGAGGTTGTACTTAAAGGTGATGCTGTACTAGACAACATTATATTGAAAGGTGTTTCTAATTTTTTGTCCTTCCTAGGTGCATACATTAGAGGTCAGACTATTAGAAACACCTCTGAAGATAGTGTAGTCTGGTACAACATATCATTGAATCAACAGGCCTATGGCAGTGTTAAGATTTAAGGGCAGATGTATTGAACTGCATTATGTGGCACGGGTATACCGACTGAAGTGGCTACTGAATGTATATATTCCTTCTGTTAGGCAGAAAGTCTCTGACAGAGAAATCCACAGTATGTGGTCCTATATGGACATGACTTGTGTTTGGGGTCAGTTAGACCACAGGGAGCTCCGACTTCCTGTTGAACCTCTCATGAACAAACTGTTCTAAATCTTTAATAACAGAAATCCTCGTGGGCTGGCACCAGCCCCCAGATGAAAATCCATTGTACTGAACCACGTTGTACAGCTGAGGCCACAAACAGAAGTAATGTGCTGTTTTCTTCAGAGACATGCCATCAGTCCAAAATCATGTTTGTTTATTTGTTTTCTCACAAAGCTAGGAAAAGTCTGAGGTATCAAGCTGATGAAACAAGGTTAAGTATGTTTTTTGAGCTGTTGAAGCAGAATATTAGAGTTAAAACTGTCAAAGAGGTGTTGATTCAGCTTTACATCTGATAATGTATGTGGTCTTAGTTTATGGTGGTTATTCATTAAGTAGAATAGTAGAGCTAAGTAGAGCTAGTTGTTTAGTTAAGATAGTAGGGCTATCTTAACTAAACAACAATAATACTTCTGTATCATTATTAATGTCCAGGGTTTTCTTGTGTCATGGGGCAACACATGGGATTTCTGAGGTGGTTCACTTTATGATACTGGTTAAAAAGCCATTAAACATCAATGTTTTGAACTGGTTGTCATTAAAACAGTGCAATAAACTGCCGCATTTAGGAGCTCTGCTGGAACACTTCATATTTTGTGCTAAAGAAAGTAGACTGTACCACTCAGTGGTCACAAAGTATTATAACAAGTTGGAAACAGCTGGCTGTTTTTTATGTTCACTTTCTATGTGGCAGGAGGATCTGTGCTGAAATACCCATCAGATATGAAACTATCACTCCCTCAGTGTGTCACACCACCTATTTTATATGCCTTCAGTCACCTTTGGCATATACAAACCACACTGTACCTGCAGCTCATTATTGATAAATGTACTTGTTTCAATGCAAGCCAAAGTATCACTTGATACTATACGTCTGAATAATTGTGTGTGGATTTTTGATAGTGATGGTAAGTTGAGTGTCAGAGATCTTATCTTTCATCCCCACTGTCAGATGATTTGATAGGGGCTTGGCACAGCCTTTTGTGAGAGCTTAGTCATCACATGCCTGGATCATGTCTGTACCCGCTGATTGCAAGTCTGGGCAATAATCAAGTCAGGAAACAATACAGGAAACAATAGGCTCAACCAAGCTTCGCTGCACTATGGACTATCATATGTAGGAAGAGCCATGAGTATACTGCCAAAGGGAAACTGCAGCTGCTTCACATAAATCACAGAAACTCATGAGGTAGGTGAAAAACAAGTACAATTAGAAGGCCAACTTATAAATAATAACTACAGTAGACTTAATGAAATTAAAAAATATAAAATAGGAGTGAGAATAGAGACTAAAGGTAGGACTATAATGTTAACTGTACTGAGTTCCTGGTACTGAATATACACTGTGCAATTGATAGTAACATACTGTAACCTAATATACGTTTACTGCAATTCAAGCAGATGTTGCTGAAAGCTGTACAGTAAGCTGCATAACTGCCCAGACCACAGAGGAGTCCCCTGTCCTAACAGACTGCAGCAAAGAATATTACATTTGTCACAACAGACCATATTAAAAAAAAAATTCAACATTTTGCTGCAAACATTAAAGGATCTAAGCTTCCTGAAGAAATACAGTCTGCTCTCTCCCCCTTCCTGTGGATGGCCTCGATGTTGCACAACTAAATCCCATGCATGTGAAAACATAGGGCGAGTTGAATGTGTTAGTTGTGTAAATTCTTTGAACTAATAAGGGGAATCGTTACTTGTGCTGCACACCACCAGCAGAAAAGCAAATTATGCATGAGACAGTTGGAGCCTTAAGCAGCTCCTTCAGTAGTACACTGCTGCATCCACCTTGTAAGAAGGGACGCTGCCGCAGGTCCTTCATTCCAACGACTGTCAGACTGTTTAACTCCAGCATCATTTGACGTAGCTCCTGCTTTTTGCGCTACTCGATTATTTATGTCAGCATAAGTTAATATCCATCATATCTGTGTAACTTATCCTGTGCAATATTATGTATTTTTACTGTGCAATAGTACAGACACAATATTTTATTATTCATATTTTACTCATGCAGTTTGAACTCCACTGTGAAATTAAGCCATTCTTCACAAAGCAATACTTTTCTTTAGTACTCTTTTGTATGTAATGTCCATAGCATCCTTTGTATTCTTACTGTTGCACCAAGTGAATTTCCCTTCCCCTTATTTAATGTCACTATGAAGACATGTCAACGATAGGGAAATAAGCCACATTAAAACCACATTCATCTGAGGTCACCATCTCTGACAATGAGCTCCAGTTTATATTCAACATCACTAACAAATTATAGATCAAAATAGAAGTTGTGTTGTAGTTTATTCATAACACAGGGTGGCAGGGGTCCCCAGCTGCATTTGCCCATGGGCCAAAATTTGGGGCTCAATACAACAGTTGGCCAAAAAATATAAACCCAAGTGACACCTCTTGACACCTCTAATAGACAGGCTTTGTGATTCTCCGTGAGTATCTGTAGAGCAGCACTCAGTAACACTCCACCCCTACCTCACTGGCACTGTCGTTCAGAATGAAATGTTAACAGGTATGAACCGAAAAGTAGATTTTATTCAGCTGTTCATATCTCATACTTATGAACCAGTGAGAAAAAGGCTGAGAGTAAAGCAGCTAAATGAAGCTGTGCTCTACAAGTTTCATCCAAACATGTCCTGACATCTAAATGAGCATTCCCACTGATGAGCAGTGATAATAACTTGGGTTGAAAATGCTTGGAGCCTCTTGGTAAGCCTCATATCTGTTATATGGCTCAGTATCCAGACGACAGTCCCTACTAAAAACAGCTAGAAATCAAAGACTAGCTGGGTGCAGGATACGAAATAAGATTCTAAAAACGCTTTTGACCTGTGCACTCCTGACCTCTTGTGGCTGAAATGAGTTTGACATTGTATCGCATGCAAATAAAGTCTGGTGCTACATGGGAAAATTGTCTGTCATTGTATTAATATATTTAGTCTAAGCAAACCAGTTGGAGAGGAATGTTGCCAGTTGACCCTCCTAAAGGCATTTTCTTCATTTCAGGAAGTCAAAAGTTGTAGTTAATACTGTTGGAATACTTCACATTACTTTTGTGTGCCAGGCTTTTTTTTTTTTTTTTTGTTTAAAGATACACTTTGTATTTCGCAGATGTTTTAAATAAACTCAAAATAAAGGTATACAGAAATGAGAGCTTATCTACTCAATATCTCCGTGTAAATACCAGACATTTGTCAGAGAGCTGTCCTTGGTGCTGTACATCATATGATTGACTGCTCAGATATTTGCTAAAATCACAAGCAGCAGATCTACACAAAGCCTGCATGTGGACTTTTTGATGACATCTCTGTGGAAGTAAATAACTGCTGCTCTTTGATTGAGCAAGTAAAAGCAGTTCAATCAAATGTTTCAAGGATCAGTGATCTTCAGTTCTGTCTTATACACAGAAATGGACACATCACTGCAGCCTCAGAAGGACGTAAGCCAAAGACCATATGGAACAAGGTTATTAAAGATATTGATCTGTCATTGAAGGACATTAATGGAATTTCCTGCAAACATTTGAAGTCTCGGCATGTGGCTGTTCTTGACCGGTCAGCTTGAAGGGCTCAGTGGATGTGACTGGTATTCAAACACACTCAGTTGTAAAGGGAGGATTGGACTTTGAAGAATTCAGCCAAGGTCCTGAGAGTGACCACAGGGTCAACAGTTTCCATGGCGACTCCAACCTGCAGGTACTCTGGACCTTCATAATGAATCCAAATAAGTACCCTCAAGATCTGGATGTACAGTATTTGAGAAAATCAATGACCAGGAAAACATTTAACTAATGTGTAGTAATTTTTGCAGCAAGTCTTTTTACATACAGCACCATCTGTTATGTTCCTGGGAGTAAAATTTGTGCACTAAATAATGTGTCCACTGGGAGGCAGTATAGTGCACAGATAAGTTCAAATCAGTCACCTGTACATTATTCTCACCCTGCTGCACTGATTACAAAGAAAAGCCTCCAGATTTCTCACCAGAAATGTGTTCCCAGATATGTGCAAAGCAATATTTGGAAGTCAGTGAGATTCCAGGATTTAGGGGAGGACCGAAAGGCAGTTGTCTCATTTTGATCTGCAGCCAAAGCTTCTGTCTGGTAATGTCATACTTAATGTTTCATATCAGTGGCCCGCAGTGACCAAAGTGAGGACCGACTTGAAGACTTAAACCAACCGGCAAATGTGTGTGTGTGTGTGTGTGTGTGTGTGTGTGTGTGTTACCAGGTATTTATCATGCTGTGGGGACAAAAATCTGTTTACACGGTCACATTGTGGGGACTCACCTGCCCTATGGGGACAAAATGCAGGTCCCCTTAATGTAAATCATTAAATTTTAGGGTGAAGACTGAGGATAGGGTTACGGGTTAGGTAAGGTTAGGTATAGGGATAGGAGTAGGCAAATAGTGGTTATGGTTAGGGTTAGGGTAAGGCTCTAGGAAATGAATGTAAGTCTATGTAATGTGTGTGTGTGTGTGTGTGTGCAGAAACATCAAGTAATAATGCACATATATGCAAGCAATGTACTTAAGTAAAATCTTGAGACGCTTGTACATTGCTGGAGTATTTTACACTTTGAGCAACATTGTACTATTTCTATTTCACAGGGCAAAATATTTCTTCAGGTTACTGCATTTATCCAAGGGCTGTCTTAGTCTTTCCTCAAATGTGTTTATGTGTTTTGTCTGTGTAAGGTTGTAAAAATGAACTCCAAATGAACATACACAACAATCTTCAAACAAGTTCTCCTAATGAATCTTATACATCTCACATCTCTTGTTCCACTCTTGATCCATATTTTTTGTCCAGAAAAGTTAGACATTAAGTGATATTCCTTGAGCTTTTCTCTGTCAGGAGACTGTATCTTTGAATGACTCCTGGGTGATATAGTATAACAGCATTGCACATGTGTGTGTTTTTCCCCCCTCAGATTTATGTTCAACATAATCAATGCAGCTTTGGTTATGACAGTAACAATACAAGGTCTCTGTGTGTTTCCATGCATGTACCTTTTGTTTGTGTGTGTATGTGTGTTATGTCATTCCCTATCCATCAACACAGAAGGAAGATTAGGCAGAGGAACAGTGTTTAAGTGTCTAAGGTCTGTATTTGTCTGTGGTTTTAGTGAAGTGGAAGCAAACATGGGTTTCTAGCTGCCAGTTTGTTCCATATGTTTTGTTCCATTAAATAAACATGTGAGACTTAATGAGTCAGTCTCTGTATCCTGCCCACAGCCTCATGGGAGATCATGGATGGTGGTCCACCACTGTGTAACCATTAACCACTGTCTGTTCACACCATAGCACCCTCCAGTGGGACAGTCGACATGTGTACATACATCAACTTCCTACATACTGCCTCACACAAATAGACATTTTACGGAAGACATACCAACAGTGGTAATCAGACCCGGAGAACAGATGGATGTCTTTTAAGTTGGAGGATTTGCTGTAGTTTTCAGTGGGAACTTTGAGAACAAGCTCTTTTTATCTCAAGACTAAATAATCAGCAGCAGACCCTACAAGCCAAGGGTGACTGTAAATGATGGGTGTCATTTCACCCCAACTAGGACCCCATCTTCACTGGGAATACACACTAATAAACAACTGAACAAGGAGCTCGTTCAGCATTATGTGCACACAAAAACATATGCAAAGAAGACATTATAGAGTGATAAATGATGTACTATAGAGAGTGACACGAGTATGTAAATATGCTAAAAATTTAAATATTGCAGGTTTAGTGGTCTCCTGCTTCACTGTTTCCATTGAAGGAATAGTTTTGGGAAACATGCATATTTGCTTTCTTGCTGAGAGTTGAATGAGAAGATCGATCGATGTTCAATCATATGAAGCTGGAGCCAGAGGCTGATTAGTTTAGCTTAAGTTAAAGACTGGAGAGAGAAGCAACTACTACTGTGGCCCTACAAATGGGCCAATTTTAGCACTGTGTTTTTGTTACCGTAGAATGCGCCCTTCATGTCTACAGAGGGAATGGGTCCTCCTCCACGGAGTCCACCATATTGGACCGGCATGTTTCTACAGTAGCCCAGAACAGACAAACTAAACACTGGCTCCAGAGACGGCCTATCTGATGTTTATGTATTCACGTGCAGGGTTTAACCTGTATTTATTTTTTTAATTTATTTTTTAATAGAGTGTACGATCACTGAATGTGTCAATCGTCTGTCAAACAAGAAACAATGAGGAGGTGGTGGACAATGATGTGTGTGGAGTTTATAGAGGATGGTCCACACAGTTTGTGGATCAGATGTTAAACTAGAGGAAAAGCATTTGTTAACTTATTTAAATGAAATATAAATGAATTAATTGTTTCTTCAGAGAATAAATACCATAGGTTAACTCTGGATTCCCCCTTGCTTAGTTTACAGTCATGCAAGCAGTGGTTCTGGTTTAGATCCAGGACAGGAGTTGAGTTTAAACCTTCTAAAACTGGGGCAGATTTTTTAAGGTGTTGTTTTTCTACTCCTCTGAGTGTTCTGCAATATCTAGTCTTGGTTCAAGGCCCAGAGCTTTTCTTGTGGCTAAGATACTTGGACCTGTGCTGGGCTAGCTCTGTCTGACTGCCCAGGATCCAGTCTTCGTTTTCTGGACACATTCCTTGTCCAGGTGTTGTGTATTTTCTTTTTCATTCAGCATGAACACCCTATGTAAATATTTCCAGGACAAATTCATTCATTTTTCAAACACTCAATAAAAGGTTTCATCTCCCTGGCACCCAGCCCAAGAATCCATTCTTTTTAAGATATTCTCTGCCCATTTAACCAGATTCAGAAAAAGAATGAAACGCTTCAGTTAAGGGAAAAAATGGTCATATTATTTGTTCTGGTACCCGTTTTAATGGGGGAAGAGAAGCATATTTTATAGCATTTCATCTTCCAAGACAAAGTAAATAAACTGCAATATCAATACTTTTTCTCAGGTTCAAAGGTCAACTTGTAGGAGGTCTGTCTGGTCACACTCAACTCCCTTGTACTGTATATGGAACATGCTTGCATGTGAGTGTGTGTGTGGTCTAATGTTTACATATGTGTTTCAAAGAAGCTCCTCTGCACATTGTTTACAATGCAGGTTTTATTGTATGGTCTCCCTCATACCAACTAGCAGGTGACAAATACATTAATGACGGATAGAGAATGACCAAGCGTAGCAAATTTAGCATATAGTTACCTGTTGCTCCTGGTATAGTAATATATTTTATATCCAGTATCGCCCCATAACTTGCGCCACATTTCTCTCCAATACACGTCTTTACATCGTCTCTGTTATGTGAAAAACATTTTTCATTGAATTATGAATACCATCAAAGTGTCCTGAAAAGGAGATACATACAGCAATGTGTTTCACTTTATATCTTGATTGACTTGTTTTTATTTGGGCATTGTTTACCTTCCACAATTTTAAAACAGCTTTTGGATGAGATTTTAAAAAAGAAAGAAAGAGAGAAAATAACACCACAAAATCTCCAAAAAATAACACCACAAAATCTCCAAAAAGCAAATGCTCACATAATCCAATACACATAAAAACAAACTTCCCTACTTATTCTTACCTATTCTTCACATCTTTCCAGAAACTTTGAAATTTCTTTGGTGATATTTTGAGGTGACCACCACTGAGAATTCTGCCACCAGCCCAGACTATTAGAGCTAAATGACATTTGGTTTGTTGAGTTCAAGTAACAACTCATTATATACTCAAGAGACACATGCTGTTCCAGAATCAATTGCAGTAATCCATAGTCTTCACAATGATGGATGTGTCCTTGTACATGGAGTATTTTTGAACGAGGACATACCATCTGTAGAAATGCACCACTCTGGCTTTATCTCTCCCAGTACCAACAGCTATGAATATATCTGTTTGCAGAAGCACTGAATCCTATTCTGACAATGACAAGGAATATACTATAATGTGAATTGGTCAGGTCTGGCTAATACCTAGATTGGTGTGTCCCTTACTTGGTTTTCTCTAAGCTAAAAAAATCTGTAAAAATAAATGAGGCCTCATTTTGTCCAGCTTCATCTTTGATCTTTTTCTGTGGTGAATACAGCATAGGCATCATGATTCTGTAGCCCGTGGTTTACTTATGGTTCATCTGTTGTTACTTCAGAGATATTTTGGTTTTGGCGGTGAGGTTTCACTCTAACAGAGAAGAGGGCGGTTACAACCGTTTACAGAACAGCAAGGGTTTTTGGCACAGAGACAGGTTTGGTTTGGTTTTCCTCAAACCTCTTTTGTTCAAAGTTTTTTTTTATATAATACCCAACATCAGACAACGGTTTGAATAACTCTCAAACTGATTTCTTCCCCTGTCTGTCTTGACATGCACTTAAAATAACACTTAATAATGCGTGGAATGTTTAGAGAGGAAATATGAGTGGGACTGTCCATTGTTCTGGTAGCCCATTATTCCAAAATAGTCCAAAATATGACCCATTGGACCAAAATGGGACCCATCTGTTTAAAATCCTGAAAACAAAAGCTCATTGTTCCAGACATACACATTCTCTCTATGGAGATTTTGCCTTTTATCTCTGTTTAGGGTTAAGGTATGTCGTTTGGTGTAAGGCCAGAATGATAGCTTTTGTTTGATGTTTGTTTTGTGCCTGACTTCTGTATTGGCAGCCACAGTGTTTTAGCACTACCAATTCTTATTTCTTTTTTCTCTGTTATGTGCTGCAGCTGCAAGCGGAATATGCCCCAAAATGTCAAAGAATTAAGTGCTTACATCTCCAACTGTTTTGAGTCCATCAGATTGCATATTCCTCATAGGAAACTGGGAAGGGACCAAGAGAGGACACTGTACACCACTCCTAGCCATCTACATGTCAAAAAGGTGTTCTGCTTTTACAGACCAGTATAAAGTTGCTAAGGAACTCTGCTTAATTCTTCTGTGAAACCTGGATGCATGACAACATTATCAACACTACTGTGGAATTACCTGGACACCACTGTGGCATGTGGGAAATCAAAGGAAGGAGGTATCTGTTTTCACATCACTAACAACTGGTGCAAGGCTGCAGAAAAAACATACCCACAACGCTGCCTCCCACACAAAACCATCATAAGGCACAATAACCATAAGCACCACAAAGAACTAGGATTTAGGGATGGTGACATGGGTACTTTCAGGCTGCCTAAACAGAACCTTAAGAACGCAACCAAATCTGCCTAGGAGGAATGCAAAGCCAGGCTGGAGCACGTACCAATGACTTTGCAGCCATCTGGAACACACTCAGGACGGAAGAAGAGCTACTACTACTACTGCTACTACAACTACTCTGCTAAAGCTGGTGTTAACTCTAATACTACTAAGGTTGCTACTGCTGCTGCTACTGCTATTACGCCTACTAGTGCTATTACAACCCCTACTACTATTAGTGCTACTAGTACTACAACTACTGCAACTTCTACTCCTGTGACTACTACTAGTGCTCCTGGTACTACTATTTCTACTGCAATTGCTACTATTACAGTCATTACTGCTGTTGCTACCACTGCTACTACAGATAAATATTGCCTCATTTTTTTGCATAAAACGTAACCAATAAATGGCACAAACAAACTATTTGAAAACTGTTTTGCGTCACAGTTTCTAAAATACATTTCGGAGCTGCATTTCTTTCAAGCATATTATACCTGACATGCTTGGCTGACATGCCAGAGTCGTGGTTTGACATTTAATGATGGCGGGCAGTGTGTGTAGGGTGAAATAACACAGGGTAGTGCAGTGGACTGCCTAATATATGGGCCATCTGGGACTGTAGACTGTATGTTAACTGTTCTCCCCTGCCACCAGGAGTACCAACATTTACAGTCATTATATAGATTATTTCAGTGTGCTTTAAGTCACAAGGCAGATGTTAAATAGTGCTTCTGTGTTAGCACAGCAGTTGACAGAAACCTGAGATGATGGTGGGTCAATTTCAGAGAATAAACGGCATGAAGTGAAGTGGAGTGTTTATTCACTTATTAAGTGTAGTTTGGTTGTATTGTCAGCATGTGGCACTCTTTCTAACTATGCATGTGCATTGGCAGAGTAAGAAATTATTTCTGTTATGGGGGACAGAACTTGCTTTAATCTTATTTTACTTGGATCTATCATCCATATTAAGCCATTTGTCATCATGTTTTTAGTATGACTTAATAGTATTGACACATGTACTATTGTCCATTAATTCCATTAATTTGTCACTTACAGGATGCTACTGATCTTTTGAGTACCGACTTTGTAAATGCTTGTTTTTTTTCTTTCAGTGACCACACAGTCTTATCAAAATTAAATGGCTTCTGTCCTAAATTTGCTACGGAGTACCACATAGGAGGCATATGGCAAACTGCTGAAGCCAGAGCCGTCCTGTCCCCACATGCTGTATCCCAGTATCAGATCTGTTTGTTCCAAGTCAACATTGAGTCCTATGAGCATTCCATACATACTAACACCTCACTGCAGAATACCCTCCACACAATGTCCTTCAGCAAGCACCTGTGTTTATAGCTCAATACCTTACCCTTTCACCTAATGGAGAAAACAGCTTTATTATTTATTTGGTTCAAAAAATAGAGGTGAGTCAGCATCATAAGAAAAACTTATGACCAAACTTAGAGCGTATGTGAGTGTGTGCTACAGCATGTTTACAAGATCTTAACATGCATGTGGAGATGTATACCATTTGTGTGCAGCTACATTTCAAACATCTGTAATATGGCAAATCAAAACGGCCATTTAACCTCTGACCTCTCACCACCAAAATTCTGCAATGAAGTCATATCCCAGGATTCATATCAAGCTATGGCTAAAACCAGTGACAATGATAATGGTAATCTTAAAAAATAGAGTGAGAGACACCATAGTGAATAACTGTAAACAGACTTTGCGAGTTAATAAATCTGCATGAATCATGTGGCTTAAACGTCCATTGAGGTTTCTGCTCCTCTGACGAGACGAAAAATTACAGCAGATGAAAACACCAGGTCCGTGAGGAGAATTTATATCATATACACATGCTGTATTTCCATCATGTTTTCCATCATTTGAGGTTTGACTGGAACTCATTTAAATACAGAAGAACAGGCCTGAAACATCTGTTTACTTTTCTGTCCATGCATGAACGTGTGCCAAAACATCTTATGCCTCTGTCACTCACTTGTTTCTCCCACGCTTACCAGTAAATCAAATGTGACATGCATCCACAGACTGTCTGTCTTCCTCTGACATGTCTCACAGTATATCACTCATATGAGTCTGTCTGTTTGCCAAAATGAGCGTGCAAGTGCATAGGACCGACGCTGTAGTACCACAGTGTGATAAGGGAGTCTGTGGGGTTCTTTACATATGTGTGACTGTAGGGTGTTTTGGATTATCCAGCAGGTGTGACTTTACATTCCCATAAGATTTTCCTCCACTAACAAAACCTGTTCACTGGGGTCACAGTGACAGGAACACATTATAGGGATAGTTCATCATTTTGAGACATATGCTTATTTACTTTTATCAATCCAAATCAATTTCGTATCTGCAAATTAATTACATACATGAATGGCATTCATGTCATATTGGATGGAAAGTAGTGATAACAAATTATCACATGACATCCTTCATGAAGTACATTTCCTCTCCACTAAGCAGTCAACAGAGAGACACTAATTAGACTGCAAGTCAGCACCTCTGCAGCTCGCTGCTGCAGACAGATTGAAGTGAAGATAAATCCACTTTTTAATCTAGAGTTTAAAAAACAAAGTCTGAGCTCTCCTGCTGATGGTAAATGGCTCTGTATCAGAGCACAATCTGGTGTGAATCTGGTGTTTCTTCCTCCAGAAGCTCCAGTCTGCCCCTGGCTTTCTCCTCCAAAGCTGCCCAGCTCTCGGCAGCTGTCTGCTGGTGTCTGTCCCTCTGAGCCTCCCAGTCCTCACAACGCAACACTGCATAAATCTGCATTCATGTGTTCATTTATGTGGAAGTCAACATTATGAATAAAGCTTCAAACTATTCAGTGTAGCCCTATAAGCTAAGCTAACCACGAAACAAGTGTATTTCCCAAAATAGGCACTCCTACAGATGACAGTCACCACATGTGTGAACTCAAACAAAGGCATATTCATTTGAGAAACATCTGACAAATTTGATTCACTCTGTTTATTTTTGGTGTCCTGTAAAAGATTTAATTTGGATAAACTGCTGTTTTATATGGGCCCATGAGAGAGAGAGACTTTTGAATCCAGCTCGACCCACCAGGCCACCTCATACCTTGTAAATGGTGTACCCGTCTCTCTCAGTTGAATGATGTCATGGTTGGACAGCCCCGGGTGAGAGACTGGAATGTTACAGCCTGTTGATTGAGGCAAAGGATTGTGGGCCGGGTGTTGTGTATGTGTGTTTTTTAACATGTGGAATGAAGAGACTACGGAGGAGAGACTGTGCACGTGTTTGTGAGTGTGTATACCCGTGTGCCTGTTTTGGGGCTTTGCTGCAACACTGCTGTGTGAAGACTTGTCTCAGTACAGGCCAGCTGTGAGTGGGGTAGTGTGTGGACTGTCTGTACATTCACAGCAAACTCACAAAGCTAAATAAGACCACTACTCACTTTGAGACACAGACACATGTCCAATGGGATGAATATATGATTGCAGCCAGAGGGTTTGTGTTGCCTGTAGCATTAGCCAAATTCAGTGGAGACCATGGTGTTTAGAGTCATAATGGCTGGTCATGGTGGTTGAGCTCAAGCCATGGGAGCCTCCAGTGAGGGACACATCAGACATTTATTTCAACTTTGGGACAGAATTAGACAAAATATGTGATCAAGTAGTTTGTGTTGTCCATAACCCAAATTCTGTAGTAGATACAAGTGTACATGACTGCTGATTTTGAGATAAAATAAAGGTTATGGGATTTTGACCTCACTGGAATGCCTCAGTTCTTAAACCCCACAGTGTGTATTTGTTTCATGAGGTGGAGGTCTGTGGGAGAGGGAGGTGGTGGTACAAGTCTCGGGAGCCCCGCTGTGTGAGCAACCAAGTTGTTTTCTTAAAAAACTGAATAACAAACCTCTGGCCTTGTTGGTGTTGAGACGAGCATTTTTGAAGGGACACAGGGGACTCTTAAAGCTAGTGATTTATTGCCAGACCCATGGTAAGATGCAAGAAATGTGAAGTACCCACCCTGAGTGTAGCAGGTGTGGGCTGAAGGCTGCGACAGTATGGTCATCATAACCTATGATGATGGGTTCAGGACTGTACTAACTTTAAGAATACTGCAGATCTATCCGTTAGTAAGCCAGCTACACATAAATGTGTATTTCACTGCCTGAATGTGCTATTTTGTGGATATTTTAGATATTAAATTGTAGAGAAAGAACAGCCGTTACTTTTTGGGAAATACCCTACCTGTGAATATGATGATGATTAGTATAAACTGCTATGCTATTTGGCATTTTATTGACAATAACAAAATTATCCAGGGAAAAAAATCTCTATGTTATCAAGTAATCTTTATTTATTTGAAAAGGTGCTGTCAGATTATTTTAGCTCATTTATAAAAAAAAAAAAAAAAATCAGGTATTGCTATCATGGAAAAAGACTGATAAAGCAAATTGTGGCATGAATGATCTTCATTCCTGAAAATTCTTGAAACTGGTTTATTAGTGGAAATTATCTCACATCACGATTATATTTTCTTCTCTTATTTGTGAAAAATATATATTTTTAGGACTCAATAATGGATATCAAGACCAGAATCTGCAGGCATGCTAATGGATCTGTGAGACTGTACTGAGCTAAATGCTAATGCCAGTGTGCTAATGTTTTCTAATTAGCACTAAACACAAAGTACATCCGAGGCTGATGGGAACAAATTTAATTTTGATCTGCTGTTGGTAGAGGTAAAGGGTTACCGAGGTTATAGTTTTTCAGTTTTCTGGGCACCACGAATGTCTGAACCAAATTTCATGCCAATCCACCTGACAGTTGTTGAGAAATTTTAGTCCAGACCAAAGTGGTGGACAGACTAAACAATGTCACCATCCATAAAGTCATGTTAGCTAGCATGCTAGCATGGCTGAAAATGACTTGAAGAGTGAGATTTATTCTGTGGCAGCATCCATGCCAACATGATATGTGTAGTATATACTTTAATCACTCCTGACGCTGTTTAGAGTTTCTTGGTTTATGGCCCTCCATTGTTCATGTCAGGGGTTAGTTCAGTGTGACCTCTGGGGTCACAGAAGAAAGGTCAAGGTTCAGTGTCCTGGGCACTGGGGCAAAAGTTCAAAATAGTAAAAGTTTAAAAAGAAAGAAGCTGATCACACACTTGTTGAAAAGCATTGTATGCATAACCGTGATTTACTTGCTGTCTGCTGAAAGAATCCCCCAGCAGCTGGATGCACATGGGTGACATCATGAAGAGGTAAATATTAACTTAGTGTGGGATCAGAATCCGGCAAGAGGCACGTAAATATTTTCAGACTATATTCAGATAATTATGCAGCATGGGGATAATCTTTTTAAAAAAGAAAGCATTGGTTCCATAGCTGACAATGTCGGCGGCATAAAATTATTTTCATGTTTTGGTGACACTGATTGTTTAATAGATCACTTGTATTTTTGGGTGCTTGCCGGCAGGTCTAAATTCCACAGCTCCCTGTCCGTACGGTCGAGGTGACATGGACACTTTCAGATGTTTACTCCTGTTTGCACTGCAAATTCCAAGATTGCCTCATGGTGAAGAGAGAAGGAGTAAGGAATGTGGAAGCCTTACAAACTCAGATGCCATAAACTCATCTAAATATGAGACTGAACTATGGGATAGCAACTCTTAAACTGTTAAAAACAGATTCCTAACAATGAGTTACTGTGGCGATGGGCTGGTCATCTCTGCTTTATGACTGTAAAATGTAAACTCACAGCTGTGCTTCTACAGTTGCCATGCTGGACACTGAAGCAGAGACAGTGGGTTGCTGGTACCCTGTAAGCCTTTGGCCACCGTGTGCATGCATTCACAACACAGAAGCTCACACAGTTTGAAGAACGGAGTCACAGAAAATGCTCTGGAGACAAAGAGCGACAGACAGGCAGTGATAAATGGCAGACTGGACACAGATTTCTAAGTCTGATAAGAACACTTCAGCACATGTCCACACACTGACATGCACTCTGTGCCTTCTGTCTGAACGCCATCTACATGTTTTGACTATTGAGAAGCAGCATTTATAGTACAAGCAAATGAGTGTTTTTGTTCAGCCTCTAAGTGGTACTCTACGAGAAAGCTGAGGAAGAAACACAAATACCTAGTGTAACTCTCATCAGGGGCTCTGGACAATGTCATGCATAATATGCATCATAAACTTTCCCAGGGCACAGACGAGGCGTGCCAGCTGGTGGGAAAACAAAGACATTCTATAGTGTATAATGCTTGTAATGCTGTGTTTGGGTAAGTGTGCACAAAATATGTGTGTGATCGGTTGTGTTGGTGTGTGTGTGTGTGTGTGTGTGTGTGTGTGTGTGTGTGTGTGTGATTGTTCATGCTTGTTCACATTTAGGAACCATGTTCTTATTTTATTCTAATATACCAGGGAAGAGCATCATGTGTCTGCTTGCTTCACTCAGGATTCACTCATGCTTCAAATCCCTATGCAGTGGCTACCACAACTACACAGATATACAAGTATAAGTATACAAGTATTTTAAAGCTGTTAGTTTAGTCCCTTATACTTAAACTTATGGTTTATACGTGGTCATTTTTACTGTACACTATGTGATATACAAAACATACAGTATAAGTACCACATAATGTACAAAATCTGTATGAAAGTGGTCATAATCCTTTGAGTCCTGATATTAGAGTTTGATATCAAAACCTGCCAGCCAGTATTTCCACATGTGAGAAGAAATAGCATAACAGTGAACAGTATCTATATCTAGTGCAACAAGCTGTACACACACCACTGATATAGTTGTGTATGTGTATCACTGGATAAAGTCGATATGGCAGACATGTTAGCAAAGATTTATTTATTTACACATCCAGCAGACACAGAGCAACAATAGCATCAATTTAGAGTCATGTGTTGATTGTAAATCCAGTACCCACTTTCCTTTTAGCTGTGTTTTGGTCTCCACCAGCTTTAGCTGCTAAATGGTTCTCGATGTTGACGGTATAGTCAGTATAGTCATTCAGTCAGTATAGTCTTCTGCTTTTAATGTAAAATTATTGACTTTTACAGCTTTCAGTTAACTACTATACTGTAAGTTATTGACCTAATTTGGCACAAGAACAAATTGAATGCTGAGGTGAGATGACTCAAAGTGGAGGGTTTTACAGTATGGAAATTACAGGACTGAATCAGTGCCCAGGGTCCACTTTCACATGCAGCAGCGTGCAGTAGAACAGGTGCAGGCCGGATGGTGAGAAGCAGTCGTGAGGCCCATTGAGGCTTCATTAATGGAACAGGAAGAGAATTGAAGCAGGAGAACAAACACACACAACTCATTACCCCCTGGCTATCGTGTACCTTTCACACCGCAACTCAAAGTGTGTGCCTGTGTGTGTGTGTGTGTGTGTGTGTGTGTGTGTGTGAGTGTTGCATTTATTGCATTTATATGAGTTTTGTGTTTAAGTGGGCAGGTGGGGAACAATTACAAGCTGTGCCCCTCAGAAATGAAAATGCACTGTATCTTACGGTTTTGGGTTGCATTATATGTCCAAATGTGACAGTGAAGCTAACAGAAAGGTGGATAAAAACAGGTCACCTTATTAATGAAAGATGCTGTCATTAGAGCTTTTTCACACGTACATAAGGCAATACAACAAAAGGATTAATGTTTTCAACTGTTACATATACTCAAAAATACAAAACTCTTAAGAACATCATCACAAAAGACTGACAGTCCTCGTTCATCAAGTCACATTGAGGGCAGTAAGCTGACTAAGCTGACACTTGGCTGTTGGCGATGCAACAGGACATCCACCCTTTTACACTACTGTGTCACTTTGGAACCACACACACCCACTGTCTCTCATACACTGACATATTAAGCCACCCTCAACCTGGAAACACTGCTGGCCTCTGTTCTGCACCTAGAGTTACAAGGTGAAACAAGGTGCAAAACGATTGACGCAATAAAAGAGAAAACACATAGTCATAGCTGACGTACAGTGCAAAGGCTGTATGCACACGTACATACTGTATGATAGTTGAGGCTGGACATGTCAGAGTTACTAAGCTGTTGCAGACAGGTGTAAAAACTGCCCTGGAAAGTGTCTGCAGTCACAGACCAACAAAGAACCTCTTAGAAAAAGAGTATTTTTAGTCTGTGGCTGTGACTGAATGGTTCCTCTAAGTGCTCATCGCACAGCTTTTCACGACATTTAATGCTGCCTAACTGTTTCACGCTATTGCTGTCAAAGGTGTAAATGCAAGGATGTCATTTTTCCTTCTGCTTCTATGTGAATGCAGACGTTAAACTTATATTGATGGAAGATGATCCTCATATGATTGAAGCAAAAAGCCTGAAAAAATAGACCTTTTTTGTTTCAGTGTACTATACACAGAAATGGAAGAAGCTCTAGGAAACAGAATATACTATTTTTAGCTACAGTCCCACATTTTACCTCAATAACATGACAGTAATATCAGAAGTAAGTATGCTCACAAAATTAACACTGGTGTTCAAAGTGGAACCTATTCTAAATGCATTATACTGTTGGATGGCTGCATTGGCTGCATTATATTAACATGTTTCTTTATTCATTTTTTTGAATGCTAAATCTGAGATTTAATTACAGCACAAGTTTTATTCATTTTGTTATTTTCTTTGAATACTCTTATTTCAGAAATTACGTCTAATTTACAGCTGTCAGATTAAAAATTATTAAAAAGTCAGTAATACTGAAGTGTTATTAAGTGTCATCAGCTGGGTTAGATCTCTTCTCATCTCTGAGTATACAAACAAATTTCTAATTGCGCAGTTACTGCAAGTACTGTAATGTCTGTTTTGCACAATGTTTCAAAACATTCAAAACATCATAATTAAACATTTACAGACCACCAAATATTATTTGGTGGTCTGTAAATGTTTAATTATGATCTTGAAAGTGTGCATGCATGCGTGCATGTGTACTTGTGCTTGCTACATAGTGAGGACCCGAGGTTTTTAACCACAGAGTGGGGACATTTTTGGAAAGTGAGGACATCTTGGCCAGTCCTCACAACTTCAATGGATGGTTTGAAGGTTAAGACTTGGTTTTAAGGATTAGGGTCAGGGTTAGGCATTTAGTTGTGAACATTGAGGTTAGGGGAAAGGACTAGGGAATGCAGTATGTCAGTGAGCGTCCTCACAAGGATAGAAGTACAAGGTTACATGTGTGTGCGCGTGCACCTTTGGCCGTTTCACAGTTTTTTCCCAGGTGTGTGCCAGGACAGGTGATTTTAAACAACCAGCTCCAGTGTGTCTGGGCACATACACAAGAATAATGAATTAGTCTATTCTCAAAAGCGCACAGTGGCCTGCGAATCACAGCATTAATGAGGGAAACATTCCTGTTTATCATTGTCATCCACTGTGGGTGCTCAGCAGGGGGATGTGAGCATGTTTTGCCACTATAAATGATGGCATGACTTTTTGGGAGGTTGTATTTACTCTCAGTCAAGTCACCATCCCTCCATCCCTCCCTTCCTCTCCCACCCACCCAAGTGGCTCCACCCTCCAGCAGATATAAGCTGTGTCCACAAGGTGTGCATCTGTTATGAGCACATATCCCAGGGTTCCCTCTGTGTGGTTGTCTGCCTGCCGGCTATTCTGTCTGTTAGTCTGACAGCAGTGATTATTTCCCCATAAACGGCCACTCATAAAGGTAAGCACTGTCCTATTGTCACTATTTCCTGAGTTTCATACAGTATGCTTTTGCTTTGAATCTCTATTAGCGTGATTTACGTTTGACTTGATTTATGCAAGTACTTTCTTAAATGTCTGCGTGAGAGTTGTTTGTGCATTCTGAGTTGTTACACTACATGCTATGCATCCAATATATCTTCTAATCAGTAAATCCGAAGTTTGCTTTCATTGTAATTGTAACATGGCAGCAACGCATTGTGAAAATATTGAAAAGGATGAATAGCTCATCACAGAGGGACCCATTGCAACATTCAAAATATTTTTTCGACACTCTTTTGAGTTGGAATTGTTCATTTTCACATAACACGTCCAACTTCAGCTTTGATTAAAGCTTTAGAAGAAGATCTCATTGACATATATCACATTAAATTTGTCTCAGTGACAGAAATTAAATGTGAGAGCTGTTATGATCTGCAGGGTGCTCTGAAAGGCCTCATAAATATGACCATTAAAGTAATGGAGTTCCATAATTTCTGCAGATCATCATCCTGAAGAGAAGTAGGCAGAACATCTTTCAGACTAGAGTGGTGTCTCCCAAGCTGCTACACACACAACATCTGTAGTTAGTCTGCTTCCTCCAGGGCTCCACACAGCTGAAGTATGTGCTGTACATCCATCTGTGAGAGGATGCCAGTGCTGAAGGCAAATACACATTCATATGTTTTGTGTGTGCATGTGTGTGTGTGTGTGTGTGTGTGTGTGTGTGTGTGTGTGTGTGCAGAAAGCTGAAGCCAAACTGTCAGATGTGTGTGATGGGGGCAAGAGCAGCAGTTTGGTGAGAAGTGACTGCAGAGCAAACACTGTCTCTCCCTCTCTGAGCAGCTCTGTCTCTTTGGCCTCATTTGCTTTTTAATGCTCTTTCTCTGACATTACTCATCAACTTGGCGCCTTGTCAGTCACTGTTAAATGATTCACTTGCTGTAAGGATGAAATATTCATGGCTTGGATATATTCAGAATTCCTCCTCCTGATCAGATATTCAGAGGAAGGGTGCAAACTGAGGAATGGATCTGAGGGTTCATATGTTAAGCCTGAGCAATGACAAATTTGTGTTTTCACATTAGGTCTGTTTGTATGACACTGCAGCTGAGATGAGATTTGATACCACAACACCACAGGTCTTTTTTTGGACAGTATGGATTTTCAGCCATCCAAACAGCAAATTACAAATCAAATTCTTGCGTGAAACCAATGTAAGGAAAAATATTTTGATCAATTTTGATGAATATGTGGCATCAGCACAGACTGGCCAGCATTATATTGTGTGCAAATATAAGCTTTAAAAGTTTAAAAAAGTTAAAAGTCTTATATAAAAGTTTCTGAAGGTTATCTGCATTTCTCACCTTCTTTTTTAAGCACTGATTCATCCTTTGTTATTGTTTCACATAAAGTTTCTTTCTTTCTCTCCTTCATTCTTTCTATATTGATCGCATCATAATATAAAATCAGTGAATGACCGCTGCAGTGACCTCAGAGTGTGAATAAGCTAGAGAAGACCTTCAAATATAGTTGGTTCTGTGCAGAAGATGCAACCTTTCAAATGGTGTGTGTTTGTATTCGTGTGTGTATGCTGTGCAAACAGCACTGTGTCCTCTTGTACGCGTTATTCAGCAAACTTCAGGGATGCACAGGACAAAAGGACCCAGTGAAAACCAAGAATAATGGTAGAGAGAAAGAAGTAAACACTTTTGTCATTAAGCTGCACAGCTGTGGCAGTGTGTGTCTGAGTGTGTGTGAAGGAGCTGTATTCCTCTGGTTTGTGTACAAGGTCTGTTTGAACGAGCACGTTTGCAGCATGACTTGAAGAGGTGTTAATTTTATGAGGTGTGCTTTGTGATAAAAGCTGCGTTCAGGGAGCCGAGGAGCTGCAAATGTTTTTCCCTTTCACTGAGAAACCGCAATGTCAGGGCACTTACCAAGATTGCAAAAGTGCAAAAGTATTGCTGGCTTAAGGCTAAATTTGTAAATGGTTTGTGGTGCAGGGAGGAAGGCAGAGTGGTTTGGAAACATGTTCAGTGGGATTTAAACACTAACTTTCGGTCAGACTGCCTGTTAGACGCAGAGACAAATTCAAAGACATCATTTGGACAATTGAGTGAGTAGTTTGGGTGCAAAATGTTTCTATAATGCTTCCTTTCTCAACACACATAAATGTAAAACACAAGTAAAGTAAATACATGTGCACGTGTGCTCATGTTCATGCTCATCATTGTTCAGTCTTAAATCTTTGCAGAGACTGTGATTAATACAATTTGACCTTTCACATCCCATCACCGCCAGACTTTTCTGTTGTGCCTTTCGCTGCCCTGTTAGCGAGAGGGTGTAAAGAGACACACAGTATCACCCTCTGACTTCCACCACAGTCTGCAAGGTCACCGAGTGGCTTCAGGTCACTGAACCGGGATGTTTCCAAAGGAAGAAAAGGGCCAGCAAGGGTAAACAGATAGAAATGAGGCAGAGGGTGAAGATGGTGCAGAACAGACATTGCTCTGTTCGCAGAGAGACACAGGAAGAAAGGGAGACGGTGAGAGGAGAGCTGCCTGTATCTGACAGAATACAGAGAACAGACAGATGTATCTGGAGACATGCGGCTAGTAAACACAAAAAAGAAAAAGATACGAAAATTTGGAGTTTGAAAATGAGACTTTTTCTCTTTTTTGCAATAAGCATAAAGCAATAAGCACAAATACATTCCATCCTCAGGTTTTAGCGTCCCTGATGTAAACCTTCCTCCGAGCATCTAGTGGTCCATCAAAAGTACCAATGAAGCTGAGGATCATTTTGACACACTGTAGTTTTGATATCTTATTCTTTCTTCACACGTTTGTTCAGGGGGTTGCACAGCTGCTACATTTTAATGAGATTCTGGAGATTGCAGCTCATATAAGCCGCAGTGGCTAACACCTCAGCTTCCTCTGGGTGAAGGTTGACTCAGCAAAAACAACATCTTACAGACACACGGTGCCCATGAGTCCTCTCACATCGCACGCCTGATGGTCAATTTACTGTGTTTCGTTTGTGTAAAATGTCAAAAAGATGGACATCTGGAAGTAGTTGTGGAAACAGAGGCATACACATGCACACACATACACACACATTACGTACAATGTAGACTACTTTGAGGTTTGGTTATTTTTGAGACTGTCTGGGCCAGGCTGAGAGCTCAGTGGTGTATGACCAGCCACACATGAATTTGGCAGCAGATGTTGAAAAATTAGGCTTGGAACCACAGATGTTTATACCTCCTAGTCCCTTTGGGCTGTTGGACCATGCTTAAGACGCTGGGTTAGATTTGAGTGACAGAATTCACTGAAGACGACAGGATATGGCAAGTCTGATATATTAAAAGATAATAAATAATTTGACATAATCTTTACTATTTCAATATGTTTACTCAGAGAGGTGGACTCAACTTTGCTACTTGGACTAGAGGCCGTGGACCCCAGGAAGAGTAGTTGTTGTAGACAAATAGACAATAAACACAGTGACTTGAGACTTGATTTGAGACTCATCCTCTAAAGACTTGAGGCTTGACTTGGACTCAAGATTTGGGACTTGTGAACTATCAGTGAACATTCCCTCCCTTCTCATCACGCCTATGCTTCAACTTCTGGTATACCAGCCACAAATGACTGTAAGCTGCAGCATAAACACCATGGTGAGTGTACCTGTAGCTCCTGTGCCATTTGTCATAATCTTTGGCTATAACAGCATCATCCAAAATGCAAAGCCGGCGGTATCAAAATAAAGAATGCTGGATCGATGCATCAGACTTTATCAGGGACCTGAAAATGCATCCAGATGAGTAAAACACCTGGTAATGTCAAAGTTAACATTAGCACTTAAAGTGAACAAATATGTTTAGCTCAGCGTCAGCTATCTAACATTAGCTTGTAGCTAAGGGATGTTGACTTGATTAGATTGCTGATTTGCTGACCATTTTGAAAAGATGAGTGAGTGAGTGAGTGAGTGAGTGAGTGAGTGAGTGAGTGAGTGAGTGAGTGAGTGAGAGAGTGAGTGCTTGCCTCACCTGTTTGCTTAGAGTGCTGGATTTGCCATGAGTATAAAAATGGTCAGTCAAACTAATCATCCATGTTTCACTGCCATCAACTGCTGGCTAACTTTAAACTGAGAAAAAGGCCACATTAATTAACATGGGCTACAGACAAGTGGGTCCTTTCTTTTTTAAGTAAGACCTCAATAGTTGGTCTGTGCTGTAGCTGTATGTTCATGTTACAAGGCAGAATACAGTTATTAACTTTAAAGGGAAACTGCCATTGTGTGTTTTTTTTCCATACTGCATTGCAACCATGGAGGAGGCCTGAGACTTGACTTAGATGAAGGATGAATCCTGATGAGTTTCAGTGACCTGGCTCAATAAGTACTAGATGGATTGCCATGAAATTTAGCTGAGCCACTTCATCCCTTCAGAATGAACTGCACTCACTTTGGTGATCCCCTGATTCTTCCTCTAATGCCATCACCAGGTGAAATTGTTGATTTGTCCAATACTTTGGTTTATGACAAAATATCTATAATATGTTTACTGGACATGATGTTGTGTGTGTTTGTTCTTTCATCTCCAATTTTATCCACTATGTGTGCACGCATGTCCTCTCCTTCCTCGTAAAAAGACCGGTATGGATACAGTGTGAACTGAATCACACCTTAGTGACATTTGCCTGGCATGAAAATGTAGAACATGGTTGCTGTTCCTGTTTAGTCACTATTACAAATTACTGCATGTCAGAGTCATTGAGGGAGTCAGATTGTTTTACACCAGTGTGTGAAAAATTCAATTGTAAAATCTTACAAATGTGAGAAACACCTCATAACAAGTTACTCATGCTACCATAACTCACAGCTGTGGCACATTTCTATGTGATTTGATGTCTGACATCTGTATGGATATAGATGGGGGGATGACACCAGCATTTTAAACTTAAGTCAGTCGGTATAACAGACTTCTTTATAGTTACTTTATTATGACTGCACCCTTCTCTCTGTCTGTTTTCTCTGGCAGCAAATTAAAATGTGGAAACTGCTGCTTAATGTTTATGTGAGAGTCTGAAAGTGGTCCTCTGGAGGCAATGCTTATGTAGAATAATGTGTTGGAGAGAAGCACAGCAGGTAAAGGCAGGAGGTGTTTTCATCACTCTGTGGTCGCCATGACAAGGTTCTGGTGTTGCTATGTGACACTGAACAGACCTGTGTTGTACGGTCCCTCTGATCTGTAGTCGCAAGTTTTGTCAGAATATTTCCACCCTTTTAAAAACACCTACAGACACACACACACAGACAGACCAACACTGAGCTGAGACAACCTTAAAAGGTAGTAAAACTGTCACATTTATTTTCTTAAACCATTTTACTGCATGTATGTGAGTATGTATATACATATATGTGTATATGTGTGTGTGTGTGTGTGTGTGTGTGTGTGTGTGTACAAAATTTTATGTTAGTGAATATACATAGAATATTGTCATATATCATATATAAAATCTTATCTTGTATAAGGGATAATGCCTGACAAGGTGTCCATTATCAGGAATTAATGTGCGGCAGGGAGGCCAGAATCATCAGAGACACAGTGAGGATTCAAAGTCAATAACACTGTGTATGGTTGACAAACAGTCAATAAAATTTGACCAAATGTTCACCAACAAGACTAGCTAGCTATTCAGCCATGTCATAGTCCCCAGACAATATTTTCATGAACAAATGACAGGCCATGTGTACTGTTGGTAGCAAGTTGCATAGCGAATGGAAAGTGAGATGATTGCAGAAGGGCAGTATACATTTTTCACACTGTGTTTTCAGAGGATGAGGCACTGAAGGACTAGCATTGTAAACAAATCTTAATACTCCCAGTGTTAACTTCTTGTCCCTTTTCTTTTCAATTGCTCTTTTTTAAGCTGTATCCCAGCCATCAAAGTTGTGACATTCTCCAAATAGGTTGAATGAAATGTTGAAGTCAGTCTTGTAATTAGATGTTAACTTGTTAACATCGTGGAATAGAGGGTTAACAGAGGCCTTGACTGCATCCATGTTACAGTGGTTACTCATATTAGATACAGGCTGATACTATGTTGCCTGCACAGTTATTCAGAACAGTGAACAGACATTTTCATTGCAACTACGTAGTAAGCGTCCATTATTAGAAATTACTGGACACCCTGCAGCCAATCAGAATTGAGTGTTCAATCAAACCATGGTATGTGTGTGTGTGTGTGTGTGTGTGTGTGTGTGTGTGTGTGTGTGTGTTTGAGCTCTTGTGCTAAAGCATCCGTGCTATGTTGTGGAAAATAGAGAAGTGTCTGTGTCAGATGTACAATTAGATAGTGGGTGAAAGTTTGCACCTTTGACACTTCAGACACTTGAAACACTTTTGATAGATTTCTTGACTCCACATCCAGCCTTCACCTCTTAGTCTGGTCTGTCCTTTGTACCCTGCAGCATGCAGTATATAAATATAGAACAATCCATTTGCTTATTTATATCCTTAGGCCTTCTCTTGCCACACACTTTGAATACAGTCCCTTTATCTTTCTTTCTCTCATTACCTTTCTGTCTTTATTAGGAAGCCTCACACAGACAGTAGAACAGGCTTGATGCTCAGGTTAGTCTCTGTCACACCTTACACTCAAGGATCATCTTCATTCTTCTTCTTCCATTCCCATCACTTCTGCGTATTGTCTATAGACCTCACAGACTCATACTGTTGATTAGAATACCGGAAACAGACCACAGCCTCCACTCCGTAGGTTCCAGCTCTTGTTGGAAAAACTCAGGGGCATGCCTCTGGACTCTTTGGCATGTCTGGCTTCTGTCACCTTGGAAACTAAGTGGGCTTCTTTCAAAGGCCAGCACTCATTGAGGGAGACAGTGGCACGGCCATGTCAAAATCACCAGTCGACTGAGAAAAGGTCAAAGGGCGGAAAAGATCCAAAGAGCCAGTGATGGAGTGGGCACTAAGGATGTGGTTTAGGATGTGAATTAGAAAAGCTAAAGATGAGTTGTAATTGAGACTAGGATTGTGGTTGAACCTGGATTTGGGGTGTGGCAGGAGATGAATGGATGGTACGAAGTGGCACTTGAAAGAAAGAAAAGAAAATGAGTAGACACACTGAGGAGCAGCTTATGGTGAGTTTTTCATTGGCTGTGGAGCCATAGAAAACCAATTTTCCTTGCTCTATTGCTGACGATTTAAAGCAGAGAGCTTACAGATGTAAGACATAAATAGGCAGTTTGCACTGCACAGCTGGACTGGAACTGTGTTTGTTCAAAAATGTGCTTGTTGGACCATACATCTGATTGCAGGCCAAAAGACATCAGAAAAGCACCATCAAAAGAGTGGATTCTTCCTCAGCAGTGCTAACCAGAGAGGACAAGTCCTGTTTTGAATGTGCATTGCTTGTATGTCTGACAGACATCTGTTGGTAGCTTTAGATGTTACTCATTGAATACTCTGTACACCTTCTTTGTCATCTTCTCACTTGACTTCTTGTGCGAATATCTCCAGCTGTTTTTGCACATACAAATGGGAAACAAACTAAGTGGTTCGGACAGAGCCACACAACACTATTTCAGCCAATCAGTAACAGGTGGCGTTCATGTTCATGCACAGGACTGGGGAAGTGGTGGGAGCAAGAGGGATGGTAAAATCTGGTACGTGAACATGGAATCATACTGTGGGGAAGGAGAGATGGCAACATCAACCACCTTCCTCCAGAATGACTCACCCCAATTTTAAGGAGAATTTTTATTGTTTTATTGGGTAATTATTGTTTGTGTCTGACTGAAAATGTTGCAGTAATGCAGGAAAAACAACAATGCTCTTATTAACACCAGGAGGAGTGGGAGTTAACTGGGACGTGGTAGAAATACTTCACACACTTGTAAAAAGAATAATAAGACCTGAGCGTCAGACAATCAATGTCTCTCTCTCCGCTGCCTTTGTTGTCTCTCTCCAGCTGTTACCATCTATTTAGATAATAAACACAAATGCCAAAAGAAATCATCTTTAAAAAATGCGCATATCAGTATGTTACAGCCACAGGACAGTACACCTACCTTTGTAAAAGTACAAAGTGTATTGTTGGGAACTCAGACAGTAGGACTGATCAATTATGGCACTGGCATCACATTATATTGCTTGCAATGAAAGTTTCAGCTAGGTGTATGGACATCAGGGGGAATTGAAAAAAATATTCTGTGGTATGATGTTTAGTGTGTCTCCCTCTTGTGGATAAGTATTGTAACTGCCAATTGTCCCAGCTTAACCTGTGAAGGTGACACGTTTTTTGTCTATCTGTGTGGAAATTCGTGTGTTTTTGAGGTTTAAAAAGCCTCTAACAGCTTACCACACACATTTCAAATAAGGCTCAGCCAGTTGTAATTAACAGACTTTCTAATTTATTGTTCAAACATGATATTTTCCAATCAAGCAGCAGAAGGTTGTAAATCACCAATATATGAAAGTATAGAACCAGGAGAGATAAGACGTGAGCAGTCCAATTAATAAAGATCACAAATCAACAAAAGGAAATACTCTGCATTATATTGTAACATGAACACATTTGTATATCAGAAAAACTGGCATTATTTCAGTACCAAATCATAAACCAAGATGTACAGTATCACTGCCTTTATACAGTCATAAAATTTTTCTGACAACTAGAGACATGGCTAACTGGTTATTCTTGAGAAGAACACTTTGCAAAAAGAAGAATTCCCTAAGAGCCATTCATATTCAAATTCAAGTGACATTTTTCCTTTGTAGAAACATACAGGAAAAGTCTGCTTAGGACAGTCCTGAATGAATTCAGTTTAAACAGTGTGAGCCCTGAGAGCTGTGATATTGAATATTTAACAAATTTGCTTTTGCTGCTGTTGTTGTTAACATTTTTGTTAGGTATTTACTTGATACCCCTCTATGTAGTTTTTGAAAAGTATTGAAGGAAATAGCAATAACAATGGCAATCATTTAGGCTTTAAAATGTTAACAACATTTTTGTTTCATGAAATTGTTGAATTGTTTAAAGTATCTATGATGGTTTTGTAGAATACTATTAAAATGGCATCTTCACAGTACACATCCAACAGAGGGAGACAGAGTGCAGTCTCCGATTGCCTGCTTTTTGCAAATGAAGTTGTCCACTTGACTGATGCACTTGAAGGTTGAAGATATTTCAAGGAATGCTAAATTACAACCACACCAATGTATTATCCACTTACTGAGGTATAGGATTTAAAAACTGATGGAGCCCTCCCTCATATCTTTTCTTCTGTACTTTCCATACAGGCCTTGGCCATGCCTCCCCTCCCTGTCCCCCTCTTCCTGGCACTGCTGCAGCTTGCAGCTCTTACTTATGTGAGTGGTGGGGCATACTATGGACACAAGCAACACCCTCAGCCATACCAGCCAGTACAGCACCTCCAACACATGGGCATGGGCAAAGAAGGCTTCCCTCAACAACAGTATGTTGGAAAAGAGGTGTCCTATATGCAGTATCCCCATTACAGGAAGGAGCTACCCCAAATGCCCATGCACAAGGGCAAAGAAAATACTCGTAAAGGGGCCGGTTATAATGGTGGCCAAGACAAAGGTGAGGTTAACATTTTCAACCAACAATACTCAACAGTGTTACAAGAACACACATTCAGACCTTGAATATATGTGACAAGACTTGTTCAGAAATGACAAGGTCACAAACATTTCTTTATTTTTAATAGCATAGCAGTTAGCTACTTTTATATTATTTTTTAAAGTACACGACAAGAAATATTCATGAGTGGCATTTTTAACATCAGGTGTATGCAACAACAAGGAGGTTTTGTCCATGTATTTTCAAATTCATAATTTTTGGTTGAATATTTATTTAATTCCTCACAGGTCAGACAATTCCTAGTGGTGCTGAGGGAATTCCCCAAGGAGAGCCAGGCCCAGCTGGGCCACCTGGGCCAGAGGGACCTCCAGGACCTCCTGGGCCTCCAGGTAATGGCCAGCCAGGACCTGTGGGACGGCCCGGACCTCCTGGTCCCCCAGGAGTGCCTGGAGTGGGCAAACCAGGTTTGCCAGGACTGCCTGGCAAGCCAGGGGGAAATGGTGACACTGGACCACAAGGAGAAATGGGCCCAAGGGGCGAAGAAGGGCCAGCTGGACAGCCAGGGCCTCAAGGTCCCCCAGGCCCACCTGGGCTGCCAGGAATTGGAAAACCAGGTGTACAGGGATTACCAGGCCAACCAGGGCCTAAAGGAGAGCCAGGTCACAAAGGTCTACCAGGACTTCCTGGATTGCCAGGACCCAAAGGAGACAAGGGGATGGGTCAGCCAGGACAACCTGGTCACAAAGGGCTCCCAGGGCTCCCAGGACCTGCTGGCCCAAGAGGGCTGCCTGGTTTTGGAAAACCTGGGCTAAATGGGGCACCAGGGCCACAAGGACCACCGGGAGACAAAGGACATCCTGGGGAACCAGGACCAGCTGGTCCATCTGGTGAAGGAGGACAGCCTGGTCCACCAGGTGTACCTGGTCAAGGAAAGCCAGGCCAAAATGGCCTGCCAGGACAGCCAGGCATGCCAGGTGGGAAAGGTCATCCAGGACCACCAGGTTTGCCAGGAAAGCCAGGACTGCCTGGATTTGGTAAACCAGGACTCCTGGGGCCAAAGGGCGATAAAGGAATGGGTGGGCCACCTGGACCTCCCGGACCAAAAGGAGATAAGGGCCATGGGGGCCTACCTGGTATGCTTGGACCCCCCGGACCAAATGGTCCACCAGGTCCTGCCGGCCCTATGGGACCCCCAGGAGGTTTAGGTGCACCTGGTCCTAAAGGAGACTGTGGAGAAGGAGGACCTAAAGGGCTTGATGGTGCCCAGGGTGACCCTGGTCCTTCTGGGATACCCGGTAAGGATGGTCTTCCTGGAGAGCGTGGAGAGCCAGGACCAAGAGGTCCACCAGGACCAAGTGGTGTCAAAGGAGATGGTGGGCACAAAGGTCTACCAGGTACCCCTGGTCTTCCAGGACTTCCTGGGCCAAAAGGACAAGGTGGATTACCTGGTGAAATGGGACCTCAAGGTCCTGCAGGAATCCCTGGAATGGATGGTGCTGCTGGGCCAATTGGGCCTCCTGGTCTTCAGGGGCCAAAAGGAGATATTGGTCCAGCTGGTCCACCAGGCCCTGCAGGTGAGGGGAGTCCAGGTCTTTCTGGTCCCATAGGACCCCCAGGGAAAGATGGAGCATCAGGATCCCCTGGACAACCAGGTCCAGCCGGCCCTCCTGGACCACCAGGCCCACCGGGACAACCTGGTCTGTCTCCTGACATGGCTGGAGTACTCTCCCAGATGGGCCCTGGACTAGATGGTGTTAAGGCAGGTAGTTATGGTAAGAAGGGAAAGTATGGAGGCAATGGAGCAGAGATAATGGGTGCCAGTGGGCTGGAAATGCCAGCATTCACAGCTGTAGCAACAACTCCCTTTCCACCTGTGGGCACTCCTGTCATCTTTGACAAGCTCCTGTACAATGGACGCCAAAACTACAACCCCGAGACAGGAATTTTCACTTGTGACATGCCTGGTATTTATTACTTTGCCTACCACATTCATTGCAAAGGAGCTAATGTGTGGGTGGCTTTGATGAGGAACAATGAGCCAGTGATGTATACATATGATGAATACAAAAAGGGTTTCCTGGATCAAGCATCAGGGAGTGCAGTACTACCTCTACAACCTGGGGACACTGTGTATATTCAGCTGCCCTCAGATCAGGCTGCAGGACTTTATGCTGGACAGTATGTGCACTCCTCCTTTTCTGGGTTTTTGTTATATCCGATGTAAAATCACAAACTTCAGGGAAAGAGGGGCTTCAGTGACAACAAAGTGAGAGCATATTTTTGTATAATATAAAACATGGTCATAAACCTCCTTAGACTGACCAGTATTTTGTAATGTAAAGTCAACAACTTTTAGTTTTGTCAGCAGAGGTGAGAGGACAAGATAAAATATCTTGAGGAAAATCTAAAGTATGTTGGTCTGTATATACAGCAGTTTTTATACTGTATATCCTTACTGCCGTGTAAATGGGAGAGCATGTTTTCTTTCAAGCTTTGAAGATATAAAAAGAAATGCCCAAAAGTCCATTTAAGGAACACTACAAAGATGGCTGCAGGTGTATTTTCATACAGAAGAGTGCCAAAAACTCATAAGAGTGCAATTTGTTATTAGTTACAAAAATGTGGAGTGAACATGTATGTATATGCAGAGTGTGTGCAAAAGAAATAAAACTAGCATCAATTTTAGTTACAAATTTTGTCCCTGTACCTCCTCAAAACTGGCAGCTACCCCATGGTGGTGGTGATGGTGAAGAATGTGAAATACAATGGAACACATGAAGACATTCATTTTGGTTGGAAATTTTATTTTTCTGCATGCATACCTTTGTTTGAATACAGCCTTTGTCTCTCTGGCTGGCCTGAACGACAATGCATTAAAAGGTTTGCATTTCAGCAGTTGCTACATTGTTTGAGGTAAATGCACTTCTGGTCTGGTCAAAGTTAATTATATACAATAATAATTATAATAATTATGACCAAGAAAAGTTACATTTGCAAAATACAGTTTGGGAGCAACCTTTATGACTTCCACTGTGTTTGAAGGTCTTAGATATACGAGTGACAACTCATGTTGATGGTGAACTATTCATCAGTTGGTGGACAGTAGTCATACACATATCATGTAGGTGCACGGCTATCAAACAATGACATTTAATAATGACATTTTTCAGAGCCCACTTGGATCTTCCTCAGCTCAACTGGAAGATCCAAGTGCAATTGAATCGTTGTCATGATTGAACTTTTGTGAGATGGAATAAGTGTTTGTCTCATTTAGGTGAACTTTTAATGGCAATGAATATGCTCACTTAGCAGAGGACAAAACAAATGAAAACTAAATTAAATAATAACATCTATGATTTGTGTGGCTGACAGACAGTTGCTCCCATAAATGAGAATCAAAAGGTAAGAATGTAGTCTGAGTTTTATATTTTCATGCTTGCGCATAGGTTTATGGGTGTGGTGCTGTGAAGAAATATTTTTTGTGTAAAAATACAAGGGTCAAACACACACACCATATTGGCCTGAACAATGAAAACCACTCCACACACTATATTCACTGAACCACAGCATTATACAGGTATAAATGACAGATGGTAACTATCAGAGAGCCCAGACCCTGCCTGTGTACATGTGCAGTTGTAAAGTTGTAACTACAAAATAATACTCAACAGGGATTAAGCAATGTTCCAGTCAGTCCTGGTACTGGGAAAAAAAAAAAAGTCAAACAAACTGCTAAAATGTATTCTTACTTACTGTTTTTCATTTAAAATTCAATGTAAATCATATTCTGTAACTGTTTTGTAAGCCTAATCCATTTTTAGTTGAGATGAAGTTAGAAAACTGATTTAAGTTCCACAGCTTCCTTGGTGTGCCACATTTGTGTCTTGCTGCCAGGTTTACAGGAAATACAAAATAAATTTGTATTGTATTGAATGTTGCAGCAATTCATAACAACAGTTATGTCAATAATTTATTACTTGATCTGCTGATCACTTACATGCAATGACAAGGACAAAAAGCATGACACCTTTTAAAGGAAAATAAATGTATATTTCTCCTTTTAACCATGGTGCTGATATCGTTGTTGTATCCAAAGATTTTATGTCTTAATGTTTCACATTTTTTATTATTGTCCATGTTGTTTTTTTCTAAATAAAAATTGTTAAATATAAAAACTGTTGATATCTCTATTTCTAAGCTCACAAAAAGCAAATCAAACCCATTTGACTGCTGCTGGTATGTCGATTGTAAACTGCCTGGTTAACTTCACCGTGGTGGCCCATCCATGAGAAACTGTAAGAGAGGGCAATTACTGGAAAATGTCGACAGGATTGTTGGGTCACACCTGTCCTGATTGCCACTTCAGGTATGATTTCCTAATGATGAGGCTGCCTGGCTTTTTGATGATGTTTCAATCCACAAGAGAGTTGCATACCACACTGATAGGTAAGACAATGTAACATGCAAGACACTAGGTGCTCAGTCTTCACTGCTGTATTTCGAGAGCCTCAAGATGTAGAAAGTTAACTCCATGATGACTAAATTAATTGGATATGACTGAATATGTCATAAAGTGCCTGCTTGTTTGGTACCTTTGATCCATGAATGGAGCCGAGAGAGTTCCAGGCATATGTGCAAATTTTATTGAAAGTGTGTTTGGGGAAAACGCAACAAATGACATGATAAAAGTGTGTTTTCTTCTTGATTAATGTGTCAGTTCCGGTTCAAATCCTGTCATGGCTACATCCGGCTGTGTGCCGCGAGGAGAGATGCTGATGCTGCGGTGGGAGGGCTTTCAGGCTTCGGAGATTGTGCGCATGCCCAGAACTGTTTACAACATTCATCTGTCACATCTTTTGTTACATATTCAGACAAGGAGCTCAGCGAAAAAGGAAATACGCCACTGTAAGTATCGTTAGCAATCAAACGTCTACATGGTGTCAAACCCTATTCTCATTGGTAATGATACAGAGACGCCCAACATGCAGTACGTCGGCAACGTTTTAAAGGTAATGCTGAATTAGGTTATCGAGCAACAGCAGCTAACGCACTAGCCTGCTTCAAGCCGGTACAGCAGCCCAACTAATCTGCCTGTAATTATTCATATTCAGTTTAAATAGTTGTTAACGCCTGTTTTGTAAGACTATTCCATTTTAGTAGAAATGAAGTAAGAAAAGCGAATTAAGTTCCATAACATCTTTATTGAGCTACATGTATGTCTTGCCGCCAGGTTTAGGGTCTGGCTTATTGTGCTTGATTTCATGTCATTATGTAACTACTTGATTCTCTTTCCCATTTCTTAAGGTCTTTTTTATGTGTGTTGTAAATTGCACATCATCATATCTTGATTATATTTGGATTTTCGACTGCTGACCAACAAACAATTTGACATCAGACATCACACTGGGATTTAGGAAATTGTGATGCTCATTTTTCACTATCGTAGACCTAACATTTAAATCATTACATTAAGAGTTTCAACCCTCGTTGTGTTGAGTTTTGGCCTCTGAAGTTTTTTGCATCTGTAGGTTTCCCTCAAAAATGACGTCACGTGTTGGCCTCAGAGCTGTTGGTACCAATGGAACTGACTTTAAATTCAGAGAGAGGGTGGCCCCAGATTACCAAATGAGGCAAGTACCTTCTACCGATTTCTGATTTTGGTCATTGAATATGAATGATGACAGCAACAAAAAGGATCACTAATACTCCTGGTGTATCTGCTATTTGTTTTACAGTGCTTCCCTGAAGTCAGAGATACGGAAATTAAACCTGGTCCACCTTCTCTTATGGCTGCTGGTGGCAGCACAAATGACTGTCAGCCACTTCAACCTGATGTCACATGACACAGTGTCCATGCCGTACCAGTGGGAGTACCCCTACCTGCTCAGCCTCCTCCCTCTGCTCTGCAGCAGCCTGTCACTTCCAAAGAACAATATCAGTTACCTGGTCATATCCATGATCAGCGCAGGGCTGTTTTCTGTAGCACCTCTCATTTATGGTGGAATGGAGATGTTTCCTGTAGCACAGCAGCTCTACCGCCATGGAAAGGCCTACCGCTTCATTTTTGGCTTTTCTGCAGTCACTGTTATGTACCTCATCATGGTGGTTGCTGTTCAAGTGCACGCCTGGCAGTTATATTACATGAAAAAGCTGTTAGACTCATGGTTCAATACCACTCAGGAGAAGAAGAAGAAATAATGGAGTGAACAAAGCCATGACTGGGCAAAACTGTGTTTTTATCTTAATTTATACATAAGTTATTATTCATGTCTACTAATAGAGTCATCATCATCATGTAACATCATACATTTTACAACAGTGTTCTTTGAGACATAGATGTGAAATGGAGTAAGATGTACAATTTATGGAGGAAACTACATTTTTTTGTCACTACTACATATTTTATTTATAGAAGATGATAAATGTCTGGCACAAACAATCAGGAGTGGCACCAAAGCAACATCCACAAACATGGAATTGAATCATTTTGCATTCTCTTCGTCCCTGCCCAGCTTTAACCCAAACGCAGAAATAGGTCATTGAGGACCAGGACATCATTGTCACATCTCTAAAAATGTTACCATAATTCAAACAGAATGGATAATAGAGGTGTCAGTGAGGGCATATATGTTCCAAAATAGGCATTTTGCTTAGCAGTTGCTCTATGTTTGATGTGGATGTGCTGATGTTGTGTGCTTCATAAAGTCTACCTCTCACAATAACTTTTTTCCTTCAGATTATATCTAAGTCAATAAAAAAGAAATAATAGCTGACAATAACTGCCTGTTCTGTCATGTTTTGAGTTTTACTCATTTAGCATCAAAAAGACAGTTTATTAAGCCTGTGTATATTAATGAGATATGCATTGTGAACTGAAATAGAAATAAAATGAGTATTGCACAACTGATTTACAATACAATTAAGTGCGGCAATCACAACGTACTTTGTCCCAGATGGTCTGCGGCTGCGCACAATGAATGCCACGTACTGGTTGACGTTTACAGTTTGGAGGACACTTCCTGATGCTGGTAACCGGGTCTAGCCAGGCTAGCTAACAGACTTAATTTTCACGGTTTTAGGAAACCTGTGAAATACAGCGTGGGCAAGTCGTCTGAGTCAGGTAAAATACTTTCTGTTGTTTGGGGTCCAGCTATAGTATAATTCAGTTTTAATCACGCAGCAGTTTCTGTGGTCTCCCTGTTTGAGTGGTATGTTGCTAGCAAGCAAGCTAAGAGGTTAGCTTGCTAGCTAAGCAACTAACGTTACGTTAGCTGCGCAGGGAGCTAACGCTACGCTAGCTCGCCCAAACAGGTGTCGAGGCAGATTCGTATGAAGTAACTTACAAAAAGACCACTTACTATCCATTGTGCCTTTAAGGAAGGTTAATTTGCTGGCTTACTTAACTCTGAATACCTATTAAAGATAGCCATTACAAGTTACACAGGAAATCGCTTTTGCTGACTGATAGCTACTAAGTGAAATGAAAGCAATCTATTTTACTGCAACTCCTGGAACTGTACAACTAACTAACTAACTAACCAACCAACCATATTATTGATTTTTACTTGCATTCATAGTTTATATGTGATCATTGACACGACAATTATGACACCGCCTGTCAAACGTTAGCAGTCAATAGATTGCGTTTATGGGCCACTGACAGATGACTCTGCGATTGAGCGTCTTTAACAATCAACGCCATCCAGACTTGACATTAGACAACGCCTTTTAAAATATTTATTGTCAGTGCTGCAAAAGTTCATTTGGTAAAATCAATCTCGATAGCAATCGGTTTGTTGTCGCCCTCAAACATTAGTATAACGTTATGCTAAAAGTTAGCTACCACACAATCCCTAGCATCCAGCCAATTATCCATCTGGCTCGGACAGGCAAAGCCGGAGCATTTCTGGAATTAAATTCACAGTCGTATATTGTCCAGGCCAGAACATCAGCAGGTAATGCCTTAATTTATCCAGCTAGTCCCTACACACGATCAATGTGAGACATTAATTTATCATATTTATGGCTGTTGAGGCTAACTTGTCTGAATGAATATAAGATGTGACATTAAGCTACATTTACATTGCAGATCTATAATTGCATAGCAAACAAGGTCTGGGAGTTTCACCTGTCTGACATACAAATGATCACTTCAGAGTTTTCTAAAAGAGTCACTGAACATAGCTTTGATCCTCTTATCAATATAGTTGATATTTTGGGTCAAAGTCTGTAAGAAGTTCTGTCATAGTATAGAAGTGTTGTTGCCACCTCACTGGGTAATGTTTGACCCTTAGACTCGGCAGTTCAAGAGAAACTGTGTTATATTGTGATACACTGCATTAGTATAGCATTGATTGGATTTTAGATAATAATCAGTATAAACCTTGCAGGGAGATAGCCTCATTGTTAAAGGTTGGGAGAGACTGTTAGATCAAATCCTTAGCAAAGAGAAGCTCTGTCCCACTCATTGTAATTATCACTTTGCATTTAAGACAGATAATAAACCTGTGTTACAATAAAGAGGAGCCTCTAATTAAATGTAATCACATTGTCCTTGTTAATGTAATAACCACATTTTAATTCTAAATAACAGCTCTCACACCAGCCACTTCCCCTGACCTGTTAACCTACTTCTACAGACCCAGTCTCACCTTATGCCTCAATTTGACTATTATGATCAATACATATTGATGTTGTTATTGTATTTAATGTTGGAAGACATTGCATTTTACTCCCAAAGATGAATGGACATATTTTTGTAATTTTATTGTAATCATTATGTTGCTGTCCCAGTGGAGTGCAGCATGTTTCTGGCATTGCAATGTGTCAAAACTCTAATACAGCAAACAATATTGTCAGTGTAGTCAGTTACCTTGATGCAACTGATGAGCTAAGTTACTTGTGACCTCCTTAACCAATTATATGAATGATAGCTTTTCTTCTGCAATTATTTGTATATGATATGCTGTTACTAATATGTCATACTTCAGGAGTAAAATTCAGTAGGCCCTAAGAGAGGAGGAACGCTCGGACAACAGGCACATTGTTCAGTGGCTTGTTTGTAACACTACCTTTCCTCTGACTTGTCCTCTGTTGCATGGTGGGAGCAGAAGTGGTCGGACCCCACCATGAACGGCCAGCTGGACCTGACCGGGAAGCTGATCATCAAAGCCCAGTTGGGCGATGACATCAGACGCATCCCTATCCATAATGAAGACATTACATATGATGAGTTAGTGCTGATGATGCAGCGTGTCTTCAGGGGAAAGCTGCAGAGTAATGATGAGGTTACCATCAAATACAAGGATGAGGGTGAGTCAAGGACACAGTACCTCTGTCCTGATTTGTCTCAAAGGTAAACATGGGAATGTTAACAATAAGTTTTCCTCAGGTTAACTTATTTATTATAAAATAGTGTATAGTTAATGCTACTGATATTAATTACTTGATCAGGTCATGACCATGACCATGTAATTCCAATAAGCAAATAAAGTTGTGTCTTTTTTCCCTCACTCTGAATCATCTGGTCTTTCTCTTCACTTTTACTAGATGATGACCTCATCACCATCTTTGACAGCTCTGACCTCTCCTTCGCCATCCAGTGCAGTAGAATACTCAAACTAACTTTGTTTGGTAAGATATTAAATCATTTCCTTTCTGTTACACTGTCATAGACCTACCCAGTCATACGAATGAATGTTGCCTCAAGGAATCCAAACTTCAAGTCCGTAGATCTCTGTTTTAAATCATGTGATAGCATCGTCATGTTTAACTGTAAACCAAGATCTCTCACATCAGCTGTTACAGCAACCAGTCACTGGAGGGCAGTCCATCTTATGTTTCACACAACAAACCTCAGCTCTTCACTGTCCAAATTAAAGTTGCCTGCATTCCCTTCTGATCATTTTGATGAGGAATTTAGTGTGTTTTAGATTCAGCAGACAAAGTGGCAGGCAGTAGATGGATGTATTCATAAATGCCCTTTGTGCCAGTTATACTGGTTTCTAATCTTAATATTGCCTACCCAGATAAATCCACAGTTGTTCTGTAGTCCTGCTGCTATGTGACTTCAGGTGTAGGTTGTAGAAGAATGAACTACATTTTACAAACAAACGGTTAGCCTCACCCTAAGATGTCAGGTTGAGGCCTGTTTTTGTCAGTAGTAACAACACTTTACATAAAGTTGAAGCAAACCTTGTAACTATGTGGCATATACTGAACATGCAGCTCTATGGGTAAATGGTGTTTTCATTCTGGCTAGATTACTAAACTTTGATACAAACTGGATATTTTCCAGATATTAACGCATAATAAATATATACATGTGTGTTAAATGGATTATGTTTTGGTAACTGACGGAAATTGTGGGCATGAAAACAGACAAGGCAGATAGGCAAGCTGAGTTAATGGTGAAGTACATTCCATCCTTCCATGTGCTTTACCCGCTTGTCCTTGGAGGGGTGATGGAAGGCTGGAGCTGATCCCATCTGACATTGAATTGAGTTGTCTCATCAGACATGCCGTCTGGAACAGTTTTCTTTCAATCATGGCAAAAAATACATGCCCCTGTAAGGCCATACACACCACATGATCTGAATCTGTAAATATTAAAATACAACTTGATATTTTCAATGATTGTATCTCCGGGCAGGCAATTTCTACATTACATGTGTTTTTGTTAATGTTCACGAATTTTTCTATTTCCTGTGAATGTTATTCATTTAAAGGCAGGACTGTTTCCCAGTGGTTTGCTGTTGGATCGTCTAAATTGTGTTTTGGAGCTTTCCTCTTCCTGCCAGGAAATTAAGTTGTGGTAGAGGTTTACCAGTATGTAGTATAGGCAATACCAGTAACATATGCATGAGTAAAAGTCAATCTGTAAGATATTCAGTCTACAGAATATTGCTCTCGGCTGTGGAAAAAAAACATGCCTCAAAACATAGCACCATGGACTTGCATCTTACAAATGTAATGTGATCTGGATTTGAAACTCATAATTGCGCACATAGAGTTAGAAATACAGTAACTCACTCTACTCTTGAATCAGTAATGACAACATGATGTTGTTTCCTGTGCTCAGCTCCCAGTCAGTCTGTCCTCTTGCTGCTATAATTAGCCAGAGTGCTGTAAGATCTTTCTCTTTGTTAGAAAAAAAAGACCTCCCAATCAAACCTGAGCCCTGGCTCGTCATTGCATGTCATGACCTCACGTGGAACTGATATTCTTGGACATGTATCGAGATTGAAAGCGAGCAAGAGTAGCTGGAGCCTCGTGGCAGCTTGTGTCTCAGTGATGGAGCCTCATGACCCAGTGCAACTCTCTGTTCAGCATTATCCACTCAAACAGAGAAACTTGTGAGAGAAAGGAATGTCGAGCGATCTCTACTTTCGCAGTGGGAATTTTCCTCCACAACAGTAACATTTGTGGGAGTATAAGGGATGAAAGAAGGTGGATGGAGCTGTGTGGTACAAGTCGCATAGTGTCAAAGATTGGGAAGAAGAATTTTGTCCTGTGCCTCCTGTAGATTGACAGTGAAATAGTAGACCTTTTGGGTTTATTGATGATTGTATTTCATTAAGTAAGGCTGACAAACCAGCTTTTGCCCTGCGTTCCTAAGCTCAGTTGCGATGATGAAGCTCCCTCTGTCAGCCTGGCCAGCTTACTGTCAGTGTCTTTGTTATGTGATCAACCATGTGATAGATGATCTCTGTAATCTCAGGTATTCAGAGTGTGGATTTGGATAGATCAGCATTCATAATGTACACATACTTAGTGTAGAGTTAAACAGCTTTTACAGACCAATGAACTGCAGAATTCATGTATCCACCACGTTTATTTTACAATAGCAGATGTTATACACACAATACAGTGCTGTATTGTGCCAATGACCTACCGTACATTTTAATTTTCCAGTTAGCTGTTAATCATAGTTTACTCATAAAAAAATTGAGTCTGATGATAAAACCAACATGTTTTGACATGCCTCCCTGTGGTAGCAGTATACTATCAGCTCTTAGTCCTCTACAATCACTTACTTGATTTTTGTGCTTGCGTTTGGTTTGGTTTACCATCTGCTGGGCTGCTGACTAAAGTCTGATCCAGATATTCCCGGGAGCCATAATTCGGATCTAGACCATTATCTCTGTATGTCAATGAGCAGTTTGAGTTCAAGACAACATTGCTTCAAATGGAAAATGATCAGAATCAGTGACATCCAGATTCAGTAATGTAAAAAAAGGCCCCATTAATAAAGGTATGGTCGAGGGGATTGTTTCCTTCTGTTAAAGCCATCAGGAGTCAAGTCCAATCCATCACCCTCCTTGAGGTCTTTTTTTTGTGCTCTATCACATTCCCCAAACAAATGAGGATTTGTCTTTATTTGCTCACTTGGGTCGTCTCTCTTCATCTCTCATTATCTGCAGTGAATGGTCAGCCGCGGCCTTTGGAGTCTAGTCAGGTGAAGTATCTGCGCAGGGAGCTCATTGAAATCAGAAATAAAGTCAACAACCTCTTGGACAGCCTGGAGCCCCCCACAGAACCAGGTCTGGCTGCTACAGCACTGGAGAGCGGTAAGCACCAGCACACACACATACATGTTAGAGCGTGACCGATAAATCAGCTGATATTAGCTTATTGCAGATATATGTGCATCAGTGTATAAGCTGGCTGATATGTAACAAGAAAATGCAGTACAGAAAAGTACCAAACTAAGACTGAGGTCATGTAGAAACTTTCACCATTACATAGTTTGTCCACCAGAGAGCACTGATATGCTGATTTTTCAGCTGTAAAAGGTCCTGCTCAGTTTAATTCTTGGTCACAATTCATAAAAAAATATATATTCAAGGGATCCTTATCAAGATTGTTTGTATGTGTAATGTGCCTGTGTCAAAAAAATACTATTGGCCCATATATTGTTGGCAATAGTACATGTGCTCTTTGCAGTTTCTCATTGTCATTTGTAGTCTTTCCTGCACATTATAGATAATGGCATGTGTTCACACACAGTCCTGGTGGTTTGATTTCTCTTTTTTGGTTGTCCTTTTTTTTAAATAACACTTGTGTTTGTCTCAAAGATGTCTTAATCCCACTGATGAGAATCACGCGGCCTCGTTAACAATTAAGACTTGTTCACATTCCGCCTGCTCACTGCCAGAATCTTAAGATCTGTTTCCCACAGGGATATTGGCACCAGACTGAGACAGTTTATAAGGGTCAGTCATTGTTGGAAAGATTTGTCTGGAAATATTCACCACATTTGGAGCTTTAATTTTATACTGCTTAAATACTGGTTCTGTATAGTTTGATTGTGGTCACTCACGCCCACACACATATGAACAGCACAGGCTTAAAGATGCCCCTCCCTTGTCATCATAACTGTGGCCAAAGCATTTTTATGAGCAACGTGCAGTGATTTCAGCATTGTAGCAGCCAGCTGTAACATTATGCAATTTTTCAATGCTCCCTGTCCTGAACAAGTACATATTCATATGGTATTTGGCTGAAATCAAGGAGTGAAATAAACAGGGGTGATCTGAGGTAGAGGTAGGTCTCATGCAGGATTCTAATCAAGGTCTTTTATGAGGCTTGGTCAGTGTTTGTAAAGAGCATTTCAACCCCTATCCCCCCTTGTGCTACACGTTTGTGTCAATGGTGTAATCTCTGTAAACAGATATGTGCATATGACTACAGAATCTGTAGGCAAGGGAAAAGATTTTGGTATCAGAATCATTTTGGTTTTTCAGTCTTTGTCCAAGTATCCTTTATCTGGATATCTGTGGACAACACCTGAAGCCCTGAAACATTGGCTTTCCTCATTAGGCTAAATTGTTGTCAGATGATAGCCCGTTGATGTTGAGACTGATGGTGTTAATAACAAATCTTTTTTATAGTCGACTCAAACTGGTGCAAAACGTTGTGTACGTGCATTGTATTATTGCCACATTTTGTCTTTGTCTCTCCTGCTTCCTAAATATTTATGTGACTGCGTTTGTAGAATCAGTGGATGGACGTGAAGGCAAAGTGGTGGCAGCAGACCCCACAGTGAAACAGGTGACTCCTGTCAGTGCAGCCAGCATGTCAGCCTTTGACCCATTAAAAAACCAGGATGAGGTCAACAAAAATGTCATCTCCGCTTTCGGCCTGAGCGAGGACCAGGCCCCAGGTATTGCACACTATCCAACTACAAAATACAGAAGACACTATTTATTTTTTGGAAGTGTATAGCTGTCATCTAAATAGTTAACATCTCCTCTGTATGTCTGTCTCCCTCTGTGTTATCTGAGTAGCTCCCCCAGCAGTTGCACCAGAGGAGCGCTCAGGAACTCCTGACAGCATTGCCTCCTCCTCGTCTGCAGCCCCTCAGCCAGGAGTGCCCCCCCAACCACAGGCTCCCTATCCTGGAGTACAGCAGGGACCCCCAGCTGGCATGGATGGTGAGGCACAAGAAATCCCTAATACACACATGCCATTTTTAATACCCCGTAATTGGCGAACACCCACATACTCAGAGGCAGGTATGTGTCTCTGTTAGAAAGAATGCATGATGGCATAATGTCCTAATCGCCACAGGAATTTGGAGACCCTGCAGTATGTGTGGTTAAGCAATTTCATTCTCTTTTACAGCAGTGCTGTTATATGAGATGTTTTTCCCAACATTGCCACCAACATAGCCTCATAAAAGTGTCACCCCCTGCTGAGAGAGTTTGAATGCGTTGCCCTAAACTACCAATCCAAGCTCTTTTGTTTTACAAAGAGAAGCTCTGCCTAGGAGCTTATAAACTCCCCTGGTGAGTTTTAGCTGGTATGGTTTGATTTACAGGCCAGGTAGTTAATCTTAAAAGCATTCTGCATTTGTAGTTTTGGCTTCTACCGTAGATCTGGCAGTCCACCACACAGACAGTCACATTATTCACCTCTCAGGTTTTTGCCATAATTCATAAGCTAGTCAGTGTCCTATTTTATTTTTAATGTCAAGATTTGTGTAGGATAAATCAACAAGTTGAACTTTGTTGTCCAAAGAAGGAAATCCATTGGTCGGAGGAGCAAAAGCAATGGAAAAATACACAAAGTAAAATAAAAGGCACGATCCCAAGAACACATAGTACCAAAACGGTATGCAGGGTTCCTTGGGGTCTTGTGTCCTGTGTATTCAAACTCCCCCTCAGCTACGAATTTCCCCTGTACCCCTCTTACCTAAAATGTCCCTGCAAGTCATCTTATGCATGTAGTACTGCAGTAAAACCCATAAAACTGATTGAAAATGTAGGAAAACAAAATGACTACATCATAAGCATTTCAAACTGCAGTGTTTATTCTTTTTTTTGTCGTTCAGCCCTGTCTCAACAGTGGTCATGCACATACAGCGCAGTATTTACGCACAGGCCTGTTATGCAAAACTACGGATTTACTCCCAGAACATGTGCAGCTGTGTATGTGAGATGCAGTGTCATACCCTTTTGCCTGGGACCACTCTGAAAACAATAACAAACAAAGGATGAACCAGACAGTACTATGCTACCTCTGTTTAGTGAGCTGTGTTGGTTAAATTCCACTTACCGTCTTTTATTGCTCATTGGACAGTGCCACTTTCATCCTGCCAGCTGTTAGATGAGGTGATATGTTAATGGAGTGGAAGAATATAGTTTTCATTTGAGAAAACAAACTCAAAGAAACCAGGAAATGAAAAGCAAATGATTTGAATTAACGGAAGACACTGAGGGGGATATCAGATAGGATGAATATACAATATTCTGTTTAACCAATTTATATTTAACAACGCTTTCAGCTCACACATTTACACTTTACTGAAGGCGCTGTAAGAAAACGCTTCTTTCTTGTCTTTGGGGATCCGATCCATTCTGCCGTCTCTCCTTGAGTCTTACCTCTGTGGAATTTTAATCAACACTGTGTAAACACGAGTATCCATGGAATTAGAGTTTATCTTACTCAGCAGAGACCTTATCACAGCTCTCCCCTGTGTGAGATTTTTAACATGCACATGTTGGACCCAGACACGAGGCCTAAATAAAGATAAATGAACAAAGGATCAGGCAGGATGTTAGCAAAAATGAACAAGACTTGCTTTACTTCATTTTCTCAGCACAGTACCACTCTGTGATCCAGCTCAGGGAAGGAAACGGTCTTCTGTGCCAATCTCGCGTGTCCCTTTCCTTTATCTGATCTCAGTAAACATTAGGGAATTCTCTGGCTTGATTCTCCTTTTGTTGTTTAGAATGGCCCAGGCAGGTGCAGCCACAGAGGTGCATATCATATTGTTTGTCATGCTGCTGTAACTGGATTGGATTGTTTTCAGCTTGTGGTTTGGCCCAGCTGAAGGAGACCACTGGAGCAAAGGAGGTATCTGTGTTTGCACCCTGTGAGAGCTGTAACTTCATCATTCTATTCTCATTCTATCAGAGCAGTCACACTGCTGACTCCTCAAAACACCTGCAACATCAGCACACATGTGGTATGACTACTTCCATTTAGCTGGTGGTTTGTGGTTTGGCATGGCATTGCAGGGCCTATCCAAAGTGTTCAATAAGAGTTTATGCAGACGGAAGACTTATTCAGTCACTGGGTAAGCCAGCGACACACCACGTTGCACACAAACAGCCGACTCAACTGCAAGCTGTTCATGGTTCTTTCTGTTCCTTCAATAACATGAGGACAAGGAGAAACAACAGCATTTCTTATCTAATTAGGCAGGGATGCTATCATGAAGTCCAAGCTCTGCATAGGTACACAACTTGGCAGTCTTTCCAAGCCTACTGAAAGAAATTAAGGTGATAATTATACTATAAAGCATTTGATGATGAGGAAAATAAACACATAAATAGGATTAAAAAATGGTATCAGGCAAATCTTTATGGAATTTATAATCACAGTAACCTATAACCTACTGTACCAGATACATATAGCCAAATGCACAGGATGACCTGTACTAGTTGTAAGGTCTTAATCCCATTGTGATGCAATTGAGACTTTGTGGCAGCTACTTAGCACTTGAGACAAAGATGGTGATATAAGTCACTAAAAGTAAGAATGAATAAAGTAAAATTGTCGCAGGCTGATCGGGGCCTATTTCAGACGTCAGGAGTCACATCGTCCCAATTTGTCTTTCATTCATATCAAATTTTAATCGTATAAATACAGTATTTTTGAACCGGGACTTTCAGTAATTGGATCAAACAGCTCATGAAAAATAATATGTGTTAGAACAGCTACAGCTGTTCAATGTGTCAGGTACATTTTTCATCAACATTTACAAAAAAATAGGCAAGAATCTGTTAAGACTCTCTAACAGCAGATATCCAGTAATAAAGGCCTTGGATCAGAATTGAGGCCAAAAACACTTGATGGGGACATCCCCAGATAAAAGCTTGAAATGTTCAGCTTTGGCCACTCCAAGTAATGAACAAAAAGAAGGAGAGAGTCCAGGCATAAGTATGAACAATTCAACTAAAACCCCTGTGTTAGCGCGCTTTAAATCCTCTTAAGGTAAACAAAGCTACACTTTGACCTGGCTGTGGAGGGAGACAAGTAGAAAGATCATTTCCCCTCAGACATCAGTAAAGTATTATTACACAAATTGGCAGCTCTGGCTTTATACCGTCTTGTAATCTTGTAGCAGGTTTTTAGATTCATCTCCAAGTCCAACGTGGCCTCAAACAGTTCATCTTCTCCTTGCTGCAGATGGTTGGCACACAGAGACATTAAACTAGATCCACTCCTCACTCCTCAGTCTTTGTTGTCATATTATTCCTGTTGCTGATTGCAGACTGTTTCTCAGCATAAGAGTCCAGTCGATGCAAAAGAATTTGTACAAGTTAAAACATGATATGGGATGTCAACTGAGCACGTGTGGCCTTTTTAAAGGTAGCCTTAAACTAACTTCATGCTATCTTAGGTTATTTGTTACCGTGAGAATGCTGCTGCCAACAGGATCCAGTAGGTAGTAGGAGGTAAATATTTCGACCTATTGTCTCTCTCCGACGCTGATAGACCCTTGGTCATAATTTACGTCTGTGCATGAAAGAACCTGTAAACACATGTTGTAGCAATGGCTCAAACATTAGCACAAGGCCAGTTATCAGATGGGCAGACGTGTGTTTGGTGTGAAATGTTGGTTTAAAAATAGGACCTTGTCTTCATGAGTCCTTCTTTAGGCATGCTTAGAGGTCAGCAGAACTACAGCCAACTCCTTCTTTGTTCCAATGAACATCATTTTCCCAATTCAGGTTTTTTTTTTTTCTCCTGAAGCAATGCAGCTTGTCTTCAGTGAGTCTCAAGTCATTTATTGTCCCGTGAGCGCTCAGCAGACTCATTGTTGACCTCTTGACTCCACTGGAGTGAAATGAACTCCCGGGCCAAAGGGGTCTAACAGCCACGCATCCTTGTCCTTCCATCACTCTTACATAACACTCATGATGGATTACAGACCAGGAGAACGGGAGAAGGAGCCAATTTAACACACATGCTGTCTCACACAATAAAGAGCATGGTGTTCATGTTAAAGGTGCTGTTGGCGAGATAACAGATGGTTGCCACATCACGTCAATGCTTATAAAAAGACACTGAAGAGGTACACTGTTTCAAGAGAAATATTTAGTTGTCAAGTGTCTCCCAGGCCAAATCATGTACTTTAATATGACTTGTTTGCTACTGGTTCATTGAGCCTCAGCTGCTTGGATTATACATTCAGTGGATGTAAAAGAAGGTTATTTCTGAGTGTTGATGTCATCTGTCAGTAAAGAATAATTTGATTGTCTCTTTTGAGATTTGCTTGCTGTTAGAATATCAGCCCTCCCAAACAGTGGAAAATCATCACCAGCCCTTGAAAAACCATTGAACCCTCTTTCATTATGCCTTCTCTCTTTGTGCTTTTCACGTGTCGTCACCCCAGTTTATATGCCAGGCTGGAGAAGAGTTAGGCCTCATTAAGGGAGAACACTAGTTTGCCAAGTCTTTGCATGTTCGCTGAACATTCAGGCATTACGGTGGAAAACTTGATGAACAAGTGGACAAAAAGGTTCCATGTTTTTGAAACATAAAAAAAGGATGTGCATTGACATCTATGTCAAGCAAGATATTACTGATTAGTCGTCATGCTGCTCAGTTGTTGTTATGTCTAACGTGATGTTCCAGGCTTCCTTGCATGTTGAGAGGTTTTTATAGAATTACTATTTGAGGCACATCATAGAGATGGCTAGAGTTGTAGAGACGATGGAGACTGTCCTCCACATGTGCACGTACGCAATGTGGACTGGTGAAGTCATAGTTAATAAAAGCGAAACGGGAAGTCACTGTCTGCAAACACAGACATGTCTAAAGGACAACTCCTTGTCCCGAGTTGTGCCTGAGCCATTTGTGTGTGTGTGCCTCGATAGCGGACACATATGTCAGCCTCTGTTTTGAATGTTTGCTTCCTTTACTTGGTCTGTGTTTATGTCTGCTCAGGCAGCTGCATGCTGCACTCTAGCTCCAAGCCAAGGCTTACTGCAAAGTGCCACAGACAGATACCTGTGGGTACTGGGCTTTTAGCAACAAGTACTTAAATAAAAGTGGTTGCAGCTGTTTTCATTGCAGCAGTTGTGTGATTCTGACCAGATACACAGGTGTTTCCATAAAGATAGAGACTCTATTTACACTTATAAAAAAAATTGCCATCCAGTTGCATGTTGGCCATATGTTAAAAAGCTGTAAATGCATCTCTATCCAAGACATGTGCGTAATCTTTACCCCTCTCAACTGTAACTACATCAGTAAGTGGTCTGTGGATATGGGAATGATTTTGATTTGCATGTAGAAAAAGAAATGACACAATACAGTCCGTTTATGTGGAAAGTGTATTGAATGGCATTTGTATTCGGATGCAGAAATGTACATGGGGCCGTAGATGTAATGGATAGTGGCTCATATTTGGTATTCAATATCTTATTTTCGTGGTTAATGTGTACTGATGATGCTTGTTCCTGTCTCTTCAGGTCAGGTGTACCAGCAGTACCAGGCTCCAGGTGGATATCCGCCACAGCAACCAGGTGCTCCACCGCAGCAGCAGCAGTACGGTATGCAGTACCCTGGTAAGAGTGAAAGTGTTCAGGGTGTAAAAATAGGACAGGTAGCTGCTGTGTTGTGATGTAAAGTGGCTCTCTCCTCTTTTTAGAGTGAATCAAAGAGACTCTGTCCCTTCCTTCCACTTTCTGCAGGTTACAGCACTCAGCCCGGAGCCCCTCAGCCTGGCCCACCACAGCCACAGCAGCAGCAGCAGTTTCAGAACTACGCACCTCCCTCCTCCCAGGCTGCGGCCCCTGGTCCAGCTCCAGCTCCGGGCTTCCAGGGTAGTCAGCAGCAGCCCCATCCATCTCAGGGAGCCCAGCAGTATCCACCAGGAACCTTCCCTCCTCAAAACTATACCTCCCAGGCCTCCCAGCCTGCCAACTACAGCATGCCGCCCAGCTCCCAGCCTGGCTCAGGGTACCAGCCCCGCCCTGGATATACCCCACCTCCAGGCAGCACGGTCACCCCTCCACCAGGAGCTGCTAACCCGTATGCCCGCAACCGCCCCCCTTACGGCCAGGGCTACACTCAGCCGGGCCCTGGATACCGGTAAAAGAGGATAGCGGATGGTACCAATCCTCACACGCCCCTGAAATCCCCTACCCTATGTGTGGCTCCAACTGTTTGGCGTGGGTGCAGGAAATATGGTCTACTGCTCTGCATCAACCCCCACCCCCTACAAATATCAAGTCCAAATATGAAACAAGCAGCTCCCCCAGTCTGATGGTTAGTGTTTGTATGCCGTCTCTCCAACATGCCGCTCTGTTCTGGCCCTGGTGTATGTTCCTTGTGTTACTTTTTCCCCCTTCTCCTGTCTCCTCCATCACCACCGCTGTCTGCCCTCTCGTATCCGTCATTGTAAAACTGTAACCAGTCTGTTTGCACACACCTGGAAGACCAAAACAGGCTGTTGCACAAACTGTTTATTGTTCTTTTCATGGTAACGCTTCATTTTGCGAGTGAGATCAGCATCCACATTCTGCCTTTGAGTCACATGTCAATGACAAACATCTCAGCCGGTTGTGTTGAGGTTACTGTGTGTAGATGCATTTATGAGACGCTGTCTAAATGAAAAGTTACCCATTTGTCATTTGTTTTGACTGTTTGTATTTTTTGTTTTCTTTATTTGATCAATTTCACCACCATGTTGGTATTAACAATGTGTCAATGAAACTGCCCAATGTTGGGAACACTAGCTAAGTGATGGCTCATGGGAGGTGTAGATCCCAGCGTCATGAAGAAGGCTTTGTTTGTTTAGCTTGTTATATCACCTCCAGTAAAGCTTGCTATTCCTCTTTCTCTTTATCTTATCACTGGTTTTTACTAATAAATCAAATTCCACCTTCAAGTGAGATTAGTTGTTTATGTATAAACTGTAACATTTTTTTCTTGAACCTAATAAATGATTGAGACCCTGTTGGAGTCCCTTTTTCATCTTTTTGTTTTGATATTGTGTAGTTCTTGGCCCAGTGTTGTCTTGCTGCCTGTCTCTTGACACTCTCTTTGTGGTTGCTGAGTTCATGTCTCTGTTAAGTTTGGCTTCTCTCTTCCTCTGCTCCTCCACCCAGATTTGGAAAACTGTAGTAATGCTGGTGTTCCTATTTCGTTTTCCTGCCTGTGGGTTGTGGTTGGCTGGGACATGTGGCATGCGAGTATGTGGTTGATCTTTCATGTCAAACTGTCTCACTGAGTGAGAAAAATTGAGCACACCCGGTTTATTAAAGATAATGTAGATTAGTGTATCAGCGTCACTTTTCACCTCTCCTGTGCTGAACTGAAATCGCTTTTTGTGGATGTGTGTGTCCACTGTCAATTGTGTGTAATACTGATAGAGTTAGCACAATGTTAAAGATTTTAATACATCAGGTTACTGCCTGTAGAGCGGAATTCCAAATTCTGTCCTCCGTCCAATTCAGATCAGAATTCAAGCACAAACACACTATACATCATCTCTTAAGGGAAATGTGCCATTCTGGAAAAAGCCCTGTACTCAGCTGTAATCAGCTTTCTTGCAGAGAGAGACCGAGCCCACTCTTGTGTCTGTATACTAATTATGGGTTAACACCAGCAATTAGCTAACTTGGCTTTAACAACTAACCTGGCTTTGTCCAAAGGCAACAAAATCTCCCTGCCAGGACCTCTTGAGTTCACTAATTAACACATGAATTGTTTGTGTGGGTTAAACAAACAAGATATGTGTTTGTGAGCTTTAGAGATGCCGGTAGAGAGATTTTGTCGACAGGCTAGCTGTTTCCCCCATTTCCAGTATTTGTTTCTGAGCTAAGTTAGTGGACTTCAAAAGAAAACAAAAAGCGTGAGATCTCCCAACATATCGAACTTTTCCTTCAACAAAAAAGACATTGAAGTGAAATGAAAATGTATGTCAGTGGATATAAACACAAGATTTATTGCTGAAAACATACATGGTGCATCAAAAACAACTGCAGCCATGACAGAATAATCCTGGTACTTTCTGTTCAATGGTTCATAGCTTTATGTACACTTTGTAGTCAGTTTGAACACAAAAACATAAATTATGTCGTTTGCTTATGCCATTTCCACATTGAAACACAGTTTATTTGTAAATTTTCATATATATTTTATTCTTTTAGAAAATACAGGATAAGACTGCACAAGCATTACAAATGCATTCATCTTTTGTTGCCAAGTGATCCCGCCAAAACTTTGGGCTCCATTTGGGTAAAGCTGTTCTTTTACCTGAAATATCAAACTATATGATCCCTGGTATACAAATTGTATTTTGCACCATATACATATATGAACAAAGGTTTAATACTGTGCAAATTGCAACTGCTAATAATCCCTTAGGGCCAGCAGGAGGTCAATTCTGCATGTCTGTGTGAACTTGCATTTTACATAGTCCAAATGTACATTGAAAGTATGATTGGCACCTTTCTGTACAGAAATGTCCAATGTGTGTGCTCACTGACATGCAAGTATTGGGAACAATTTTTACTTTCTCATCTCAAAAGCCTGAACACACACACAGAATATTCAGTAACAATCCCCTTGATAAATAATATCATACAAGTTATTACACTTTGGGAGCCAGCTTCCCAACATTTTCTCTGCGATAACTGTATATTCAACATTTTGGTTCACTCAAACTCCTGCATTCTTTCATCTGTCGTGACATTTTTGATAAATACAGAAATTAAGACCATTGTTACAAATGCAATCAATAGAGGTGACACCTAAAAGTCCTGTACAGGTTCATACCTGGGAGAGTAGGCAGAGTTCAAACAGATACATCGCCTACAGTGTCCATGGTAACATGAACAAAAGGCCCACATCCATTCAGGCCTCATCAGGCGTCTTCTTCATCACCACCAAGGAAGTCTTCCTTCCTGCCCAGCCTCGTGGGGTCTTACCATTTCCCAGGTATGGGTGTGCCACACTCATACCAGCCTACATAAGTAACGTGTGACTTTCCTCCAATGTCTCCGAAGTTGACAGGCTCCTGTCTCATCGCTCTATAAAACCCTGGTACAAAGACACAGAGGAGGGTTAAGAGTCTGCACAGCTACAGACTTAAAACGATCAGTTATGTTCGGTTATGTCTAACTCAAATACCTAGCCTGCTGGGTAGCTGGTCAGCAGACATCTGGCTGCCCGTCCGTCCATCCAGGAAGGAATCCACAAATTGACAATGGTCCTCACCGTGCCCCGTCTGATCCCCAATGTTGTAGAACTTCCCTGCAGAGGGGACATAATAATGCAAAAATGCTTTAATGCAACAAGGACATTCCCACAGAGCTGATATTTTTGGAGATGCACTGTGATTTGTAATTTGCTGGTGGCCCCTGGGGACCCTAAGCAGCTGCATAGTTGACTAATGTTTCAATCTGTAATTACCATTGAGAGAGTCACTCAGGTAGATCTTGTATCTCAGGGAGTTGCAGAGCTGGATGCCCACAAATTTTCGGTACCAAGTTCTCTTCACATACTGCTTTCCACTGCATTCGGAGTAGGCATCTGATTTAAATGGGAACTGAGTCCAGATGGCATCTTTGCCTGTGAGGAGTTCATTATGAGCAAGTGCTTAATATACTGTTTATAATATGTATAAACAGGATACAAAAGTTGTGTGAGTTAATTGTGATGGAACATACAGATAAGAAGAAAAAAAGACTATTTTCACCTGAAACATACTCGCTCACTCGTGGATCCGCTGCAAACGTGAGAGAAAGTTGCAATGAATAACGTCATCAAAACAACTTTGAATCAACACAGCCATGAGACATCTTGAATTACTGCACTCGACAAACGCAGACTTGTATCAGAGCCCATTTGGAATAGTATTTACAGTGTTCAGCCCCAACAGGCTGCACTTTGATTGCACAAGGGCAGGAGGCCAATTAAGCAAAGCATTCCCCCCACATTCCCCTGTTTTCATGATCAACTCAGGGCTGCACTTCAGCTGCTTTATGTTTGGTGCAAATTTAGCTTTGCTCAGAGCGCTCCGATCACCAGGTGGATGATATGCCTCTGTCAGAAATGAGCCTCAGAGGACATGTGGTGAGCTGACAAGACCCTTGAGTCTTAATCAGTCAGACCCCAGTGCCATGTTGAAATCATTAGACTAACAACTGCCTAATGGCCCACCTTCTGAGAGTCAAAGCAATCACTGCCTGATAATTACCAACGTATACAGTGGCAACAACATGCAATTAATTAGTCTCTTCTGTCCAAGCAAACACATCAGGGTTTTCAGGTATTTTCTGTGGTGTGACATAAGTGCATGAGACAGTTTGTAAAACTTGCCTGATTCTGTGCTAAAAGACACAGGATCACTGGAGGGCCCTGTTCCCAGCTCGTTCATTGGTGTTACTTTGAATTCATAACTGAAATAAAATAGAAAAAAGGGAATAAAAGGTATAATCCAAGCTTTGAGGAGTTTTCATTTCAAATGCCTCCCATCTCCAGAACTGGGACACATAATATTTTCATGCCTTTGACGGCTAAGAATGGCTCTCACACACACTCACTCACACACAGACACACACACACACAGAGCTGATGGTTATTCCACGTGCTGCGTTCAGATGTCCGGGCAATAGCTGGGCCAGAAAACCCAGCCCAGGGGAGGGTTCTGGTGAGTTCTGAGACTCCAGATGCTGAAATCTAATTAAAAACTCAGTGACCTTCTCCACCCAGATTTCCTCAGCTTTTGTGTCATTTTGGCCAGTTTGTGCGTGCTACACCAAACATAATTCACTGCATGGGCTGCAAGAGCACAAGTGATTGCTTCTAAACAAAGCACACTAAGAGCTAATTCCTCACTCGATGGGATCTACAGTGAACCACACCAATGTAATAAGCCAGTAGTTCAAGCATGCAGCATTTGTGATATGTTCTTTTTCTTGTAAACAAACAGCAGTAATGTTTCCATTCAGTATATCCTTCAGGTCTGACACACATGGCGAATACATCTCTTTCCACATAAAAAAAAAAAAGATTTTTAAGTTTCAGTTTGAAACCTGGGCTGTTCACTTCCATATTTTCAAGCAAGAAGTCTTTTTCTTTGCTGTCTTTGTTGGTACATTAGCATCTTTCATGACACAAACAAAACAGGGGCTCACTGATGGAAATTGCTCCTATGATCTACTAGAGGTCAAAAACTCTGCAGGGAACTTTTAAGCAAAAGGTTTACAGTATGTGGACCACCTTATGGTGATGTAAACTTTTTTTTTTAACATCCCAATTCAGATTTCTTCAGCAGCGACTCTGGATGGTCATTAAGTGTCACAGATGCTCCTGTGAGCTGACTGCTTGATGAATGCTTGCCAGACATTACTCTTCCTGATTTTACATGTGATACCATGATGCAACTGACTGGAAATGATTCAGCTCTTCCTGAAACGCCTGCTACACCTGCAGCAGCTGGGTCGGTGAACAGTATGTTTACCTCTCTCCAGACAAAGTCCACCTTAATCTTTTACTGCTGTGAAGTCGCACACCACAACTCATTCAGAGAGCTCCAACAGGTCTCAGGCCACCATTAGCAAGAGGCACAGCACCAAACTAAAGGCTACCTACAGGCAATGCCAACTATGTCAACTATATAATGTTTGGAGAACAACTCCAAATGAAATCAGAGGTAGCAAAGAGACAGAAAGAAGCTACTAACCCACCACAAATAAGGAAGTCCCATTTAACCAGAGGTGAAGCTTTGGGGAAGCATTGAGTAGTGCTGAAGCCTCAACATTGCATGGTGCTGTTAACAGAGCCAGAGCCTAGAAACAGCCTGCAAGCAGCCATAGAGCTCTGCTAGTCCAATGCCATGGTTATATAAACTGTGTCATGCTTGAGGAAGAGCTTAAATTTGAATCAGAAGGAGGAGACTGAAAGAAGAGCTGCTAAAGTACAAGAAGAAGAATGCTGATATTTCATCATATTCTCTGTGTGAATGTTTAATAGAATATATTTTATCATTCTTTTATTGTCCTATTTCGTTACAGTTTCACAATAAATATTTTATGAATGAATCGTTTTTATTCAGCGAATTTTAATAAAAAATTATAGAGGCTCAGATGCTGCTTCACCGTGATATCAACAGTCGTTCATTGGTTCTAGAGTTGTTAAATTTATTTTTGAATCAATCTTAGCCTGTGTTAGCCGCTATTTTATCCATGAATATAGACAGGTGTTCTATCTGGCCAAAGGAAGGCAAAAGGAAAAAATGCAGCGTGTCCCATGAGATGATTTGTTCACCATGATAATGTCTGAGTCACATACTTGGTCTCTGGTTTGAGATTCTCCACGGCTGTGTGTGTCTGGTTGGTCGTCAGTACTGACACCTCCTCTCCATTTGGTCCTTTAGAGGTGGATACAACTTCATACTCTGGCAAAAGAAGATTTCGCATTTCAGCTTTTTTGATGACAGAGAACTTGAGGCAGGATATGAAGTTTGGGGTTAAGGTGTGATGCTGAAAAGCCTCCAAACACAATTTACCTGTTGGTATATTCTAATAATAGTATAAGGGGTTTATAGGTTAGCCTTACTAATGGTTAAGAAAGCTAATAACAAATTTGAGAGGTCTTCTTGATGAGGTAAAGCTTCTAGACAAAAAGGCAAAATAAACACCAATCAAAAGGGATTGGAAAACATGGGAGCCCAAACACTGTCGATATCAGTTCATTACTATTATTGTAAAAAGCTTTAATGAATTAATATTAGATTATTATTATCAGAAATTAAAACTGTGACTAAAGTTGCAGTTTGTGGTTTGTGGAGAGCGGATCCATTTACCTCTGTACCACCTGCTGTCATGAATGGAGACACAGAATGACTGAGTGTAGATGGAGTTCTTCACAGCAGAGCTCATTTTCCAAAACAAAACTAGAATTAAGCATAATGAAGCTCAAGCACGCCGACACAAACCCTAACCCGGAGGTTCGCTGAGTCAAGGTGACTGGGAGACTGACAGCATCACTAAATAGAGCTTTAAACCATAGTTCTGTCTTTCCTTCGAAATGACAAATTCCATTCGTAGATACCTACCTCTGGTTTCATTGTCAGATTTCTGCCAGTCAAGAATGACAAAGGATGGGCAGCCCTCCACGGTAACCACAGTGAGGTTTGAGGGAGGTACGCGGGGAGGAGCAGTCACATTCTGATCACCGCCCTCCTCATCAGGGAAGTAAGCGAGGGAAGAGGTGATAGAGCACGGCTCATCTGGCTTCTTATCCGTCTTGTAGATCACATGGGGAGCTGCAGACGAGTGGAGTAAAAGCAGCAGTCCTTTTATTTATGCATGCATATGCATTTATGCAGCACTATGTCATAGAGCTGCGAGAGATCTGAGTAATGAGGCATTTAAACCTGCAGCGGAGATGTAAAATGGCCTTGATGAAGTCTTACCTATAAAGCGTTTCTTGCCCATGATGTCTACGTCTGACGCAGGCAAAGGCCTGAATATGGAGGAGTTCTCATTTATGTCAAAACGGCTGCCTGGAAAGGAAACGGGAGAGAGGAGTTGGGGTTGGATTAATGTGCCAGGAGTCCCTGGCAGCTCTCTCTGTCCTCATTTTTACAGTTCTGGCCCTGGTAAATGACAAGCCAGCCCAGCACCTGCTCTGGCGTGCACTCGGCCTCTTCGGCTGCCTCTTAATATTTAAAATGTTCTCCTTTTTTTTTCTTACTACGATGTCCACCTGTAAGCTGCAGCTATATCTCCTGCTTATCAAGCCAAAAGCATTTTCAATGATATTATTCTCTAATTTATGGAGCTTCTCAGTTTTGCCTGCAGGGGTTGAAAGCAGTTACAATAAGGGGTCATAATGTTCCTCCTAAGATACATGAAAAGTTGTGTCAGTCATACTGTTTACTGCCGGGGCGGAGGTGGTTGTCTGCTGTCTGCGCTCTTGCTTGGGCTTGGCTGTCACCAGAGCGAATGGCTTCAAGATGGATTCCTTGTCTCCTTGTTTCAGGTCCATGGGTTTATCTGAGGACACAGGAGGAGGAGGAGGAGGAGGAGGAGGAGGAGGAGGAGAGATCAGTTCTTCACCCTCATCATCTGACTCACAGTCAACCACAGTTGTGATCCATCTGCTCTGGCCATCCTCACTGAGCAAGTCAGTGGTCTTTTCCTGGCTGCTGAAAGATCAGAGATTGCTTGTTCAGTAATATCTCTTGTGCTCTTTAAAGGGGAAAAAGGTCTGCCAGAATACATCTGCTGAGATGAAGGATGCCCAGATGCTCAGGACCATGTGCTTACTCACAAACACACACACTGGCCTTTGTGCAGAGAAGCACACTCACGTGGAGAAAGAGAGAAGGATGAGGAGTTGAAGCCAGTGACAGAGAAAACAGCGTGAGACACAGAAAGTCCAGAAAAAAGCCTTAGCATCAAGACCACTGAGATGCGCTGTAATCTGAAGATGAATGCTGTTTTGCTCATTAGTAAACACTGTATATTTCATTGCATGCTTTTTTTCTACTGCAGGCCAGTAGCCAGTAGTTCTCAAACTATAATGGAGGACGTAGAGGTATCACAGCCGAGACGTGACCATGTGGAAAAACATGTAGTGGGACTAAAGCTGAATGAATCGGCCTCATGTGGGACTAATAAACAAACAAGAGTGTTTTCACGCTAGCAAGGCTTCATTCAGACAACAAAACAACATGAAAAATACAAGATGGACAGATTTTTAACGGGGAAGAAAATGAAAAAAGTCATGCTCATTGAGGAATCGAACAACAAGCTTCGTAGTATTTATGTCTTCAAGCTGTGGTAGTTTGGGGAAATTCTAAAGGTTTATTCACTTTCTGTCCAAGAATTAGATGAGCCTGTTAGCTTATCTTAGCAAAAAGACTGGAAACGGTGGGGGAACAGGTAGCCTGGCTGTGTCCAGAGGTACCAAAATCTGCATAACTAGCACCACAAAATTAACATGATGTATCTTGTTTGTTTAATCGGCACAAAAAAGGAGTGTAAAAGTGACTTGTGGTTCAGATGAGGTCTTCAACCTCAGACCTCTGCTTGTTGCAACTTGGGCTGACAGAACCAGGTTAGCTGTCAGTCCAGCTTTCCCAAAGCTTGGTGTTGTGTATAATTACAATATATGTAAGGTGCAGCAGTGTTCAGTGGTCAGTACAGCCATCACTGTGTCCCTCACCATGGTCACTGGGTTTCCCCACCAGGTTGGGTCCCTTGTTGACAGGAATAGGGGGACGCAGAACTGCAGGGAATTCTGGGAAACAAGAGTCCATTTCAGATTAAGAATCACATTGAAACGGAACAGGTGGTCGGCACTGAAGGACAAACACAAAACTGAAAACAAGTGTTGTTGGTTATTTTAATAGTGCAATAATGATGAAAGTCTGTCGGGTTTATAGGTTCAAAAAATGGGAGATATTTAGCAGGGCAGAAGACCGCAGTAATACTGTGCGCTGAAAAATGAGTACACAAACACAGGCATAATACAAGCAACAATAAAGCACATAAAAGCCAAGCAGATTGCATGTGAAATGCTAAAAAGTCACTTTGTGAAGTGCTGCCACAGAGCACTGCCATGGCCTATGACTAATGAAAACCACGTCAAGAGTTTAATAACCGTGAAAGCATAAACCGTTGCTTTAAACACTCACCCTAAATCCCCTGAAGAACAACTGAGGAATTTAAAAATCCTGCGTGAATCCTCAGCTGAAAAGTAATGTAGCAGGTCCAATAACATTTTTGTATGATTTTGACTGCCTCCTATGAAAAGATTATTATGGATCTCATGCTGACCACGAAATTTTCCACAAAATTCCTGCACCAGAGAGAAAATAACAAAATAATGATCAAGCCAAGCTGTGAGACGAAGACCAGATCAGTTTCACTCTAAACTGCTTTAACGAACACATGGAATTAAAAGGAAGAGCAAGGCTTTGTAATGAAAACACCAAACTGTCAACCCCAGATTTCTTAACATGGGAGGTTTTGCCATGATTTAATGTTTCTAAATCTTTGTTGTGATATCTTAGTTGTGCTTGATACATGAGGTTTCCTTTACATGTTTCATATCAGAGTTGCTGAGGTATAATCCATTTAAATTGTTATGATTCAATTCCAGAACATCCACTCCCTTCACCATTTGCCATTTCCTTATCTATGAGATTCATTAATGGTCATTCTGCCGACAAGATTTTGTAATTGTCCAACTATTGAGGCCAACATACCTAAGAAACATTTCTTTTGGATTCCTCTCCTCCCTGGAGCTGACCGTCTCCTGGTCAGCATAAATCAGTGATGTCTCAAGAGAAAGGAGTTGAGACTATCAAGACAACTGAAACAACATCTGCCAACAAGTCTCACTGATTAACTCTGAGAAAACATGAGTGCCTCGGACTCACACGTGGTATAACTGATGGCTAATGGCAAGCATATGTTCATACATAAACTCGTGCAATATGATGACGCTGTAATTTAAATGCCAGTCTCAAGATATACAAATACGAATGACAGGGGTACATACAGCTCAGAAGAGTGATGTCATGATTAACTGGGCAGGGAATGAGAACAAGGCCATGGTGAAAAGATGTGATGTCAACAATATAGATGTCAACAATATGTCTACAATGTATACAATATGATCTGGTTGGTACAGTTTCTACAGTGGGTGTGTTTGGCTTGCTGTCATACAATAAACCCCTCAAACAGAAGGCCGAGTCTCTGATGTGCCAAAGGCCTCAGACTCAGATCCATGATGTAAAACAGCAGCAGTGGTGTGAGCGCTGGTTTCTGTCAGATAATTTCCTCTTCAGGGCAAGAACGTGAAAATACGTGCATGCAAACCACAAAGATTTACCCAGAGTCCAGAAAAATATTCCCATTGAAATACATACCAGTGTTCACATCGCCAGGGCTGCTGCAACACACTCTCAGATTTCATAAATGGACACTGTCCATTGTGCTGTCCACTATAAGTGGAGCTTTGAAACAAATTGAAGTGAAAATGCCAATGTGGAACTGAGCTCTATAAAACTGTTGAGGACACGTGCTAATTTATGGCAAAAGCAAACTCTCTACCAGCTTTTGTCCACAATACAATGCAGATTGCAGTTTAGTATAAGAAAGAATAATGATACATTGGATACATGGTGGCATTTACTTCATGGGGTTAGGAGGTGAACTATGTGTTGGTTGGGTTTTTTTTTAGAAAGGTACAGTCATTAGGAGCTTTATGTTTGGATGTGTGTGCAGGGTGGCAGGCAAAATATTCTTTTCTGTAGAGTTGCTTCCAGAGAGCCTTGTGACTCCTTGAAGACCTCTGAAACTGTCAAAGTTTCCAGAAATAACACACACCAGCTGTGACATGGGACTGAAGCACAACCTCTCTTCACAGCTCCAAACAACAAGGAGTGAGCGGAGCTTCACCATTAATACATGCGGTCCAGACGTGGTTTGCATTACTACTTGAGATGGATTCAATTACTCTAATTAACTGAGACTGCCTGGCAGGATGGAACCAATGTGATTGACCATAAAAAAGGGCAAACCACACTCACCTTTCACAACAAGCAGGCTAAAGCTATTCTTAAATTAATTCAAACCAGTTACTGATTTGGAGCCCGTATGTGTGGTAGACAAGATAATGGCAAAATCAGAATTATATATGGCTTCAGTCTCAGTCAAGTATAAGCAACTGGACTATACATATTGGACAACACAGACCAGGACCAGACACAAAACGTCACACAGACAAGTTGAAAATCACAAAGCACGAGAGGATTGCGACAAAAGCGCAGATCAGTGTGACTGTGTGGGATGGGACACAACAGTGATTCTTATGTTAGTGAGTGAGGAACGCTGAAAGGCAATTATCTTGGTTTGTCTTTACCAGGTTGCTCTCTGGACCACACCACACGGTTAGGAAGAGCAATGCCCCTATGATGCGCCCCATCGGCTGTTGGAGGGAGAAAAAGGTCTGTTATAAAATGTTTTGTGTTACTGTGGTAAACATACTAATACCAGATAAGAAGAAAAGAAAGAATGCTTGTTGTCTTTCTTTCTCACTAACTATTTTCTTACTTTTCTCACTGTCAAATGTCAGTGACAATAAAGCTGGAGACATGTTTGTGTGTTCAACCGAGTTTTACAGATGTTCTGGATATACAAATGGAATTGCCATGACTTTAAAACATAAATTCTATTGTTCGACATTTTTGACTTTCTATTCTTCTGTAACTCTTTGGGAAGTGTGCGCGTGTGTTTGAGAGAGGAAGAGATACGGAGAGAGAAAGAAAAAGAGACTGGCTCTGGCAGCTGTACTGTCTACACAGTGCTTGGCTTGGCATGGTTGGTGTAAAATGTGGTGTGTCCTGGCCAGTGCTGTGGCCAGACTTCCCACCCGGCCAGCAAGAGGGACCGTAAATCATGTTAACGATCCTGACCCCAGAGACGCCACTGCTGCTCGTGGTAAAACTATGAAATACACACGGAGCACATGTGGCAGAGCATGGAGAACATATGGACTGTACAAGGAGGTGAAGTAGAAGATCGAGCCAGAGAAGGAGAAAGGCACAAGCATCCAAATATCTATTGTATACATTCAAACACAGATCATGTGCTAAATCAAGAGCCTTGAGTTTGTTGGTCTTCTGTAGATTCACAGGTGCAGACGAGAGCGTGAGAGGGCTGACAAGAGAGGATAATCTGAGGTAGCTAGTCAGGAAAAGCGAATGACAGGAAGGAAAGAGAGTACTCCATTACCCCTAGGTGTGCTGGAACTGAGAGGGGTGGCGAATGTCTTTGATGGAGAAAATGGTCGCACACTATTACGAGGTGAATGAGGAGGAACCCGAGGACGAGACTGCGTGATGTTTCTTCCTGCTGGAGTAATTGAGGAGCTAATGGGAGAGCGAGGAACTTCAGCAATGGACGATATGTGGACACCAGTACCTAGATGAGCAGAAAGGCAATTGGGGAGGTTAGGGATGATCCACTTCTGAGCTTGACAGCTTTACCTAGGTGGAATAAATGATAGAGCACGGTGAAAAAGAATGTAGAGGAGTAGAGAATGAATGAAATGACAGAGAGGCATAAATGAGAATGAACTAGCCAGACTGCTCTGGTTGTGAGTGGGCGAGGGTGAGGTGAGTGTGCTGGGCTGAAAATGGAGGCACACATGGAGGCAGGGATAATGATGGCGTGGGGTGGTGTAGGGTGGTAGGATGGAGATGGGGAAGCAGTGACATCATCCAATGGTTTGAAGTACAACTGAAAGCACTGGGTTCCATGTGACTTGACGAAAGCAGAGATGGTAATGGGACAAACTTGTTATAGTGTTTACCCTGATTGTAACTACCAGCCTTCTCAGTAGCCAGGGCAGGTCTTGGTAGAGGCTTGCCCTCTTCCGGTGGACTAGGAGCTGTATGAAAGAAAACTCACTATTTATCTAAGATAATTTGTAAATGAATGTATTTTTGACTTTTAAAGGGGCATATCCTACCCTAAAAACACAAGGACATGACTGTGGGTTTAAAATCAATGCAGCTGGTAAGGGTACAACCTCGATTCCAAAAAAGATGTTGAGTAAAACGTACTCCTTATATAATACAATATACTACTCAAATGAAAACAGTCCATAGAGAATATATTTAATGTTTTACCTCATCAACTTCACTGATTTTTGGCTGCTGCTGCTACTGTTTATTCTGAATTTGATGCCAGCAACATGTTTTAAACAAGTAGGGACAGGAGCAACTAAAGACTGGAAAAGATGTGGAATGCTCCAAAAACACCTGTTTGGAACATTCCACAGGTAAACAGGTTCATTGGTAACAGGTGATAGGATCATGATTGGGTATGAAAGAGACATCCTCAAAAGGCTCAGTCATCCACAAGCAAGGATAGAGTGAGGATCACCAACACTGAATACACAAATGATTGCATTGTGTTTTTATTTATACTCACACAGTGACCCAACTTTTTTTGGAACCGGGGTTGTATTTGTTGTGATCATGATATAGAGATGATGTAGAGACCAATTTAGATGCCACATGTCTATATGGACTCTCACTTTGTTTTACCAATTGCAAAAATTAAATCATGGTTAGGAGGAGTTTCTAAATATAAAATCTGTTTCAATTTAAGTGATTGATTTTCAGCAACCTTTTGAGATTATCTGAAAATCTGTGGAATTTATTAACCAGATTCTGAAAAGTAGGAAAATAAATCTGCTTTTGACAAAATTTCCTTAAAAACTCAATACAAATACAATCAAAATTCCAATCAATATGCCCCCTTTTAAACTGTAATTTTAGATAAAGTCTAAACACTTAATTGTGTGGATTGCTGATGGCAAAAACTAGGGTCTTTACCCGTAGGGACAGCCTGCCTTGGGGTGACCTTGGTGGCATCAGAGTGGGTCCTGGTCTGAGACCGAAACTGAAGCCCAGGTTGAGGTTGTGGTTTGTGCCTAGATGCAGGGTGTGGCTTGGGTAGAGCTTCTAGATGGGACTGAGTCTCAGTATGTGGTGAAGGTCGTGGTTGGGGAATGTGCAGAAAATGAGTTACAGGTTGGGCATGGGTCGTTGTTGGAGAATGTGACTGAGGCCATGGCTGAATCTTTGAGATAAGTTCTTGTTGGTCTCTTGTTCTGGATTTTGGCTGCTTTTTTGGTTGAGGTGGTGGTTGGGGCTTGAGCTGGCTCTTTGGCTGAGGACCTGTTTTTTGCTTGGGTTGGCTCTCTGTTTGAAGTTGTGTCTTGGGTTTGGGCTGAGAAAAATGTATCTTTGGTTTAGGTGTTGGTAGGGCCTTAGACTTCTGCTTGGTGGTTAGTTGAGGCTCTGTGATTTTTAGTTGAGGATGTGTGTGGATTTGTGACTGAGCTGTAGATTGTGGTTGAGGTTCAGGATGGATGTGAAAGTTTGGCAGTGCTTGTTGTGTCTGAGGTATGTGCTTGCGTCTTGGTTTAGCTGTTTGACGATATGCCAGAGGTGTGGGCTGAGGAGTTGGTTGAACTTGATGCTTGGTCTGGTTCTTTAGATGTGGTTGTGTTTGAGGTTGGGCCTGGTGTTTGGGCCAGAGTGTTGGTTGAGGTTGTTTCTCAGCCTGGAGCTGAGTAGCCGTTTGAGGCTGTGATTGAGGATGTTTCTTTGGCTGAGAGTGTAATTTAGGTCGGGTCTGGAGTATGGGCTGGGATGTTGGTTGGATCTGAGGTACGAACTTGGATGTTGGTTGGGGTTGAGGTTGGGATTTTGGTTGGTTCTGGAGTATGTGTTGGGATTTTGGTTGACGTGGGGGTTGGCGTTGTGGTTGAGTCTGGGGTATTGGCAGGGATGTTGGTTGTGGTTGGGGCTGGAGTATGGGCTGGGATGTTGATTGGGGTTGTGGTTCAGTCTGCAGTATGGGCTGAGATGTTAATTGCGGTTGTGATGGTGGTTGGGTCTGGTGTATGGGCTGGAATGTTGGTTGTGGTTGTGGTTGTGGTTGTGGTTTGGTTTGGAATATGGGCTGGGATGTTGGTTGGAGTTGTGGCAGGGTCTTGAGAATCAGCTGGAATGTTGGTTGGGGTTTTGGCTGAAGTTGGGTCTGGGGTTTGGGCGGGGATGGTGCTTGGGATTGTGGTTGAGTTCGGAAAAGGGGTTTTGGTTGAGGTTTTGGTTGAGGCTGAGCCTTCGCCTGGGGCTTTAGTTGAGGTTTTTGGGCTTGGGGTTTTGGTTGTGGTCGATACTGTGGCTGGAGCTGGGCGTTTGTTTGAGGTTGTAGATGAAGTTGGGACTTAGGCTTATGATGTGGTTGATTCAGAGGATGTCCTCCATATTTTTTCACATTTGTCAGGAGGACTGGCTCAGATGCCATGGTTTCTGTAATGTGTAGTGGTGGATGGTGCTCGGGACCGAACAGGACCTCCAGGAAAGGAGGCGAGACAGATCTGGAGAGGTCTCCTCCTCCTGGTTTGTGTGAGAGAGAGAAAATATGGCCATGAAGCCACAACTATACTGTAAAATATAATTTCAAATAGAATATTGTGTCATAAAAAATCATAAAAAAATATCATTTTATTGTCTAGAAAATGATGAAACCAAGACAAAAAGGCAGTTAGGGAACAGTTGAAATTTAGATCAGCAGAAGTGCCAACAACTACTGGCCTGAGAACTCACAGAGCCAACCTTGGACTGAAGCGCAGGTTACACAATAACCTCTACCTGGCACTAATCTGATCGAGGGGGTCTAATTTCAAAGGGAGACAGACCATATGGAGGTATTTGCAATGTAACAGCCGTGTTACTACAGACAGATTTGGCTACCAAGGCCAGGATGCCTGTGATTGACGGCCATCCAAATCCATTGGCTGTACCTCAGGGGTTTAATAGTTGCTGATTGATGGCTTGCTGTGGGCTTTTGATGGACCATTCTAAACTGATTGTTCAATCTGATCAGATGTTCACCTCAGTGACAGAGATGAGAGAGAAAAAGAGAAGAAGTCAGAAAATAAGAGAGAGAGAGAGACAGAGACAGAGACAGAGACAGAGAAAGAGAGAGAGAAAGAGAGACTGCAGGAAGACAAAGCAAATGCTCCTAAACCTAAACTCAACTTTATGGACATGCAATGTTTAAAATACCTCTGTTTTTTTTAGCAATTGGCTTATTCAGTGGAAATAACCAACCAACCAAGAACAGGGGTCACAACATTGGTCAAATGATTGTTTGGTGGAATTGCCTCCTGTATATTAAAAAGAAATGGAAATTTTAGCTGTGTAGCTGTGTACAGGGACTGGATCCTCTGAAGCAATTCAGCCCAAGAAAATGGATCTATCAGAGACTGAGTCTGAGCTTCTTCCCCAAATGAGAGAAGTCACTGACACCAAACCTATGGTGTATTCAAGTGCTCCTTGTTCATTTTTAGCTGCTACTAATCACACAGCTATGTCACTCTTATCATCAAAATTAGTTTCTATTTTTCTTTCTATTCTCAATTTATATACACTTCTATTTGTTTCTTACTGTCTCTCTTTACATGTACTTATTTTTCCACCTGAATTTCCCCTCTGGGAATCACGAAAGCTTATCTTTTTAAGTCAGTCATTTTAAAGTTCATCACAAGGACTTTGCCTTCACATTTGTGTCATATTGTATGACAAAACTTATTTAATGAGAATTAAGGTTACTTGGCAATATAATGAAATAGAAATTTTGGAGAAGGGGACACAGAAAGAAAGGGGAATACCAAGAAAAAGTACAAGAAAAGAAGAAAATAAAAGTCTGCTCGAGGTCCTGCTGGAGAGAGACGACTGTTTGGTGCATGCAGTTCTGTCATGCAGACTTTACACCGTCACCTGTACAGCATTGAAAGCAAAAGCCTCAAGTCTGTGATCAGTAAAAATGGAGATGAGTAATCATACTGTAAATACTGAAAGAAGAAACAGAGTTGTGAATTGAACAACAACATATTTTATGTAGTGTTACTGACTGATGCAAGATCTGGACAAGTTGGCAATGATAGATTTTTACGAATGGCAAAGAAATGAGAGACAGACAGTGAAAATTAAGATATACTGTCTCTATATTGGATGATATGACTGATCTGAAATGCAGCACCTAACAAGGTTCTTAGTGCTTCTTCTGAACGACTGAGGATGATTATCTACAGTACTACTGGCTGGTTGGCGTGTTTCGACTTTTTCGATTTGAGTCATAGCTTGTCATCAAATTGTATAGATTATATCTTGCAAATCAGTCACTGTGTAACTAATTGACACAATAAAACCTTAAAAACATCATTAAGAATCCCTACAAGCTTTGTTGTTTTGCTAAAATGCCATGCAGCCAAGGCCACCTACCTTACACTTTTCACAGCCCAAACAGCTGACACTTTCGGTTTCCACAGGGAGGATCCAACTACTGTACTCACTCAGAACATGCCTCTCTTGCTCATGCAGCTACTTACAAATGACACTGTAAAGCACTGGCAGCGTCTCAATTACAGTCTACCAAGTCTATGATTATATACAGCCGGAACGAGAGCCATGAAGCTTTCTTCAAAAAGAACCATGATTCACTTGTTTACCGATTGGCTGTTTGGCGACCACAGGCAGTGTGGGTCCAGGGGTTGACAGAGATTCCTGTTTAGTGGTTGTGGTTGGAGCTGAGAAATATAGTGCACGTTAGTAGACCTGGGAGAAAAGTTATTACTGTCTGTCCTATAGAATGTAAAAAAAAAAAAAGATGTATGTACAGTAAACAACAAGCTAAGATGTGCAGGATAGTGATAGAAATCTCAGGTCGAATGGTCAGATGTAAGGTCAAGAGTTTTTTCTGACCTCTGAACTCAGCTTTAGGTCAGAAAAGTCATTACCAAGAGTTGTCTTTGGGGCTATGTTCCGGGAGAGGGGCAGTCTGCCCTGGGTCCTGTTATGGTGAACTGACAAGGACAAGGGAGGAGAGGTTTAAGTAAAGGAGTTACACATAAGATGTCCTCATAGTCCTGAAAAAAAAAAATCACGTAGAAGAATTATGTTCCTGAACCTATTTCACACCAGTAAAATGTGTTTTTGAGGGAACAGTGTCCCCAATGTCCTACAATATACACTATCCGGCATCCTGAGGTTCTTAGCCGTATAGGGACAGTGGAAAGATGCTGTAAACACAACATTGAAACATTATAAATTTTTAAGTGGATATGGTGAAGAGTCATGTTTCTGGCCACCTGGGCAATTTAAGTCCAATAATATACATTCTCACTATTGCTCTGTTTTTGGGCTTCACCAACTCATGAGGGAAATATATGGCCCTTTCGTTGATAAATGCTCCACTATGTTCACCAGCAAGTAGCTAACTCTGTCTGTTTGGTGCAGGGCAAGTAGTGTCTGGAGGGTTTTTGGAGCTTTTTTGCTGAGATGACAATGATGAGAACAGTGAGGATGGACCAAAACAGTTGAGTTGTGGGCCTAAATGTTAAAACAGTGAGGTTTCATCACTACAAATGAACCTCACATTCACACATGGTTATCTGAGTTATTCAAAGCAGCTTTACTCTACATGGCATCATTTTTAAAACGTGAGGCTGGATATGATGAGGTCCTGTGTGCAAAACAATAAATCAACATTCTTGTTAAAATTCTTCCAGTACTGAGTCTTAAAGCAGGGGTCAGTGAGAAGGGCTGAAACAGACATTTCTGAGCAGCAATAAATCATAGCATGTTATAAAAATCCTGCTGCTGTATTAAAAAGGGGTTCAGTGGGTTTGATAAAAGCAGCATGTCTCTATTGGCTTACCATGGCGAGGAGCATAGGGGAAGGAGTGTGGACCTGGTGTGAAAGGTTTCTGAAGGGTGGAAGACAAAAAGACAAGGAGAAGAATTAGTCTTTGTAAAAACAAGTCAAAGCATTGGCATTTGACCTCAATGCCATCTCTCTCTCTGTGTTTCAGAACTCCTAGACCCTCTTCTCCATGCCGAATTAGTTAAGTCCCTGGTGAGAAGCTTGTTGTTCGAAGTTTCCCCCTGGAAGGGCAAGTGTTGTGGCTGATTCTCAACAGCTGTGATGCTTTACGAGTACGGAGCCAGCAGCACGTGACACATAAGGCCTGCATTCTCCTAAATCAGTGCCACCTTTGTCCTCTCGACTCATTTCCACACTGTTATCCTTCCTCTTCTATCCTCCTCATCTCCCTCTTTTTTTTCTCCTCTCTTTTGTTCCACTCCAGAAGTTAGCTAGTGACAGACTGCTCTCTTGGCTTGGCTGATCCTGGCTGGACTGGTGCTGTTTCCATTCGGCAGTTGGATGGAAAATAAATGAGGCAAACAACCCTGAGAATAGCATAAGCTCACTGAAGTGCACAACATGGACTCTAAAGCACATTGCCTTTTCTGAATACACACCCTGTTCTCAAAAATATTCATTTCAAGGGGAGGAAGTGTACCCGCGCAGTCTCAGTGCTCTCACTACTTTACGACACCTATTTAATTTAGCAAATTCTTCAACTATTGGCAACAAACTGCTTCATAATATTAGTTATAATGCTTTGGTTATGCTTTGATAAGAAATTTAAAAGTGTGTCCAATACATACCACAGAGTTGAGGGGACGTTTAAAGATTTTCCTGATGGTCTTCTCTAGAAACATGACACAAGATAAAAATCAGTACAGAGATCAGCACAGTGAAGCTAATGGAAAGGGAGGGAACCACATAAAACCACATTACAAACATGCTTTGTTCTCGATGCATTTCATATCAGAAGACTGAATGAGAGAGTTCCTCAGTCGTAATGAAAGCTAACCACAAGATGGATTTCATTCAGTAACACTAGTTAGCATCTCCTGGGTGGAAACATGATACAGTATCTGCATGTGATGCCACTCAAAGACTCAGTTAGCATCTTCCATTCTTTATTCACATGAAAAACATTGAAGAAACTGCTAAATTAGCAAAAGGGCTGTTCTCTATATGACCATGCAAACTGTTTTTAGACTGGAAAGAACAGAAATAACACGTAATGCTTTCTTAGGAGCTCCGTAACTGAACAATAATTCTGTCCACAGATAACCAGAAAGTCTGGTGATCAAACTGACAAACTCTGCTTTAAAATAGGACTTTCAGGCTTTGTCAGAGAGCAGCAATAAACTGCTGCATGGATCTTTGTTGATTCTGTTTGTCAATACTTTTGAGAGATAATTGTTGTGAACCATTGTCGTGAGGGTCAGAGCGATGATATCATGTGGAAACCAAGCATCAAGCATACCCTCTATGCCCCCTGAGCTGATGTTGTGAATGACTGGCTTGCTCCACATCCCAGTGCCATCCTTAGAGTTGGACTGGACACCAAACTCATACTCTGTGTTGGGCTTCAGATGGTCAATGACCGTGTCACTAGTTGGGCAGGTCTGGTAGTTCCATTTCCTGTTCCTCTCACGATAACGCACTGTGTAGTGTCTGAGCCAAAGACAGAGCAAAACAAACATGAAGATAAACAGTAAGTCTGTTAAGAAACTCAGACATCCAGATGATAGAATATCAAGAAGTAAAAAGAAACATTGTTTTTGTCTTCACATTTTGTCTCTCATTCAAGAGGCTGCTTTCAGGGGCAGTTACACTTAAATGTCATGGTAAAACTATAGTTAAATGCCATAAAATCCCATTGTCTTGTATTATTCAGTATGTAGGCCAATGCCAACAATGCTGACAATGTCCAAACAACTCCTTTTGAGAGAAATGCATCTACTCCTGCATGGACTACACAGTATGCGTCAGGATTCAATGTTTTGATGTTGTTAAAGAAATTTAGGCCACTACTCCTCTCATACGGGCCGACGCATGAGATACATATCAAAAATTAGCCATAAAAGGCAGAGTAGGAGTTTTTCATCAAATGCCTCCAAAATGGTATTTGAGATTTCTTTGAGAGAAGGAAAACTGTGTCACATATGTTGTGTGGGTGGACTCCTCTCCTTAACACCTGTGTGCATGCACTGCTCAATAACTTGAGTGACTTCAGGGAACTATTTACTGTTCATGCAGTTATCCCAGATATTGTGAGTGTGTGAGAGAGTGTGAGTGACTTATCTGTCCACCATCTGTTCCTGTGCTTACCAATACAACAATACAGCCAGCGTACATGAAATGAAAAGGCTGAAAATTCTATCTTTCCAGTACATCTGTACATCTGTACCACTCATCTCTCTGTGGCAGGAGAAGTGTTCAAATGACACTTAATCATAACATTTTCAAACTGAACTGGCTTCACTGAATCACCAACTGAATCAGGTGATCGGCCACAATTCACAGTATGTTACTTGCTTGTTAAAAAGCTGATTAAAAGACCAAAGCCACAGAAACAACCATGATTCAGTATCTCGATCATAAATAATAGACTGTTGAGCCATTAACATCATGTGCAGTGGTTGTATAAGCTTGTTTTGTGCTGCAATAAACATGACAGCTTGGAACACCAACACACCAACAGACTGAAGAGTGTGTGTGCGTGTGTGCGTGTGTGTGTGTGGGGGGGGTTTAGCTCACCCATCCTCAAGACAGTCATTCATGACGTTGCCTTCATAGGGAGTTTTCAGCAGAGTTCCCCAGGACAGAAGGACTGAAGTGGGTGTTACCGAGCCAATGACCAAGTGTAGCGGCTTCTCCATTTCCACTTTACCTGAGAAAAAAAAACGTTTGACTTTTACCTTCACAACACTCCAGTGCTCATGTTTCATATCGTAATGCTACTTCTATCAGGTCACTCTGATGATGATTTTTTCTTATGAAATCCTTGTAGGAGCATTACCTGTGCATTGCTTTTTCACCTCATTGGTTGGGATGGGCTGCACAGCGATAAGGTACTTTGGCTCAGCATCTAAACACAGAAGAAGCTGGAGGTTATAGATCCTCTGAGCTGACAGACACAGAACATGGCAAACACACACATTCATAGGCTTTCTTACCGAACTCAGACTCATATGGCTGTCCGTTCTCAGGCAGCTGGATGAACTGTTTAGAGAACATGCTGCTGCCATAGCCCAGGATGTAACCCTCAAGCTTGGTGTCAGGGCTGGGACGCAAAAATTTCATCACAATGGTGTCTCCTGTGGCGCTGATACGGACTTTCATGTTCTGACGTCTCACTGGCGAGGCAAGAGAGGACACAAATGTTCCATTAAACATTTTCTGTTAGTCTAGTTGGTTTTAAGAATGTCACCACATTCATGACATGCAGCCGTAAGGTGCACGAGGGGCTGAAAAAGAAAAATCAAATATGGAGAAAAGGAGGTTCAGGACACTTCAGTCCAATGCATGCAATAAAAATAAAACCAAGCTTTCAGTCACTTTCATCATGGCAAATGTTTGAGTTTGTAATGAGCACATTTGCGCTGTTTCAAGCAAGTATACATGGGAAATTATGTTTTCTATGTTTTTTCCTAAAAATAGATAGGAAATCAAAATTCTCAAAATACATATCACAAGTAATAGAATGGAAATACTGCACAAAAATGGGCAAAGTGCAGTATCTACAACCCTCAAACAAGCCTTTTTCTTCTACTTCTTTCCATTTTAGTCTTGTTTTGTTAAAGCAGAATGAAAAGCTTTCAAGGAAGAGTTCGCAGAGTTACGTAAATGCTTCTGTTTTAACGACCTGCGCTTTCCAGATTCAACACGTCTGCTCTCCATCACTTCACAGGAACACTCAAAGAGTACATGCAGTTAAAGCAAACTTGCCGCTGGTTTAACTTCTGCTGAGGTGTAAGTTTTGCCCAAAACCAGTAACTGTGATTTTATCAAGCAGGAACAATCCCAGTAGAAATACCTAATAACACATGGATAAGAACATTACTTTTATAAAGAGTTCATCTGCCACTTACACACATCATAAACTGCATACATTGAAGCCTGCATATGAGTGGGTGTAAGATATGTGCTCAGAATGGGCTTCTGAAATGCTTATACTGTTGTTGTAATCTGAATCTGAGAGTATGCACTATTAAAACTGAGGGGAGCAAGGCAATGCAAGTTGACAAGAAAATGGTATTACACTGGCTCACAAATAGAGTATTTTCTTTTCTTTCTCTCTCTCACTTTCTCTCTGACACACACAGACACACACACACGAACACACACACACACACACACACACACACACACACACACACACACACACACACACAAAGTGACATCATTTTACAAGAAACTGCACATTTTGTGCCAGAACTGACTTCTACAGAATATAGTGCTAATCAGCACAGCCTGGGGACAGATATGAGATGAGGACAGCCATCAAAGGGTGGGTCATAATAAACCAGAGTCAAGAGAGGTTACATGTGATGTGGCTTTTACAGAGCAACCATGGAAACGTGACTTGGTCTGAGGTCTTGGTCAGTGACTGCAGAGTCGCTTGGCAGAATACTATAGGCAAAAACAGAAAGGAGTACATGAGAGGAAGTATTCACTGAGAACAAACAAGAGACAGAGAGAACAGTTAATGAGAGTGTGTACTTTGTAATATTGCCTCGTGTCTCTTTCAGATCTTTTTACCTTGTTGTTGAAAGGTTCTGTACAAATAAAATAGTCACGGCTTGCCTTTGTGTATATGTGACACATGCAAGTGGTGCATGTATGACACTAAAAATAATATCTATTGGATTTTAAATTGATTTTTAAAAGAAAAATACTTTTACTTTTGTTTTACTTTACTTTTTTAATTCCAGTGCTGGTATTTTGTTGGGGTTTAAGATTGCGGAGGTCACAGAAGGTGTGAGGGTCAAGGGGAACACAGTAACAGTGGAAAAACATCTGTGTCCAAAGTTGTGACTTAGGGGAACAGTTGCATTAAGCATGTGTATTATTGTCACGGACTTGCATGGCGCTGTATAGGCTGCTTTTAGTGTCTGTAAGAGAAATAATCTGTGTTGGTATTCTGGATGTATTTGTTGTATAAGGGGCTGGAACAAACTTTTAACGTATTTAGACATTAAGGTCTGACTCCAGTGATACCAGCTGCCCATCTCTCATGGGACAATCACACAGCATGTTAAGGAGAATCAGGTAAATTCTGACAATCAGACAATCAATTGAGCAGTATGTCTCCCAGAGAGGGGCAGGGGTAGATGGTCTTCATCATCATCACAACTTTGTATGCCATTCGAGTGTTGAACTTTAGTTGTTACTTTCCAAAGAAACTCATTAACATTATTGTCTGTAATTACTACTATCTTATGTCACATTTAACTTGTAAATGAAGCAAGCCTCCTACAGTGAAGCATATCATAACTCGTGAACTGACAAGCGACTCTCTGCAAGTTCAAAGAATCAATTAATTTGCTTATTTTTTTTTTCTTATCACTGGCCTCTGCCAAGTGGCCATGTGGACTTCAAAACTAGCCAAGAACTAGGCATGTTAATAATTAGCCAGTTTGTAACAGGCATGCTAATAAACAACAGAAAACTCAGATGAGAGCAGTTGGGCCGCTGAAGAAGTGTGACTTATGACTGACAGTTGGCCGACGCTCATGTAAATCAATGAATAAACACACCATTGCAGGCTTGGATTATAAACAGTAACAGTGGTAAAAGGAAGCTATTTCTATTAAATTTAATTCAATAGTTCAACTTTTAATTTAATGATTTACGCCCTTCTTAAATGAAGTTCTTATCAGTTAATTAGAGCTGAATAATTTATAAATTCAACTACATATATATAGAATTTTTACTTGGAAATCACAAATGAGTCTATAGGGCTCAATCTTCCACTCTCATACATCCAATTTTTTGTTTGGCTGTTCAGTTTAATTTTTAAATGTGACCAATATCAGGTTTGTCTGCACCTCTTCATGAGAGTCTTGTGACAAGGCACTCAGTTTTAGAGTGACATAAAAGTTGCATGAATTCTGTTATGACTCTTCAGCCCGAAATCAGATTTAAAGACATCAAATTCCATGTGATTTGTGTTGTTAGCACTGTCATGAAAAAAAATCCAGATTTGAGTCACTTATGAGCAAAAAAATTGGATTTGAGCCACTCGTGCCTGCAGTCGGAACGTAATAGGTTTAAAACAATAGACTCTGCTTGGATAATGGCTTGTACTATACTCTCCGCTGCATGTCATTGGCTCATATTTCGGCATTAAATGAAATAATGGAACTTTGCATGAGGAATAATGCCAGCAGCTACCAGACACCAAAACAGACACTGACAGTGAAAGAGGGGGAAGCCCTGGATTTTTGAAAAATACCCTCATGCTTTTCCAGCTATGTGTTTCCTATCAAAACTGAGTTTGTTTTGATTCCCTCATCAATATTTCCAATAAAACACAAGTGAGATTGAGTCAGAAGGAAAGGGGCTCAGAGTGTATGAAACATTAGGAAACTTCTGGCAGCTTTAAACTCCAGTACAAGCAAACACCGGCTCATTCCCAGGACAACCCATCCAGAGCCCAGCCATTTGGCCCACACACTGCTTAGGGACTGTTAAGACTTATCAGTATTTCCAGGATCCAGTCACAATCCTGATAATCAATCAACTACAGTACAAAGAAAAACAATTGACAATTTAGCTAGCTAGAAACAAAAAGAAAACACTATGCCACAAAGTCACATTGTGTGTGGTTGTGTCGATGAATAGTAAGGAAAATATTCATTGATTATTTGAATTTAAATTCTTCCTGAGGGCAGCTCTGCTGGTGAACTCGGTGACCCTGTGAAACACAAGAGACCACTGAAGATTTACAGCCTCACCAAAAGACATGTAACACAAGTATAATCAAATCCATAATCTCACCTTTAATAACCTTAAAATAATAATGGGTGGATTACTGAACAGGCCTAGCAGTCAGAAAAAGGGCCTCTGTTTGGAGTGCATGTTTACTGTTTCTTGTTGTAAAGTTAATCAAATGACTACCAGGGGGTATGACACAGGATGCAAAAGGAAATGCAAAACAACTTCAGAGGCAAGAAACTACTACAAAGAGACAAAATGGGACTCAAAAGAGACAAAAACAGATGCAAAACAACAATAAAGAGACGTAAAGCAAACTCAAAGAGATACAAAATGACAGCAAAGAGACGTAAAGCGACCTCAAAGACATACAAGACAACAACAAAGAGACATAAAGCGACCTCAAAGAGATACAAGACAACAACAAAGAGACGTAAACGGACCTCAAAGAGATGCAAAACAAGATCAAAGTGATTCCCATGGCCACATATGGACATAGAACACCTACAAAGAGAGCACAGAGAGGCGTGAAATGACCATGTTTTAATAAATATCAGCTATGGAGAGACGGAGACAGTTTTATGAATGTCTCGGTGTGGGTGACAGTCTATTATATAATATCCTGTAAATCTCATGGCGAAGACTAATCCCTTCAATTAAACTTTTGTGACATAAGCAGTGTACCCCCCTCATAACCAATTCATCAACTTATTGCACCAGCAAATCCATCACAATGCTGGGAGTCAGCCAATAAACATTCAGATTATGCAATAAACAATGCCACATCATTCAATAAACACTCCAGCATTATACTTATGCTGTTTTGGACTAATAGCCAGAGGATGTAATCCTGCCGGCCTAAAAAAATGAAACACCCTCAAACTGGAAATCAGTCTTGGCTCAGCAGAGTGGCTATCTTGGATCATCAGCAATGATGGACGATCCTCAGGGAAAGGGAATAGGTTAATGGGGTTGTTAGCCTAACACAGTCTCTCCTCTTTCAACTGCAGTGCAACATGATATTTGTGTGTTTGGCATTTAAAATGAATATTAAAACCTGCATGTATGCGGTATGTGCAGTTTTGGCATCAACACATCCTGATTTACTGTCTGACATTATCAAGCCACAGATTTCCGCCATTGGCAGCCCCCTTGTACTCTACTGTCTCTCTATGAGGAGGAGGACTGCGTTAAAGTAAACTCTCAGAGAATAAATACACTGAGATCACCGCAAGACTTTTCCACTCATGCTGATGTGTGAACTAATGAACTATAAATATCTGAAGCAAAGCCTCAACAAAACAAAGAACTTGGAACAGGGCTACGAGGCTTGTTTTGTTTTCAAAATATGGAATGGAAAAGAACTTTTCCGCTCCTCGTTGAAATGAATGTGGTAGGTTTGGTGGTTGGAGGTGACACAGAATAATGAAGTCATGTCAGTTTGCCTTGATGTACCACACACTTTCACATCTACAGAATCAATTAAACTGAGTGTAGATGACACTCCTCCTGCCACACATGGTATCCTGCCTTTGTGTGGCTGCTGCTCTGAGTGATTCTACGCAGCTCCAGTCTACAGTATTTCAGCCTCTCAGGTTTCGGTCCTGGAAGAGGAGAGGTGGAGAGGAGACTTGGTTTCCTGCACCATGGAGACAGAGACAGATGTTTTATGGCCCCTTGGTAAAACAGTCACCTTCATTTAGGGCAATGAAGTGTGAAAATCTCTCTGAGGCTTGTGCCAGCCAGAGCACAGAGGGTTTGAAATAATTTAGCTCGTGAGCAAACGAAAGCTGAACTGACCTATATTAGCTCTAATGGGAATATCCCAAACCTGTAGACTGGGGTAACGCTGAATATCTACTGTAATACAGCAGGAGCCTGTTTGATCCGGTTCACAAGAGGCGTCATCTTGCGACGCAGTGGGAAAGAGCTGTGCCTGGGATTACGCTCCAAGATTTTCCCCCTTACCTTGGGGGCTTCGATGTTGGTCCCTCAGCTCTAACACTATATATCCCACCTGTCAGATTCAGCGGAGCAACAGCTGTTTTCCCTTCCCCTGTGGCGTTGCTCCATCCCATCCTTCTCCTCCTTCGCTCCATCTCTGCTGTCCTATATGTGTCAGCAGTCATCTTTCCATCGACCTGGTCCTTCCTAAAGCGCTTTGAATTCATCTGTCTTGTCCTCCAATCTCCTCTCATTTCTTCTTCCATATTCCAGTCTCATTAATCTACACATGACAGGTGGCCATGTTTTGTCTGGCTCAGCAGCAGTTTCCAGGCCATATATTGTCCTGAAGTGAACTGATGGTAAATTATTTCTTCTATTACAAAGAACTGAAATTATGCAGATACAGAGTGTCTCATACACACTTAGTCTGATTATTGTAGTGAAAAACACAAGTTAATCAGAGTTAAACACGTTGGGAAGTACAGATCATCTAACCTATCCTGACCTAACCAGTCAACTCTGACCCTGTGTATTATGCTATAATATCTATGACACAAGAAAGCAAACACCTCATTGCATAACGCATTTCATTCTGAAAATAGGGGCTTGATCCAAGAAGAACACAGATACAGACGTTTAATTCTCCTCCCAAAGCAAAAACAGACACACAGCCCCTTTCATCTCGCTCCCAAAGCTGCACATTGAGATTTGTCTGCAAGCCAAGTTCAGCCAGCCAGTTACGCACTGGAGGCAGCCTTTTCCACTGTGCTTACCTCTTCATACCGACTGCGTCTGCTCACCTCAAACTCTCCAAAGGGCGCCCCAGTTTAACTCGCAAAATACAGCATGGCTGTGAAGCATAGATTCAGAGATGGAAAGCCAGCATGTGTGCGTGTGTGTGCACGCGAGTGAGTGTGTGTGCACGGATGCAGCAATGAGATAATGAGACAATATGGAAAACGTTTGTGGAAAATTTGCTGCTTTCCAAGAATGTCATGGGAATCCTAATCAGACAGAGGGGGCTCGATATGCTATAATATACTTATTAAAGTATGCCTGTTTTATGCTTTCCTTTGTGGCATGTTGGAAAAGAAAACACTGCATGTGGCTGTGGCTGAGGGGTTTGGGAGTTCTGACACTATTTATCTTCAAACTATTGACAAAAGCCTCCAAATAGTGATTTGATTTGTCAATGCTTTATATAGAGCAAAGATGCTGTGATAATTTCCATGTTGCTGTTGATATTTTGGAAACATTTTGGACATGTGTGGTTTGTGCTGGCCAGAATTGATATTTCTACTGTGCTGTCTGTGTTTAATTTGAGGCTCTCTTCAGGTGGCTTGATAAAATCTCCTTAATGAGAGCTGTAATAGGTTTGAAACAAATGAAATGGTATAAAATCTTTTGCACGGGGCAATGAATGAAAATAATTAGCCGGCTTATAAACTCATCTGATCATCTGCTTGGTGGATACAGTTCCAGGAAAGCCATCCCAGCAGGTTGTCTACAAGTCTAACCCCTGACCCCCCACCTGGAAATGCTTTCATTAAAACCTGGGAGCAGTAACTGACCTATTTCACTGTGTCTGCTCACCTCATTTCAGGGAAATGTGGATAAACCGCACAGATCATAAAACCAGTGTTTTCTAATCAAGGCAGTTTGAAAGCCTGACAGGTGGCTCAAGAGAGCAAAGCTGATTTTCCTTTTAGGTTTTGGGTTCAACAGCATTTTACTGAATCATAGGTCAGTGTCACATCCATTTATTCAATATGAATCCTTTCAAATCTCCTGTTGAATAAATTTAGATGCTTTGTGTGTATGGAGGGTGGGGGGGCACAATATGTATTGCTTTTATTGGACTCAGTGGGGACAGAACAGCTTCAACAACCTTAAGTCATAAACATATGAAAAACATGGTATTTAAGTACTATAACTCAAAAAAATGGCTCTGGAAGAGTTACTTTTCACAACTAGGGTTAACTTTGCTCTTTAAAAAGAGCCATGTACCATATTGCTTTGCATTAAGGACAGTGTACAACAAAAATGGGGCATAGCTTGTTATGTTTTTTAGACACTGAAAACAAGTCTCTGGGGAACACATGGCAGAACTACATTAAAGCCAAATGTGGTCATGAAGGACAGCAATCTAGCAATTAAGTTAAGATGATATCATTATGAAAGGAGAGGGAATGATATCTGAGGAAAAGCATTTGTTGCCTCGACATATTTCAGTCACTTTGGTCGCTTTGTCTCTGTATGTGTGTATTTGGAGTTTTCTGCACATCAGAAGCTTCCATAAACCTCATTTTCACCCAGTTTCCTTCATGATGTTACAAACTATATGTGTCAAATGGTATCTATCACTCAACATACTTTGCAGTGAATGGCTGTCTCTTTACGGTTCCAAAACCTTTTGTCTTGTCATTTATCATTGAAACAAATATCCATCTTACTATGACATATTGTCTTTCCAAGCGTATCCCAGCATGCATTTGGCAGAAGGCAGGGAAAGACCATGGAAAAGTCATCAGTGCATTATAGGGATAACATAGACAGGCAATCACACTGATGCTCTTTTTCACTTAAATGGATGTTAGACTGTGGGAGGACACCCACAAACAGAGAAGACCATGATTACCAAATATTGGTCCATGCAATACATCACTTCACAGTCAATAGTGTCCCTTGGTGTGGATGTCTCAGTGGAAGGCAATAACACTGATGCAAGCATCACCTACCTCTGCTCCTGCGGGGAGTTGAGGGGCCAGAGAGAACTATCCCAGAGATGAAGACCATGAGGAGAAGGACCATAAAGCTGTGTGAGTGTTGCTGCATCCCCATCATCATCTGTGCTGTTGATTGGCTCTGAGTCTCAGGTGTAACGAGCTGCTGAGATCTCAGAAGTGAGACACAAATAAGAGGATGTCACTCAGCGTCACTCCGTTGATTGAATAAATGTTTGTGTGCTGCAGCTGCAGGAGTCAGGCTGGAGGTTTCTGGAGTGGCTGGACTACTTCTCTGAGCTGGTGGCTCTCAGGACTAGTGCAGCTCACCGGACTGGACTTCTGGGTGCAGCAGGCTGCTCTTGCACCATCTATACCTCTATAATGGAGGGAGGGGACAGACAGAACCAGACACACCCACTCTCGTTACCCTCCCTCATCTCTCCTTTTCTTTCTCCATCTCACACTCTTTTTCTCTGGAAAAGGAGTGAAGGTTTTCTGCAAGCTTCCCACCCTCCTCTGTCTCTTTTTTCTCTGCTGAGCCTGGTGTGTCCCCAGTAATCCTACTTTCCATGTGCAGAGACCTCTTGACACTTTATTGTTCCTATTCTCACTCTATCACTCAATCTCAGTCTCTCCTCTATTTAACTTGTCTCATGTGCACATATACACCATACTGTGCTTGTTTACATGCACTCAAAGATCCTGGTGATTTAAGCAGCACATGATCACAAACTTGCCTCAATGGGATTTGTATAAGATACTCTATGGAAAAGAAGAATATTCACAAAAAAACTCTTAATGGGAAAACAAGAGTGAGGAACAGATGGAATCCAACTTCTAGGATTGACAAACCTGTACTCTGTACCATAAAGATCTGGATAGATAGATCTGGATCTGACAAACCACACACACACACACACACACACACACACACACACACACACACACACACACACACACACACACACACAAGAGGCAAGTCTTAAGGAGGGAAACACATGGAGGGAAACATAAGATGCTAAGAGAGGATAAGACAATTAATTAAAGACAACACATAATTTGATGAGTGCTAAAGATGTGCTAAAGTGATTCAGTGTTTACCCTAAAAAAAACCTAAAATATGCCATCAAACTTAAGAGAACCAACTCTTTGGTCCCCACAACATAGCCAAGTCCCTGTAACGTGAGTGGGCTTTCATGTTTGGGTCCCCAGAATACCATATAAACATGAGCAGGCACTCCACTCGTGAAATGTTGAAGAGTAATTGGAACAGTCATGTAAGCTGTGTGTATCTAAAAAGTTATGAGTGTGCGGATTACGACTGCCGTTATACATTCCATGGAAACAGTGTCTCTCATCATCCTGTCTATAAATATATTCTCTGCCAGTGACAAAAAACACGTTAACGTCACGTGCACCACAGACCAGCTGACAAAAACATGTCATTTGTAGCCATGTGTCGCACATTCATTCAACATGACTTTCTGATGCATCGCGAACACATGGTGACAGCCTTCTGGGCTTTCTTTGAAGTCAAACTCAAAGTATATCCTTGTTTACAGCCAATGAGTTCAGTTTTTGTTTGCAAATTCATGTGAGTGATTCTTTGAGCCAGTTTTAGTCGTGGTCAGCCAAAACTCTCAGCCAGAACTGGGCCTCAAGGGCAAGGTATGTGTGCGTTTGTGCAAGGCGCACACATGTCTGCTTGCACGTGCATATGTGTGTGTGTAGTCCAGCATCTCCACCCACTAATGTAGTTGATTATATCCCACATGTCATCACACGAGACAGGAAATGATGTTGCGCGCCAGAGGAGGTGTGTCTCCCGAGGAAGTCCCTGAACAGATTGTTGCAGTGGAACCCCGGCCTTCATCACACCAGAACCAATTAAACACAGATGAATCATAGTCTGCACTCTGAGAACATTACAAAAAAATTTTGGGTTGAATCAATTTGACCTAACCTGTTTTGCTGATGATATTTGTTTGTCTATGAAGTTACAGCAAGCCAGATAAAGACCACTACATTAATGGCCCACTACCATCTTTTTAAACAGTGGTGGAACATTCTCCATTACCATTTTATACTACTTTTAAACTTCACTACATTTCAGAGGGAAATACTGATTGAAAGAGTTCCTACCCCACTACATTTATCTCACAGCTTTAGTAACTAGTTTACCTTTCAGATTTGACAAATAATAACCTTATAAAAACAATGCATTGTGAAACATTAAGTAGTAGTTTCCCATTTTTTGGTTTGCAGATGTCTATGAGTCATTACCAGTTCCACCAAAGTGAAATTGTCCCTTTAGACTTCTCACATGTTTTTATTTAAGTAACTGTTAGAAGTCCAAATTGGGAAAATTACGCAGAATTTTCATCAGAAAGAGAGAAAAAATGAGAGACGTCCAAAAACTGAATACAGATTTTTTTGCAGGAGAAGTTTCTTCTTTCTGCTCTCCTCTCCTATTAATTATCTAAAGACCCCTCCAATTGATCTTGTGACCCTCTGGACGACCAAAACACTAGACTGGGACACACTAAATTGCCAAACTGTGTATAAAGAACCAAAACTAGCTCTTAAACAGCTACAACATTAAAATGCTGCAAGCTTATGAGTCGATGCATCAACATTAATGATCTAATCATATACAAATATATTGAAAGGGCATTTTTCTACAGAATAAATACTTTTACTTTTGGTACTTTAAGTACATCTTGCTGTTAATACTGTGTTTTTACTTAAGTTGGAATTTGAATCCTGAAAGGGGAACGTTTATCTGTGCTCACTGAAAATCCCATTTCAAGAGGCGGGCCAACAAGAATGATTTGTGACATCACAATTAGCTTGGAGGCCAGTTCTGGTCCAATATTCAGAAACTTGAAGCCTCCAGTAGCCAAACACTGAGAACTGACTTTTCAGTGAAGTAGGAGACTTCATGTGCCCAATAGAAAAACTATATCAGACAAAAAATATGTACATCTTAAAACATGTCTGGAGGGGATCTTCAAGCAGAAAAGCACAGATAAGGAATTGTTTAGAAAACCATACTCTGACATGTAAATGATCTCTAGGTGAAGTCTAAACTTGAGTTAAGTGGTTTTCCTGCTGGTTATGTTGGGGTATTATAGTTTTGGATGCATACACATGGAAGCCTGTGGTGAACTTTGCCTGAGCCTTATGAGCAATGAAATATATAGGAATTATCAATGAAAGGTGAGAGGCATCAGCAGACCTACAGTCATTATTTTTAGTGTTTAATTTTCAATGCCATGGTTATGTATGGCTATTATTTTTCACCTTGTAGTTTAAGATCAGATCATTTCTTTTTAATATCAGCCACAGTTCTGTCGTTCTGCCCCACCTTGCTCAACAACGCACTCCCAAGCTGCATGGTTGGCTTTGTTTGTCAAACCACTGTTTAGTCCACCGAATCATACATGTTGTCTGGCTTTAATCTCCTCTACCATCCTTTTTTAAAAAAAACAAAAAAAAACAAAAAAAAAAAAGTTTGCTTTTCTCTTTTGGTCCATGATTATTCCTGACTCAACCCTCATGTCCGCTGGCTTCATGTAAGGGGAAATCACAAGGCAGCCGTCAATTTAAGCTGATTTGAGATTTATAGATCACAGGTGCGTAAGTTATAAATGGGATTCTTAGAATCTGTTAAAGCAAGGTTTTGTTATGCACACCATATTTTACAGAAATGATCTTAAGACTAAGTTCAAGTATAAATTTAATAAAGAACATTTTTATAAACGAGGCCCCAGCACTTTTACTTGTGATGGCCCATTTTTCCATTGCTATACTGATACTTTTACTGAAGTGAAGGATCTGAATAGTTCCTCCACCACTTGTTTTACAGATTAAGGTTTTACATAGAAAACAGATGACAGGCTTGTAAATTGCATCCATACAGATTAAACCAGTATTTCCCATCCGAAAAGGCTTGTGATTCTTCACAAAAAGCAGTTTGGTCTCACATGTTTCAAATGTTTGTGAGTTGTTAATGTAAGACGTAAGTCAGCAGTTTTTCTGCAGAATGAGTACTTTTACTTTTGGGCATTTTACTGATAATGCTTCTACTTCAGTAGGATTTTGAATGCAGGACTTTAACCTCTTCCACCACTACCTCATCCTCCCCTTCCTCATTTCTTATCCTCCTTTTCCACTCAATAATTTCTTTTCCCCAAATAGAGGCCCCCTGCTTCTCCACCTCCCTCCCCTGCTGACACTCCTGTATTGTCATCTCCTCCTCTTTGCTTTCATCTCACTTTTTCTTCCAGTGGAATGTAGTCTGGTTTATATCAACAGTAGACCTCACATGTTAGACGTGCTAAGTGTTCAAATCCGTCATAATTGGCTTCTAACTCTCTAACTGACCTAATTTGTGTTACCAGGTGTGGCACCCTGTAGGCTCTTTGAAAGGGAATCTCTTTTTGTCCCAGTCTTTCTGTGCAGTTATATTACATTTCTTTGGTTTTGGGGCACGTCCCTGCTGTTTTGTTGTGGCAGGAAATGAGACTTTTAGCAGCCAAAGCGTTCTTTAATTTCCCCTCTAATGAATGGGATTTTATTGCTTCAGGATCAATCATTAGCAGATTTAGGAAGAATATTCTCTGATGCTTGTAAAGTTTGGTGGAAAGTGTATTTCAGTTTTTCAGCCTTCTGACTCGTCTTCTGCTGACAGATGTTCTGTCACTCAGTCTGAACACTGTGTCTGAGTGAGTTTGCTGAAGAAAAGCTTGAAGGTCCATGATCAAAATGTTGTGTCACTAAGAAACGCAGCGCTGACAGCGTGCATGAATTCAGCTTTTTCTTTCACATGACTTTATTTTGCAACTGTCCACTATGTGTGTATCCTAACAGTTTGTCTTTGTTCATTAAAAGAGGAAATACAGAACAGTAGCTGAGACAGAAACTCTTGTATCATCATTTCATGGTAGCTAAGTGCTCAAGTGTATAAAAAGTGATTCTGTCCAAATTTCAACTGCATTTTCTCAGTGACTGAATAGTTGAGGCAGTAAACAAGTGCACTGCATCAGTGTTCACTAAAATTATCTAATTTGTCTTTGAAAAGACTGTGGTGGTTTTAAAATCCTGCAGCAAATGCTTCAGCTGTTTCAGGCTGCAACCTGTCCAGCACTGATGAAAGATGTATTTTTATACACCTGAGTATTTTTTATTCATTCAATAAAGCTGCAGGACTTTTTGGATTTGAGATACATGACTCTTTCAGGTTTTCCGGATCCTTTTCTGAGTGCAGGTGAATTTTTCAGGTCTCCAAGTTTTCCCTTATTCTGATTGTTACCAGATTGCAGGCCTTCTTCACTCCTCTACTGTGAAGGAATAAATGTGTGTTTATCACCAACTCTGAACACAAATTTCCAGAGCTGATTTAATTACTAAAATACTTCCACTCTTCAGTCATTGTCCACATAATCTGTTAGTTTTAAAAACCATCCTTCAAGCTCTTAATCTTACATTTCAAACGTCTTTATCTTTCACTTTGTCTGGAATCAGTGCATCATTCTCCTTTTCTTGCGCTGGTATCTTTTATCCCCCTCTTGCATTCATGATCCTTGTCCGGCTCTGCTTACGTCCCTCAGGTTTTGTGAAAGATGCGTAGGATAGAGGAGAATGGGTCAGGCACGCTGTCCCTCGCTCTGCTTTTGTCATCACAGATTTGTCATTCTTTTCCCCCATTTTATTGCTTTTCAACACATCATCAGCCCAACCTGCCAACATGCGCCACGCAGCCGGAAAACTGTGTCAGGGATGGGTACAAAAAAAAAAAAAAAATTAAATGAAGCAATCTTACACACTCACACATCAGGTTATGTGGATGTCAGTTTCCATAAGGTCGATGACACTGAAGGAAACAATAGGGTTTTCTCCTTGTCATCCACAGGCTAATAGCCACTACACTCCCTGAAGAAGGATTACCTTCACGCAGGTGGAAAAACACTCACCAAAATCTTTCTCAATATCAAACTGACATGTTAAAATTTTAGGATGATGGCTTTTTTAAAAAAATTCTTTTATTTATTTATTTATTTTTTGTGCATCACCTTTGATTCCTTCCTTCCAGTAGCTGCAGGCGATTGGAAAACGTTTGCTTCTGTGGCCAAGAGCAGAAGGTCTTTCACAGCTCAGTCGAGTGTGTGCTAGTTTCCTCACTTGGACTGGTTGTGATTTTGAGTATGGAAAAAGACAATAATTTAGATTTTTTCCACTCACTTTTTCCAATCTGCTGATGCCATGAATGGAGCGGCTTATTAAATTACAGACTTCCATACCAGGTCAGTGCAGTTTGAGGATGAAAATGTTGCATTAAAGGAATCATATTCATACCTCTCACACTCTACTTCATGCCACACCACAGAAATCACGCTCCTCTGTCATCACTATATTACCACGTTTCTATATTATAAACCTCTATACTGCTGCATACTTTAAAAGAATGTCTCTGACTTCTGACCCTGCTCCATTTTTGGAAATTTATTATGTGCCTGTCAGGATGTGTGGTAGTGCAGTAAGTCTGGTTTTCCTGCCAGATAAACGGGCTCTGCATTCTGTCGCAAAGTGGAAAATATGATGTATGGAATAGTCTTCCAAATATTCACAGCTTCTCAGAGGTCACAGGCTCATTCAGTTTCATTATGTGCACACACACTTTCTTTTTCATGTCTAGATAATAGCGCCATATCAGCTCATTCTGTCTTGTTGCTGATAATAATATTAAGTCATAAATATCAAAAATGCAGCAGTGCCTGGATGCACCCCGAGGATGACTTCATTGCTGATCACTTTAACAGTTGTTATGGTTGTCAACAACGACACAATGTTAAAACTTCACTTACTCCCCCATACACTCACACTGAACAGGTGAACAACATGTGTCCATCTGTCCACATCTGCAAAAGATTTTTGAAAAGTCAAAAACCTACATAACAGACAATTCTTGATCGGTATGTTCAAAATGTTCACATTTACACCACAGGCCAGGACCAGTAACTCTTTTGTGAAAATTAGACCCACAACCCAAATGATAGACAGGCCACTGTTATTGCCAACTGCCATGTGGCAGCAAATCTTTCTTTCTGGAAAGCCATGGGGGGACAGCAGTGTTGTGGATGATGAAGCAGAAGGATTTAGGGGGACGAGAGGACAGAGAAAAAGAGACAAATATAATTCATCCACTCTAAATTTGTCTCAAAGAGCAACCAAGAGCTCAATGTGGTTTTCATTTTGTGGGCCTTTGTTTGAGTATGTGTGTGTGCTTGCTCACTGTGTCTGTGCAAACGTGCATACTTTATATATGTGAGTGTGCTTGTCAGGATGGATCCTCCATCTGAAAGATAAATAACCATATTACATGGGAGGATCAGGAGAGCAGCTTAGAGCTGACAGCAGATAGGATTCTAGACAAATCCACAGGCATTAACTAAGAATCTGGCTCTGATATGGCGACACAAAAACATGCAGATGTCGGCATCATAAAACTCCCACTTTTTAGACACTTTCTGCTCTGCTTCTACAATGTTTTCCACTCCCAACAGCTTTAACAATCTTACAGTATACCTACAACTGTGATGTTAATCGAGATTCACCTCTGTACACATGATCCCTTCCCCTTAGTTGAGAGGATGATATCACTATTGTGTCTGTGCATTAAAGCAGCTATAACCAACATGTCTAATATCAAGAATGGACCACATGACGGCTTGCATGTGACACGAGTCACTCATAGTTCCCTTTAGAATTTGTTTCAGCTCATTGTTTTGTTTTTACTGCCGGCAAATTCGCACTCACCATTCTCATTAGCATCATTGTCAGCCACAGCAGGCAGCTGATTTGAGCAAAAAAGCTCCCTAAACGTACTGTTCACTACCTGCACGACAAGCAGACAAACTTGCAGGTAAACAAATTGCAGCATTTGGCAGCTTAAAGGGTCAGATATTATTTGACTGGACTGCCATTCTTCAGATGGCAACTTCTGTTTCTTCATTTCTGTTGCGCAGTCTCACAACTTGCCGTTATTAAACTTTATTTTAATAACAAAAACTGGATAGAAAATGTTAATTGGTGAGCTTTAGGTGCTGGTGGGTGCATTTTCTATCATTGAACCACGCTAGCTGTTTCCCCATTTCCTGTCTTTATGCTAAGCTAAGCTAACAGGCTGCTGGCTCTAGCTGATGTTTAGCACACAGGCATAAGAGCGGTCGCAATCTTTTCACCAAATTTGCAGCAACAGAGTGAATTTGTGCATTTCCCAAAATGTTAAACTATTCCTTTAACAGAACCCAAAGGTTACTCAAGCTAAAGCAGAAAAATATTTCTGCAGAGGAAAAGAATGCATAATGACAAAACAAAAACAATGTGAGGCTCAATGAGGTGTGTTATTAACCACTCAACCATCATATATTACAACATGGACTGCATTCTCAATGATTCCACTAGTCCATTAAGCACCCAAATGTAAAACACAGACGAGTCAAACAGCAAAGAGGGTGCATCGTTGACAATAGTTAAAACAGCAAAACCTTACGTAACGCATCTATGACTAAAATCATATAGCAGATGCACATCAGGCTAAAGTCATTTTCAAGCCCTGCCACACTGAAAACCACTCACCTCTGCCTCCTTTCAAGTAAAAACCCAGCATCATATGAAGTTTTAAGGTTACAACACATTTCTGAAATAATGTTTTATGGTGGAACATTGGCGGGCTTTGAGAGGGCTTGTACTGTACACAAGTGCTGTAGAGTGGGTCAGTGTGCACACAGTGGAGCAGACACAGGAGGCCTTCAGAAGCCAACAGATAAACTGTTTAGATGTGTTTGTACACAGTGCACGTCTGCTCGCTTCATTCCTTCCCTGCACTTCATCATTTGTGTTATTGTGAACGTTACACTGCACTTTTGTCTCCTGAAATAAAACAAACACTTTGAGATGACATTACAGTATCTGCTGTCTCACCCAGGGAAAAATGGATGATGAGTGAATGCTTGTGGAGGCAAAATGTAAGTTTAATGTATTTTTAATGCTTTCTTTCCATCACAGTGACATATCACCCCATGCTAAGGTAGTTAAGGGCCATCTTGAAATAGTGTAAGGCCTGTCATTTGACGACAGGAAAATAAATAACAAGAAAGAGGTTCTGCAACTGGGAGAGAGATGGACAGACAGAAAGCAAAGGAGGAGACGGAACCGCTGATTGAAGTGAGTTAGTTTTCCTGGCTTGGTAATATGATTGTACTAAAGCCTTCTTTGGTCTCAGCTCCATCTTTGTTCCTCTGGGTGATTAAGACAAATAAACCATGGGATCAGACTAAGGCAGGCTCTGGAACACAGAACGGAGGAAGACAGGACAGATTTGAACATATTTAGTATAGCCCTGCTTAGTAGGTGAAAGCAAAAGGGAAGCCAGTGTACCGGACTGTGGAAAATAATCACCCACTCCGCATCACATCATCACATCATTTCACACTTACTGAACAGAAAACAAATGCCACAGTTTACAGTAAATGATGTAACAGCCTGAAAATCAGTGGTGTGACAATTTCTAGAGAAACTACTTGCTCCTTCTTTCCATATTTCAATTCCTTCATTTATCTGTGAAACCATCTGGATCATGAGGTAGAAGAAAATGGCTCTGCCAGTGAAGAATTTAACTGGATGTGAACCAGAGTAAATCAACGTGTGACACAGGATGAAGTAAGAGGCACTACATGGACACAAAGCAGTCCTTGTTCGACCTCACAGGAGATGCATATAACTCTCAACAGGTATCTGTGCAGGGTTTCATTTATTTGTCTTCATGTCAAACAGTGCAAGTCTGGCACTGCAGCAGACCTGCTTAGTGCATTGTGTGCTGGCACAATATTTATAAAATGATAGATTAAGAGAATGAAAGAATAAGAGACAGAAAGAATGATTGTTTAAGCTATAAAAAAACAATGGTTAGAGACGAATGATTGTGTGCCAATGTGAAAAACAAGAAGACAGAAGCCTCTTTTACTTATAGGCTGCCCATGTGGAGATCTACGGTCTCCTCCTTTTGTTGTCCCTTTGTCTCCTGTCTGTCTCTCCCATCTGTCTTGTCTAGGCTGTGTTAATGCAGGGCATGACTGACAGGTTAGGCCCGCCTCACGTCTCCTGAGTGTAGCTGCGTTCAATCGAGCAATCAGACCCATCTGCCTACCCATTCACTGAATCATCAGTCTACCTGCGTGGTAATGACCAAGATCCAGTCATAGACTCCTTTTTGGCTGTCTGTGTTCAGGTGCAAAGCCCACACCTGTCTTCGTCTGTGCCCTCCATGTCTGCTCTCACCTGAGGAAACTGGACTTGTCGCTTCCTGGACAAAGTTCACTGGATTCCTCAGCGCTTCTGGATTCACCTGTTGCACATTCTCAAATTGTCAAATTAAAACTGTTAACCTTCCTTTGACTTCCGTCTCGTCTGTCTGAGCTCGGACTTTAGGTCCTAAAAACTATACAAACTCTAACGGCCCATAAGAATCACATCTGAAAATTCCTCCAGCTTTGCCCAAAAAAGTCCAGATGTTCCTCTCCAAACAAGAAAAAGAGTTTATCCAAAATGTCCTTGATGAGAGTGTACATGTGGCAGGACTGTGTTTTGTAACTTCACTGAATTGAATTGGAGAAACAGAGAGGGCACATGGGATTTAAAGGGAAATTTAGATTTATTATAACTAAGGTCCGAGGTCATTGGACTCATTTTACACAAGTTAATTGTTGAGACCTGGAAACATTACATCACTTGAAAGACATCAGACAAGCCAAGAAACATGAGCGGCCTGATGATCGTACAGTTTGGAAACAAGCAAACAGTTTAGGCAGATTATCAAAAAATATAAAAAACGAGTGCACCAGATACAACAGTACTAATCCCTTATTTGCACAGGAAAACTGCCACAGCATGCACCGTGAGTCAAAGTTGAACCAGGAAGTCAGTCGATAAACTAAATGTTTACAAAGTTTTTTCTTTAAGATAAATTTGGTTCACAGTCTCACATGTTTTTTCTCTATGATGTCAAGTCCCAGATCTCAGGAATTAACCTGTGAGAGCTGAATATCAATAAACGCTTCAACAAATCATAGAAATATGAAGAAATATAGAATAGAATAAGCAGAAACAAGCTGTGAACACCTTTATGTTGATATTGTGCATTTTTTAGCAAACACTTGTTTATTAAAACATCCAGCTGTTATGGAGAACCATTATCATTGATTTGTTCTAAAAAATATCCATTTCTATTTTCCATCTTTTAGTTTTAGATAATGGGATGCTAAAAAGGAAGCCAGAAGACTTGATCTGGCACTCTGGATGTTGGGGATAGATTATACTTTCTTCAACAATTGTTTATTATTAAGAATAAACAAGGCTTTTCTGTTACTAGTGATTTACTGAGGGATATCCTTAAACCGACAGGGGGACTCATGAGCCAGTGGTCTGTGGTTGTTTACTATGTTTTCAGTCTCGCCTAATGACAAAAACACTCCATTCTCCTTCACATGGAGTCACATGGAAAGTGGATTTTTCTGCTCAGCAGGGGAGGATTACACATGACATGAGCTTGGGAAGAATTGGCTTCCACACAAAGACACAGAGACTGTGACTTGATGCATTTGGAAAATATTCAACATGTAACGATAACTTATCACCACCACCCTGCAGCTTCACAAGCAGCAACAAATCCAATGTGGACACACGTGTGGGATTACAGACAGTTTTACACCGAGGGCAGGCATTCAGGGTTTAGAGATGCTTTGCTAACTCCAAAGTTATGACTTTTACCATCTTCCAAAGACCTTAAAAACAGAAAGACTAAATATCAGAGCTATCCTACCTCATGAGGGCAATGATACTTAAGTTACTATTAATCCTTTGGCCCTCAGAAACAATTGGTTTTGCATGTTTTAGTCCATTAACTGCTGTTTAACTTTCCATTTTCCAAAGCACATCATAAGGTGTTTTTAATTAATTTTCCTAACTTCCAGGAAGCGTTTGGTTTCAGTTTGCTATAAAAATCAACTTGACTTTTAATTTGTTTGAGATGCAATCCATCACAAAGAATATTTTGTTACCTTTACTGTATTTCATCATCCAGCTTATGTTATGATTGGTTGTGGATTCATTTGTTTGCAGTGTTTTTTTGTTTTTTGTTTTTTTAATGTGTCTCATTGCTGTGCTCCATGACACTCTGAAATCCACACTTTGAGAGTTCAACTGCTAAACAAAAACCTTATACAAATGTATTTTTTCTTTTTGTTAATTGGTAATTGCTCATCCTTTTTGACATATAGACAGTTTAAAACAGTACAAAGACAGAATATTTAACGTTTGACCTCATTAATTTCATTGATTTTTGTAAATATATACTTATTCTGAATTTGATGCAGTTACATGTTTCAAACAAGTTGGGACAGTCACACATTCTGCCACAAAATGGATTTTGTAATACCATCATTATTATGATAAATGCTTTAGCAAAACAGCAATAACATGCAAGTAGAGGGCTACAGATGTACTCATAGCACTGGAGTTACATCTGGTATTTTCCCTGCTATATTGTGGAAGGTAACTTTATGAGCAATACACACGAATTTCTCTGTTGTTGGCTGCAAGAACGCACATGAAAGTCTCCAACTACTAACATCATTTAAGGAAGTGAAGATCCAGTGGACACAACAACAACTGGTAAACCTTTAAGCTGGCGTCATATGTGTGTGCTTTTAATATATATAATATAATTAATATATATAATATTTAATATATACACTTATCTTCATTTGCCTTTGACTGCATTCTGTTTTTCTTTACATTTTACAGAATGTCACAGCTTTTTTGTGCTCTGTATGAAAACAAGGGATTAAGCACCACATGGATCTTACAAGCAGGAGGTCCTGATGCACAGGCAGGCAACCACTGTCAGCAGATACGGGACTGAATTCCAGAAAAAGCCAAGGCACACTGCTTCATACAGAAGTTAAAATGCCTTTGTTATTGTGGCTAAATAATTAAAAACAAGACATATATTGACCACACACCAGTTTTCCTCTCAGTCAGAAAAAACACACACAGACAATTAAGTACAATGCTCAGTCACCCACGTAATCACACGTGTTTACTTATTCTTTTGTTTTCTGACAGTGTTCTTGAACATGTGTGCAATTACAAGAACAGACTTCATCCATTGTCAAGAGGGGAACACAAGTGAAAATGATCAGATTCCTGGAGCGAAGCCTTAACTTCACTTAAACATGCACAACTACTTCCAGCAAAGATCAGAAAAGTGAATGTATACACACCTGCAAGGCACCCGCAGTCAATGGAAGTAAAGGCTGCAGTGAACTGCACATAACCTGACATCGTGTGCAGCATGTGGGAGATATTCTCCATGGCAGCAGTCAGGGCCAGGTCTGTAATGACCATGCTAATGCCTGATTGCATTTAATTTGATACAAATGAGCACATTATCCAGCAATTTACCAGGAGCAATTATTATATAATACCTCACTTAATTAACAAACGGGGTATCATGACTGGCATGTCACATCTAACACAAGAGTCAATAGTGAGATGGGAATTTTTTTAATCCCCTCTTTCTCTATTTCTCTCAGGGGATCGTATACTCTGTGCTGTAGAGAGGAGATGTGCTGCTGGTGCAATAAACTATAATTCCCCAAAAAACTGTTGAAAGATTCCTGACAGAAACAGGCCAACATCTAATTGGGCCTGGAGAAGAGGGAAGTTCTAACTCTTAAGTCTTTTTTTTTTTTTATCCATCTCTGTGTTTCCCATTAAAATAGTTTCCAGCCACTGAAAAAAGGATTTGAAACAGCCAGCCTCAGGTAATACCTGCTGGAGCATTTGCCAGACAGTTGGGCTGAACTCTAGACCCTGGTTCTGGTGTTGGACTAGTTCCAGTAACTCTTCAGCCTGTCAGCTAAGTCTATGCTATTTATTTATTCCTCTTTTTAATCCAAAAGACACAAGTCACTCTGTGTGTAATAGCTCGATTTTTCACTTCTTTGTGCTCTTTCACTTGGAGCTGAATACTAATTCTTACACTACAGGAAATGTAATTTTAAATTGAACTTGCTATATTTCTATATTGAATTCAGTCAGTGTAATGGCCACTAAGGTGAGATTCATCCAGAGCCATATGGGCAATGTGTCGTGTGTGAAATAAGACATTTAACAGAAGAAGAAATGTACACCAAAATGGTTCCATCTGTAAGGGCACATGATTTTTGTCCAGCTGGAAAAATTCTGTCTGTCTGGAGGACCATCTTGTTTGCATTTTTAATCAGGGGAATGGCAAGACAAAGAGACAATAAGTTTGGTGAACAATTAAAAAAAGGTGAAAGATATAAACCATAACAATGATTAACAACTGGCCAAATTCATAGTAGTATGCAGTAGTATGCGGTACAGAGGTCGCTGTTACATAATCGAACATGACACAGACCCTGTCCCCAGCATCATCGGAGGACACCTGGTTGGACCTGTAGTTGCAGGTAGTCTAGCGATAATAGCTTTTTTTTTCCATAAGCGTCAGCTGTCAGCCAGATGGCCGGCCATCAAAACTTTTCTAATTAACTTTCTTACTGTTTCAAGTCACTTCTTAGATTTTAGATAGCACTGGAGAAGCACTGATTTTTAACTTGAAACTGCTCTATTCAGTGTTTTAACTGGCTTTACTCAGAATAAAACAGTAAAGGTGGTTGTTTAACAATGAAGACTGCACGTCATCATCAATCTCCATCTTTGCTCATTGTTTTGATTGAGCGACACTTTGTGGCAGAAAATTACATATTGTACATTGAAGCCTCCCAAATCGTTTGAGCCCATGTATTTTCATTTCACCTGTCATGTCCTCAGACATGTCCTCTTGCTTGTGAGGTTGAATTGACTGAAAAGTCTTCCTTTTTTTTGAATGATACAAGGTATAGCACTCCCAGGTTTGATATACATTTGATTGATAAAACAGCCGTTCTAACCGAATGCTTGTGATTATCACTAACTACACAGGAAATCGCCTCGAACCATTTGGAAATGGACTTGGATTTATCCATGCACTGTGTAGTCCATGATTTCACCTCATCTATGGAAATTTCAAGGAAAGAAAACACCCCTCATTATATTGCCAATTACAGTATGTAAGGGGGGATGTGGTGGTTTCAACAGCCATATTCATATTAGTGTTTAGAAGTCACACCCCTTTGTCTTACAGCCTGAATAAGTGTGAAGTAGATTATTGTTTCCCAGGATTATCGCATGGGAATGACAATAACAGTGCCAAATATTGATGTGGGCCCAAATGTGTGATAGACAACTTAAGGACACGTTGTTGAGCACCCCATTCTGAGGGACAGTGACACTGACTGGACATAAGGAGATTCTCCCGTTATAACAGAGTGAAAGAGAGAGAGGTTGAACTATTGCATTTCTCAAACTGCATCGGATCCTGTAGACAATGAGCAGTTAATAATAAGTCAAATTTGTGGCCCAAAAGTCTGAAATACCTCTTTCAGAAATCTTGTGGGGATAATGACTCTTTGGCAGGTGAAGTAATTCAAGAGGGGGATTAACTCCTAGCATTTAAATTTGCCAAAGTGAGACATACTAGTCGAGGGTTCAGCACAGAGGAGGAGATTTCTGGTCACAGGTGTGATATGAAGCCTAATGTCATCTATTTTATTTATGCAGTGATGGAAAACTGAAACTGAACTGAACTGAACTGAACTGTTCACAAATTGCAATGGATGCTTCCAAATACTGGCTATGAGTAGGCTTAACCACTCAGTTGATTGCCTGAAATAAAATCTTAGGGCTGTGACAGCTACTAACAGTCAACATTGAGAGATGACAATACCTTGCTTTTTAACTGCTTGCTGAGAGGACAACATCAAACTTTTTAGGGTATCAAGAGATACCTTGAGTTTGTCTTTCTTCCATTTTCGCTTAGCTCTCCCACATTGCCTCTTTAAATCCCTGGTACTGCCGTTATTTTTTTCTTGTTTTCATATTGATAGGGGTGATGTCATTGAGGATAGTCTGACATGTTCTATTAAAATCATATAGGAAAACATTGACAGAGAGACCTTTCTGTATTATAGGCAGAGGCAGCTAAGAACTCTTTGCAGAAACTGAGAGCATATGCAGGTAGATGGCCTATGAACAGGAATCAAGGGCAAAGTATGGTTAGGGTTACATCACCGCCTGTTGGTTTGGTATGCTTTTGACAGTGCTTCAATTGTGTTTTGCATTTTCATATGGATACAGATTTTTTAACAGTGCTCGAGTAGAGAGGAAACTCCATTTTAAAGACTACTCATGTCCATGTGGACTAGGCATTAGACTAATCTTAACTACAATATATAACTGGTTCCTGGTCAAAGCTACACAACTCATTCAAAACTTAATGAATCTTCATGAAGGCTTTGGGACATAGATGAAGGAACCAATGAAGTGCGGCATGTTTGATAGCCAAAAGCTAAATCTAACTTAACTGACCTGAAACTGCATTTCTGAGCTGTGCTTTATTGTTTTGATCCTAGTTCTTGACGTGTGTGAAAGAGGGCACGTCTGGACAATTGTTGCTGAGGCCATAGATGGAGGGAAAAGCAAAGTCATCCAGGTTTACAGTAACTGTGAGCAGGTGACCGACAGGCGAACAGTCACCAGCTTAAAAAACTACCCCCTCTTCCAAAATCATACATCATACCCAGACAGATGCAACACACATGCTGATATATGTACTGTATACATCCACATTTTGCTTTAAACTTTCATTATATTACAAGCAGATGGATATGTGTGGGCAGCTTTAGCTGAAGCATGGTGCTCACAAACCACAGTGTGTGTCAACAAACAATGGAGAGACATCCGCAACAATCAGAGTGAAGGACAACCAGCATACGAAGAGGTCTAAGTAACATTGTGTTACACTATGCCTGATACAGCGTACAAGACTGGGTTGTTTATCTTCAGTTGACAGGTTGGTGTGTAAGCCACAATCTCTTGATTGCACACACTGGTTAAAGCCTTGGAAGATTTGTTTGGGCAAAGGACCATCTGGTTTCCATATGTCTTTCAGAAACAACCCTTATTATTGGCTGAAAACCAAAAAGTATCAGCAATGCTAATACCAGCAGTTGGCTGAGGGGCTCTTTGCTTCCTGAAGAGCGCAGAAAGCTCTCTGATCTAATAAAAACACAAAGATGGATGCACAAAGCACTGTTGCACCCAAGAGTTTATTCAAAATAAGCGTAGTAGAGCTTATAATTTTTTTTTTTGCACTATACAGGTAACTCTTAGTGAACATGATCTTACTGTACAACATCCCATATCACATTAACTACATAACAAACTATGAAAATTATCAATTTTATGTATGTATGTTTATGTTTTGAGTCTTTTTACTGAGAGGTAGATAAGAAACTACAAAAAAAACTGCAAAAGAAACTAAACTCACTTGCAGCACCTTTAATGCTAATTTATACTAATTAACACACCTGTATTGTTACATTCATTCATTCATCTTCTATACCCCTTGTATCCCTTTCGGGGTTGGGGGGGGGCTGGAGCCTATCCCAGCTGTCAACGGGCGAGAGGCGGGGTACACCCTGAGCCGGTCGCCAGCCGACTGCAGGGCAACACACACACAAGCATTCACTCTCACATTCACACCTACGGGCAATTTAGAGTCACCAATTAACCTAATGAGCATGTTTTTGGTCTGTGGGAGGAAGCCGGAGTGCCCGGAGAGAACCCACGCATGCACGGGAAGAACATGCAAACTTCACACAGAAAGGCCCCCGCCTGACCCCGGGATCGAACCGGGAACCTTCTTGCTGTGAGGCACGCGCACTACCTGCTGCGCCACCGTGCCGCCCTCTGTATTGTTACATTGTTTGCTTAATTCATACATAAAACAAAGTGTATGAAGGGCTCATTGTGGTATTATGGGGGATAATGTGTCTGATACATAATTCCCTGTATAACCATGTGTCACTTCTACCTTTCAGTAGGTGGATTTTATGACATTATTTCCAAAAAAAAATGTCAGACTATTCCTTTAAATAGGGAAAAATAATTAAATAAATAAAAGATCTGCCTTTATGGTGAGATAATCTGAACGTTTCAGAGCCAATGAATGTGTCAAGAATGATAGTTTTGACAGATGAGAAGTACTCTCAAGTGTTGTGATGCAAATTATTTGAATACCATCCATCCATCCATCCATTTTCTATACCCAACTATCCCTTTCGGGGTTGGGGGGGCCTGGAGCCCATCCCAGCTGTCAACGGGCGAGAGGCGGGGTACACCCTGAACTGGTCGCTAGTCGATTGCAGGGCAACATATATAGACAAACAACCATTCACGCTCACACTCACACCTAAGGACAATTTAGAGTCACCAATTCACCTAATGAGCATGTTTTTGGTCTGTGGGAGGAAGCCAGAGTGCCCAGAGAGAACCCACGCAAGCATGGGAAGAACATGCAAACTTCACACAGAAAGGCCCTGCCCGACCTGGGGATCAAAGCGGCGACCTTCTTGCTGTGAGGCACGCGCACTACCTGCTGTGCCACCGTGCCGCCTTTTTTGAATACATTATTCATAATTTACATAAATATCTTGAAACACAAAGATCCACTGAAATCAAGTAGTTTGTCCCTTGCTAGAATCATCAAAGGTTACGAATAGTTCGGGGACATGCTTTGGCTAATATGAAAGTTCTTTCTGACCTCAGACAGCCAAACCAGATCTGCCCTCACAGTTATCACAGAGCCTATCAGGACACAGACATCATGTCACTCAGCCAGTTGGACTTGAGCACAGCAAAGGAACGTGCCAGGCTACAATATTCTATCAGATTTTAAAGTCAGTGGAGAAAAGAATGTAGATGGAGAGGTTAAGACGAGAATACAGGGGATGAAGTTAGACAGAGTGAAAAGAAAACATGGAGATCCGGGAGGAAAAAACTAAGTGGATAATGAGAGAAAAGGAGTATTGTAATCACAGATGATTTAAAACATCATCTCCTGTTAAGCCCAGAGTATTATTCCTGCTTAAATTGGTTGGTAAGACACAGCTTCCTGCTCACAACACCACATATCTAAAACATTATCACAGTCGACCACAGATATGATGAATAATACCTCAACAGAAGGGCCAAGCAAAGCAAACCGAGGGACTGAAACACGGCAGGGTCGACACACAAACAGTTGTCCAAAATCTGTTCCTCACTTGCTTTGAGATCCTTCCTTCACCCTTCTGCTGCACCGCACCCCAAGAGACATCGATCACACTGTCACCCTGTTGGTGAGATTATTGTTATTGATCAGCTGGAAGTCTAAATGTCTTCCATTCTTCAGTACATTTAAAGAAATGCTCAATATTTTGGGAAATGAGCTCATTCAATTTTGTTTCAAGAGTTTGTTAAGATCGATAGTTGATATTTTGGCTAATATCAACTTATAACAGTGGCATTGGTGTATATGTCAGCCGATAAGTAACAGGAGATGTCAGTAGAGAAATGTTGAATGAGGTTAGAGGTCATTTAGAAACAGTAAACCCACTCCACAGTGTGCCCACTGCTGATTTTCACGCTGTAAACTCTCAGCATATTATGCATGCACCATCCAAGACTGTCCAGAAAGTTTCAGGGTGGTTTCAGCCAGCATCCCTGCAATAAGCTGTGCTAGTCGTTGTTTGACAGACGGCCCCACAGGTTTTATGGCTACTGGGAGGCCCAGGTAAGCAGCTTGTCCCAAGAGGAAGAGAGAGGAGCACAGTGTGACTGACAGAACTGAACCGTCTGCTCCTCATCTGTTACGCAACACAATCTTTCAACATGACACACAGTGCGTAGTCTATTTCCCATCTTTTTTGTCCCATAAATAACAGAGTAAGATAAAAGTGCCATATGTGTTTAACAGAGATTGTTAAGGTCACACAGGTTCTCCAACCTCAGTTACATCCCTGTAGTTGGTTAGATAAGCAGCTCAACAAAGCTGTTGTCTTTTTTCCTGCTGTTTTAACTGAACATGCTATTATGGTTTTACTTGTTTTAGCCCACTGAATAAAAGTTGTGTATATTTTGCTCTAAATCCATCCAAGTTTTTTGATTGACTTCCTGCCTTCAGGCATCCACTGCTGTCAATTATTTTCAGCACACTAAGAAAAGCTTAGTTGAGATAGCCAATCAGCCACAGTGAACATTTATCTGGCTTCATGTTTTGCCAAAGTTGCATTGATGCATGGTAGCACAGTTGCAAGCTAGGGATGTTTTGGAAAATCTTTCTTGAAAGTGCGTTCAAGGAAACTCACAAATACTAATGTTTTTAATGCAAAAAAGCTCACATCATCCTTTTCCTGGCATCCATGTTTGGCCAAGCATGAGTTTTGAAATAAATCACTAATGCACGCTGCAGCATTGTGGCTTAAAAAACTGGACTTCGTTTTTACTATGATGGATTATGCTGTGCAAGTTTCTGGTCTCCATGAGTTAATTATCATCCTTTAGTGAAATTGCCAGAAACCCATGGCTAACTGTACAGTGAGATATCTGCTTCAGTCTTCTGGTATGCTTTAGAAATGGTCAGCAGTAGACTTTTGCTGAATACAATAAAACAGGTATGATCCATTAAAGACTGCTTGCACAGTACTGATTAATGGATTACTGCAGGAAATGGCAACGAGATGTCTTCACCTGCATGTATTAGCATCAGTGAATAATGATAATGCCAAATTTTTATATAGGTCATGAATAGGTCATGAAACAATAATTGGGTCAGCAGTGGACTGATTTGTCTCTATTCTTTTATTTAAAGCTGCTGTAAAGTACATTCTCCCATTTCAATTAAACTGTTTGTAAAACCAAATGAAAATGGTCCAGCCTAGAGCATCAAACTGCCAAGTGCTGTGAAAACAATACTGGTTAACAGATGGGAAAAGAAAAAAAAAAAGGAAAAACAGAGGAACCCCAAAAAGCCACCTCCCACGACTATTACTCAACAAAACAAAAGTCCAGAGGGAAAGCACAAACCCTGCTTAAAATGCACTCATTTCATTCATCAAGTAGCATAATTATAGCCTCAAGATTGCAGAGCAATAAATAACAATCCTCCTTAAAGGAAAAGCATTAATTCTGCACATGCAGAATAGATGTAGTGAACATTTACAGAAAGATGAGAGAAAATTAATTATTGAGACTCTGACCACATAATTATAATCTCAAAGGGTTTGTGTTTGGTTCAGCTTCCTGATGATGATGATGATGATGATGATGATGATGATGATGATGATGATGATGATGATGATGATGATGATGACCATGATGAACAGTCTGATAGCTCTGCTACTGTCTGCTGTTTACAGACTTAAATTAGACACGCCTTCTCCTCTCTCCACATGAGCAGAGGGCCTTTGGTCCTCTCTGGTTTCTACACCTGCACACTGTCACAGACCAGTTTCCTTTTCCACACTAAAAAATGTTGCCTTGATGCTCCTCCTCAAAAGTCATACGCACACCACACACATGGCACACATGTGATTAAAATGTAAATGGGGAATGGTAGCAATCACAAATGTCAATTTCAGTTCCAGAGGCAAGAAAGTCTCATTCAAAATCCCACTGACATTTGTAACAACACTAATAAGTCATTAATAAGACTAATAAGTCATAAATGAATCACATTACTTCAAAGTCATTAAGGTTTCAGCTTCTTTTAGCAAGTGCTGTGGTGGATGACAATTTGACTTATGGAAAATAAACCCTAGGAACATTTTTTCATATGGACCACTGAAAGAAAGGCTGAATGAGAGTTACAGAAGATATTGGTACAGAGGCTGGCCTCAACGTAATTCATGAATTTGACTCTGTGGCTTTTCACAAGCTGCCAAGATCATAGCCCAGCATTAGGGTCAGTATGGTGAACAGCAGTCTGATGTTGAGTTTGACCATTTCCCATTTTGGCTCCTATTTTAGACACTGATGTCACAGTGAGAGTGCATTTGGGAATGATTGAGTATTGTTATTCCACATAGAAAGCCACCAAAGAAAATAAGGAGGGGCGTTTATGACTTTGATCTAAATTTGTCCTGGATCCTGTCTTGTCCTCTGTGACATTGCAGTCTTCCCTCATTAACAGTCAACATGGAGCAGGCAGTTATGTAACCAAAACAACAAAGAACTGCAGATGATCACTTATGATCTCACAAAACCAACACTGCAAAATCATAATCTCATAAACAGAGAGCCTTTATTCATCAGAGGGGAGTAAGAATTCATTGTTTGTTCCTATGTCTAACATTTAACATTGCGGCCACTAAAAGCTAATGTGAATGACGTCAGTTTGTGAACTCATTGGATATATGAGCAGCTTCTTCCCAGTCCAGAAAAGATATAGCTGTCCCTTACTATAAAATGATGTGTTGATGGGTTAGAGGACATTTCCCTGCAACGTCCATCCCCTGTGAGGAACTGTGTGTTCCCACCCGGCCCTGCAGAGGACAGAGGGTCTGGAACAAGACAGCTGAGATCATGTTTTTCACACTCTTGATTTAGAAGGTCCAGTGCAGTTATAAATAATGTCATGCAGTTAACGTTCCGTTACGCCCATACAATAGCAAAGGGATATAATTGGAAAAGAAAACTGAAATGCACTCTGCATTTTTTATGCCAGTTGGGACAAATGCCTCATCGCATCTAAGGGTTTTTTTGACTGCGCAAGCCGATTACTGTGGGTAAGTATTTGTACAACACAACAACAATCACTAAAACAGAGGGACAACCAGTGCCAAACATCCATCTGGTGAATAGCCAACAGGTTAGCATTTCAGCCAGAAAACCTGTTCTGAATTGACCCCTGATTGAAGAGGGATGACAGTACAAGCTGTTTTTGACTTTAAGCCTCATCTCTAGTATAGATGCTCAGGTTTTCTCTTAAAACATGTCTTCCCACATTGAAATTTATAATATCAATCAATCTGATAAAGGAGAAACAGCTTCCTCGAGATAATAAATATGCTGCCAGATGAGTATACAATCTGTATACATAGGAGTTACTCACATGTAGGACGTATGTGCAGATTGTGGAGTAGCTCACTTAATTTGAATAGAAATTACAATTAGACTTTTAAAAATATATACAAATACAGAGACAGTTATGTCTGAACACCACATGTTGCAATTGAAAGAGTGCTAAAAGTAATGGGCAGAGGTTGAAAATGTGACCTAAAAGTAATTGATAACTGAAATAGTAATGGAAAAACAGTTGAGAAAGTTGGTTGAAAACAGTTGTAAACATGTAAAAGAAGTGGATAAACCATTGAAATTGTTAGCTTACACTAATGGAAGCAAACTTTACCAAACTAACTTTGAACAGCTCAAAAATATTGTCTCAAAATAAACTTACAAATTAACACATGGTGAAGCATGGTGGTGAAGGGTGCTTGAGTTGATCTGTAGGAGCTGTAGGTGCAGAGGTTGGGAACCACTGTGTGGGCTATGGTATAACTTATCTGCTTTTTCTCACTGTGATCATCAATAGGATGGAACAAAATTCTCAAAAACAGGAAAAAAGAGCAGAAAAGCGTTTTTCATTACAGTGCCGCAAGTGTTTCCCCTGCAGACTACCTTGGACAGTTCTATATCACAGCTAATGGCACTACACTCATCACACAGACACACACGCACTACTTCCCAACAGGATGACTGCTCATCCCAGAACATCTGTGTGGTATAAATCTCCCTCAGAGAGGTTACCTCACAAACCACCAGGCCTCAGAATGAGAGAGAGAAGCCCTTGGCAGTAACCATCAAGCAAGAGAAAGGAATTTAACATTCACAAACTGCAATACATCATTTTTTAATTGCCAAAACATTAAAATTATGCTTCAAGTGGGATTTGGGGATGAGAAGTAAAAGCAGGCTGAAAAATGGAGTGATGCAACAGCAAGTTGAAATCAACTCCCCATAATGCTAAATGCATCTCAAGAGGTCTTGGATGCCACTACAATACCATGAATTATATTTTGCACAAAAGGAAGTCCAAATACTCTGCTTTACTGGGAACTGGCTTAAGCTCATCTATAACCTTGGATTTTAGGGCAGTATTGTTGAAGCTTACACGAACTACATTTCAGAAATTCCCTAAAAATCTCCTTAGAGAAAAAACTAATACAACACGAAAAAGGAAAAGTGTGTTTTATCATTTCTGGTTAAATGCCCCCAGCAGCTCTTAGGCTACGTAAAGTAGTAACGTCAGCATTAAATCACAGGCTGAGCACTGAGCCATACAGCAGCCTGCTACACAGACTTTGAACACAACATAAGCTTTCCTGGTAAAGTCTCCTTATCGAACTTAGATCTAACTTAACTTAGCTTGTTGAATGAGCGAGCAAACATTCACCAGGAAAAAGTACACTGCTAACGTCAATTTGCTGTGTAGATTGCAAGGTGGCTACTCAGCTGCAGCACATAAAACAGCATATATAAACTTACCAGCAAACATCACTTCAGTCCATTTTAATGCTGGTGTGGTGCTTGTTCAGTGCCACAACAAACAAACTGCTGTCTGCACATGACTTGTAAGATACAGCAGTGTTTTACTTTATCTCTCGTTTCCTGTCAGCTGCTGTCAATCAAACACCGACACCAACACGCTCATCCAGCGTAAGGGAAGAAAAGGAGCATTTGTGTTATTTCAACACTGACCTTTTTTCTTCCTTATCATAATAAAAAGATATAAGAGCACAACTGAAAAAAAATGCTGACATTATTTTTACTGCAAAAATGACCACATTAGTGGACAGCGTCAGACCTAAAGTGTAATGTTTAAACATGCTGTATCAACTTAACAGTTTAAGAGCTCCATAATGTGTCATGTTTCAAATAAACAGGAGGCAGTGAGAGTGCACAGCGTGGTAAAATAAATATATCGACTTGCAGATTTTCACGATTAGCAGTTTTCTGCCAGCATTCCTCTCTGGCCTTATGTGCAGCAACAGTGTAGAGTCAAATGATGCTTTTGTTATGGGAACACACACACAGCCTGGTGAAGAAAGAAAGGTGGTAACCTTTGCTGTGATACGCCGTATCACCGTATTTAGGTTTGTCGAGCCAGCTCACACAAAGAAAGCCTGGATATGTCAACTGGCTTTGCAGTACAAACCTCTGGTAGTTGTCAACATTGCCTGTTGGATGGTGCTGAGCAGGTAAAGCCCACAGTGGGTTGTTAGAGCTCTCCCAGAGTGGCCAGAGTGAACCAAAACAGGAAAGCTTCTGTATGGAGAGCCAAACAGAGAGCACATTATTGCTAATTCACTTACAGCAGTTTGATAAATAAGGTTCCTGGACTGAGTGTTTTATAAGGGGCAGATTTGGACCTGTGGCCATGACAGGACTTGCGATGCTAATGATGACCTCTATCGGCAAGTGAACCCTTCGTCACCCATTACATGCACTACACTGCTGGTGAGACACGTGGGCCAAAAAGAGAGCAGTAATCCAGCCACGTGCCTTTTCGGATTCTTTCTCCCTCAGTCTGATTCGCTCTCTTCTCCAGTCCTTCTCCCGCTGAGACACACCCACAGAAAACATACTGGAGACGTTAATGGGTCCACATCAGGCTTTGAAAGAAAATAAACGGTCAGAAGATATACAAGGAAATGATGAGAGAAGGGACTGGTGCAAGAGAGTTTGAAGGAGAGCGCAGGACAGTGCAAATGACAGAGCGAGATCAAAGTGAGGACATCAGTCCTTGGAAAGTCGTAGATGACTTCCATAAATATGCCGTGTGCCATAACTTCTTGCAGTAAAACATATTATTTATCCAAGCGGATTTGACTTGATCTCCAATAACAACAACTTTCTCAAACAGCTGCTGAGAGCAACAAATAAAGTTCTTGTAAATGGGGTCACATTCAGGGGTACCAGCATGCCAGTAGCAAATAACTGAAGTGAAGGGAAAGTCTTTTCATGCTGCACAGGTACAGGAGATAAACTCCGGGGTTTCTGCAGTGTTTCACAGCCAGCTGGTGAGGGTCAGGGCTGCACTTCCCGCTAACTCATTTATCTGCTCATAAATCTGCAGACTTTTATAAGACACTTAACAAGAGTCCACACAGACACAAGGGAATGAGTGGCAGACGTATTGAGACATCAAATAACTCCTCTGCAGTCTTATCAGTAATGTGTTGTTGTTGAGCAGGAGAGAGGAGGACAGGAAAGACTTGTTCTCTTACAGAATCATGATGAAGTGAGGATTAAGTCTCTGTCTAAAACGTGTGTAATCAGGGATTTATTCTGCGTCCTGTGCTCATTCATCCGCAGACCACACTGATTTCTAAACTTGAGACATAAACTCTGTCTCATACATAAAAATAGATATGTGTGAGACATATGTATGAGACCACCCCACACACACACACAGACAGTCATGCATCAATCAATCAACACGCATGTTCGAGCCATGAAAACACAAATACAACAAGGGTAAAATGGCTCTAAAAAGTCTTGATCAGTGGTATATATTGTACAGTAAATTTCAAAATAAAGTAAAACTCTGACTTGAATTGAGCTGAGATTGATGCAGCTGTCATCTGAGTGCACACAAACAGACACATGGCCCCCTTGTGGTTGCACAGGATCAGAAACATCCAAAATGCCACAAACTCTTCACTTCCTGTGAGCTGTGAATAGGTACCACAACCGAAGGGCCTCTGAGTTTCCTTACATCTGTTCACAATTTGATTTATTAATTAACTGAAAAAAATAATCGGCAGATTAATTCATAATGCAAATAATCTTAAGTTTTAGCCCTAATCTGTTGTATTAAGATCACAGTTACTATTATTTTACATAGTGAGATCGTCCTGCCTGGTTTGGCTCCTAGAGGGAAACGTCACTGCAATTGAGGGGGGTCACAAGGGGCCTGTGCCTCTGTCGCAACTGTTATTAGCATTATTATGACTATTACTACTCGTACAGCAGTGAGGTCTGTGGGGCCCCAAACAATAAGAGAGTAATCCAAATGTCAACTAAACACAAGATTAAATTAATGCAGACTTTTTTTTCCAGAGACTGTTTGCACACAATTGTATTGTCATAAATTACAAGCACAGCAACTTGGCAGCAGCTTGAGCAGAGGTCTGAAGCAGGAGGCAGATGCTTCTCTCACACAGGCAAACATCGACCCACCATGTCAGAAACATCCTCCACCACAGGGACTTTTCATCTGTTCCCCACTCCTCTACCCAAATTATCCTCCAGCATGAAAACATGACATGTCAGTGTTTTCAGTGTTTTAGCATGCAGTAATGATTTCCTCCCGCTCTTTGTGTTCTCCATTTTTCCCCTACTGCCCTGCACTGCAGTGACACTGACTCCATGCGGGTAAAACTGAGTCAGCGCAGAGCCACTTGTTGCTGCTGCTGTCACTCACTCACTCACACATCCATCACCGGTTTTTTACATGGAGAGATGTAAAGCAGGCACGCCCTCCTGCTCCATCACCATGGTGATTGTGATTAATCTAAGATTAAATTAAATTCAATGACGCTATCACTGGCCACCAACACACCCACTGACCTCACCAAACCACACCAAATATAATCCAAACCTCTGGAACAATACTCAAGCTGAAACATAACAAAAACAGCAGCTGAATCCAATTGTTTCTCCATGAATGCAGCACAATGACACATAGTTCACAGTTATATTGTTACACCAGGCCAACGCTATGTTTACGCAATGTCCTTTACTTGTGCATAGGCGTGAAATTACACAGCCAAATCCTGGCACATGTTTATGAGTGTGACGCAGGCTGATTACTGGTATACACTCTTTTAGAAACTGTCATGGCCACAGACGAGCCTATAATCCATACCTGCTGAGACTAATCTTCTCTTCGAATTATCCACTTGCTGCTAAAACACCTGATACAACAGCATAAAGTACAAAGCTAAAATATCAGTGACTGTAGGAGGAAGAGCAGGTCTCTTCCTGCTCTGTTTTCTGGACAGTGACAGCAGCAGTGGGAGACAAATTTATATCCTTTACTTAAGTAAAAGCATCAGTACCACATTGCAAATGTACTCTGTTCAGAAAAAGTCACATATTCAGAATTTTGCCTGAAGGAATAGTTTTGGACAATATACATACTTGGTTTAGATTGATACCACTCATACGCCCGTACTGTAAATATCAGGAGATCTTAGCTCAGCGTAAAGATGTGAGGGTGGCAGGTGGCAGGCGACTCAGCTGAGGCTCCAGAGAGTTACTGCTCCCAGCCAAGAACAAGTCCAGCACGTGATGCCCCATGAAACCACAACATGTCACACTGCGTTTTCTTTGTACGGATTAAACAAACAAGATATAGCATGTTAATTAGTGTGTTAGAGGTGCTGGAAGGCAGATATTGCTACTTTTGGACAGAGCCAGGCTAGCTGTTTCCCCAAGTTTCCGGTCTTAATGCTAAGCTAAGATAATTGGCAGTTTCATATTTAGCATACAGACAAGAGAGTGATGTGTTCTCATGCAGATTGCAACCAACCCCTCGCTTTCCAAGTGTGCAGGTGAACCTGCGGTGGTCACGAAACTCACGAAAAGTGTGCAAGGCGGTCTCTAGAGGCGGTGTTTGTTGGTTCTGGGTTACTCTAGAAATGTGGCAGTGCATCATGGCAACCTCCGTAGAAGAGGATTTATTCCCTCTGTAGATATAAATGGCTCCCTCCAAGGTAACAAAAACACAATGATTCTTACTTTCAGGTGATTACACACCAATGAAAACATACTTGATTATACTTAATTATATTTAATTTCTTCCACTAGGTCCCCCTAAATCATACACACTGGTCCTTTAAAGTAAAATGGAAATAGTCATGTAAAGTTGTACTTAAGTACAGTGCTTAAGCAAATGTACTAAGTTACACTCCACTACTAGACCAGAGACTATATTTTATACAAAACATTTTATTTTTGTACATGTTACAATTTGTTCTTAGTAATTTACACAGCTGCACATTATGAGAACACTGTTAAAATAGTGACACAGTTATCAGTATAAAAAGAATATGTTCATATATTGACACATATACTGTATATTGAAATATACACATATATTGAAGCATTTGAGACACACATGAATTACATCCTACAACTGTTAATAATATATTCAGTATTATTTACATGACAGAACACTGTATGGGATGATTGGCCGTTTGTCAAGGTGGCAGATGTAGATATTGTCAAAAACTGTATGCGGACAAAAAAAAGCATACATACAAAAATAAAATTGAATCTGCAGATTGCAGAAGGCATGACACTGTCACAAGTCTGCTTCACTGGTGTTTTTTGCTCGTATAGACCTCTAAAATAAGAGAAAAGGATGAGAAGCATGTAATGTAAACAAGACGCTAGGACATGATCTACGTGTCTGGTTCTGACCTCCTAAGAGAACTGACGAAGAACAACAAACAAAAACTTACAGATCATAATCAGCTGCAGCTGTGAGGTCCACTCAAGGGACAACACGGTTCAAACATGAGTCCAGGGAACATATGACAATACCAAAGAAAACACCGGATCATTTGTGAAGAATCGCTGGTAACCGTTAAGTTTTTTCAGCAGGAGATGCAGCTTGAGGTTGTCTTTCCAAAGAGCACACATTGTTTATAAGCTTGCTTTTCCTGGTTTCCTGTTCAGTTGCATTACATACGACATCTAAAATCAGACCATTTGATCAAGTCTCCGGGCCGCTTGCCCCACAGCCTTTTTCCACTGAAACGTGTTCTCATTTATTTCTGGATCCCAGAGCTATAGTGAGTTCACGCTCTCTGCCTTCCTCCCATCACCACTGTGTTCACTTCGTCATTTACACACATACAGCAAAGCTTCTGATTGATGGGGCTGTTAAGTCAAAAAAATCACCTGCCAGTAGAAAAACAGGTGGAATATCGTTCACCTCAGCAGTAAGTGTAAAAAGCTGCTTTTCCACTGATGAGCAGTAATACAGACACTAACACTACATTTGGCCAACTTAAAGGAATAGTTAGACATCTTAGGAAATACTCATATTTAGGATGGTTGATACCACTTTCTTATCTGTACCTTTAAATGTAAGGCTAAAGCAAGCAGCCTTTAGCTTAGCTTGGCACCAAGACTGCCCAGCAGTTACAAAATCCACCAACAAACACCTCTAAAGCTTATTAACATGTTATATCTTCTTTGTTTAATATGCACGTGGGCAGATTTTGTTACCTCTGGACAGAGACAGGCCAACTGTTTCCTCCTGTTTCTAGTCTTTGTGCCTTGCTAAGCCAACAGCTGCTGGCTGGAGCTTCATATTGAACAGACATGAGAGTTCAATAAATGTTCATAACTAACTTTTTGCCAGAAAGGGAATGCATGTAATTTCTCAAAACATTGAACTATTCCTTTAATGTACAGCAGTGTATACAGTTGATCCATTAGTGTTGCTTTTAAATTGTAAAAACAAAGTCATCATAGATCACTTCATTTCAAAGAGTATTCTAAAATAAGATAGCACCATTGACTAAGAAAGATCAGCGCTCTCTGTGCCTCTGTGAGAAGAACTAAAGAGTACATTTGAGCTTTGTAGAGACAAAAGTAGGGAAAACAGCTCAAAATAATATCTCAACTATCAAACACTCTAACAATAATGCTATTTACATAGTCACAGTTTTAGTTCTTCCCTTTAAAAATGGATGGATATGACATGATGAAGCTAAAGTGATTATCCCACTAAGCACTGTAGACAGTATCGTGATGTGTCTGACAACATTTCAAGTAATAGGATGCGGTCCATTTTTTCCCCAAAGGGAGATGTCCAGTAGATGAGCAGCAAACATGTCCCTTGATGTCACAGCCAGCTCACCCAGTCAAGAGAAGGCACCAAGGAAGGGGGAAGAGCAAATCAACGCCTCTGCCCACACAGGCAGGGACATACGTGGAGACAGGTCGGTCAGGAAACAGTCCAAACTCTGAGTGCCATGGTGAGAAAGTGCAGGGTCTTGACATTGAGCTTCACTTTTGTAACATAGAAGCATGTTTCTGTGCAGCAGAAAGAGTGTGTCAGTATGCAGGAAGAGCAGAGCCGATCTAGTTGTTTCCCCCTGTTTCCAGTCTTTATACTAAGATAAGCTAACCATCTGCCAGCTGTAGCTTCATATTTAATAGACAGACATGAGAGTGGTGTCAATCTTCTTCCCCAAAGTTCAAAATATGCATGTAAATCTTTTGTCGTGCCTATAGGTCTGAATCATGAGTCATGTACAAACCATTTAAAGCTCATGGCTTGTTGTTATCTAAACACGAGCTAGATAGTGGGGGATTGCTAATCATTACATTAACATGTGCATCGTTCATTGAACGCACTTCGTTTCTGGTCAGCAGTGAACTGAATATATCTGTTTGCAACTCATGAACATGAACAGAAGAGTCATTAACTCCCACGAGAGATAACAAAGGTCATGCACTGTGCTTTACAGCCCAGCATGCTGGATGGCAAAGGTGTGACCCGCCCTATGCTATTTTGACCCTAACCTGAACCAGTCTCACTCATGCCCAAATTGAACCAACCCAACCAACAGAGGCAACTGGTCCTTCCTTGCCAAACAGAGGCAGAGTAGGAAAGAGCATGACTTCGCTATGCTGGGAAAAAAGAAGTTTGGCGTGCCAGCATGACGAGTGCAATTTACAGTTTGAGTTTAACGAACAAATCAACACTGATTCCAATGGAAAAATTGTCACATTGTTATGCAAATTTTGCCTGCAGGATCTTTCAAAACAAGGCTGAATGATATTCACAAGAAATCTAACGGTAACTAACGGTAAGACCTCGAGCCAACAGCCACAAAATTCCTCCACCCAAGTCAAACCCACAGCATTTTGTAAGGGACCAGTTACCATCCTTTCCCAACAACAAGTATACACATGTGTTACTTAATAGACTATATTGGAGGAGACATTCATTTGAAAAGAAAAAAGAAAAAAACTGAAGAAATTCATGTGAACTAGATCATTTTTTGAACTCTGAACTCAAATCAAAAATCTAAATTGTGAACTCAGAGTGAACTAGTTCATTTTAATCTGTGTGAAATTGCACAACACTGGTATTGATTGTCAAATGTGTTGCCACCCATCTATTTACTGGCATTACACTTGTGAAAATCTTCCACGATTTCCTTATTGAGAGGTCCATATTAACTTCACTTAATCTTTGGAGACACGTATCCTCATGTTAAATATTTCGCTCCATGGTGTTTTTGACAAAGATCTTGACAGGAACCGTAATGAAGAAGAATGAAGAAATAATACCTCGTTGTTCATAGGGGACGTTCATCTCTATGTAGAGGAGCTCTCTCTGCGGGTATCCATGACACTGCAGCACAAACATACACATTAGATTTCATCTTTCTAAGTAAATTAGCTACTTCATTTACTACACAAAGTACCCACAACTTAACTCCGGTCTATCTGGCATGAAGGATCTCCATGGCACACAGAGCAGTGATCTACAGCCAGATACGACTTAGAAACAATCACCACTGTTTAACACAGACACATTGCTACTGCCAGACTGTTGGCAGACGAAGGAATGTCTGTGTCTCATAATGGTCTGTGTCTCACTGTATCAGCTCCGGGCCTGGCTGGTGAAGATTTAAGAATGATAAATCAGTTTCCACACTGGTTTGGCATAGCTTGAACCCTCCATCTCCTCCAAATAACAGTCTAATCCTTTTTCAGCGCAATCTTGCCAGACTCCAGTATCTCAAACTCACTTCCCTTTTTCCTCATATCCTGGTTTGTTTGGCCCATGTGTTGAGCTCATTACAGTATAAGAGGAGAAACAATAGAGGCACTCACGCTTGATGCTGCCGTACAAAATCAGCAAACTGCCGGTCCTTAGCGTAGAGCTCAATAATGCGTATCCTGTCCTGGATTTCCTGCAGAAACACATGATATCAGTCGAGAGGGAACATTGCGTCACAGGCAGATAAACAGTAAACGGAACAGGCTGTGGCTCAATCAAAATGTGGCATTTTAAACTCAGAAAAGAACAAAAGTTTTCCTATATAAGGGTGCAAAAGCCAGTCTGTTTACGTCCTAAGACATCCCAATTCAAGTTGTCCCTCGTCAGGTAAAATATGGATGTGGGAGATTAAAGAGACATGCCCCCACCTGGCTCATTACCCAACATCCAGATGGCCTTTAGCAAGACACATCTCCCACCTGCACCTCGGTACAACTGTATGAATTTTTGTGTGTGAAATGAGGGAATTTCAAAAAAGCCACTCAGGGTACGTCCACATTAGGCCAGTTGAATTCAAAAGTTTCAATTTCAGCCATCTGGACAGACAAAAATATTTTTCCACCCCAGAAACTAAGCTTTTCCAAAGCAGCCTGCAAAATGTTTGAATCTGCTGTTTTGATGTGTATTATGTAAGCTAGCCCAGTGAGGGCCGGGGGCTGTGTGGCAGTAAAGGTAATAAGACAACCTTTAGCTGCATCTAACTTCCTCTGTGATCACTTATATTTCATGTATTCATCCGATCACACAGCATAGATGTTAATCTGTGTATATGCTGTCATGATTCTAAAATAATGATTTTATTAGCACTGCGATGTGATAATGTCATGTGACTGCTGGTCAGCATTTAAGTGGGTAGTAAAGGTAAAAAGGTAACATGGATAAGACATCTCTTCTAAGTAAAGCGGTGCACACACACCTCCTTCGTCAGTTCACTGTTCTCATAGATGTGTCGTATCTCCTCGCTGCTGAAGTCAGTGGAGGCCTCAGCACTGGCACTGCTGTACACAGGAGCCTCAGGATAACGGCGGTAGTAGTGGCTGTAGCCTGTAGTGGCCTCACTCTCATACATGGGGTTGTACTTGGTCGCCCTCTCCAGAGACGGGAGACTCTCTGCTCGCCTGCAGAGCAACACACAAACATGAAGATCAGTCACAACGTAGAGGCAGGATGATAAACAAAGAAACGCATCATCTGAGAAACCAGAAAAGAAAGTTCAGCTGAAGTGAATAAGACTTTAGCGTTAATCTTTATTAAACTTGGATAAGCTTGACTCCAGACTATCAAAAGGCCCATTGTGCTGGGTGTTTAAGGCTTTTTGGAAATGCCATATCTGATCAGTTAATTGGCTGAGGTTAACACAGTGTTTTCTCCACAGGCTGCTCTGGGAACGATGACAGGAATCAAACACACACACACACACACACACACACACACACACACACACACACACACACACACACACACACACACACTTTGTATGTCTTTGTGTCTGCAAAAGAGTGAAAAAGCAAAAGACGGATCAAAGCAGGAGATGAGGAAAGAGAAACGCAGGCAAAGGAAGAGGGACAGCTCACTGCTGTGAGCCTGAAGGTGGAAAATGATGGTGCAGGGGATACATTTGTCTGTCTAAGAGGGGATACAGTCATGGAATGTCTCAACATATTCTGTCCCCTCAAGAAAGCAATCAGGCTCCTTTAGTCCAAAGAGAATTCAGTGGAAGCGAGAAAACTTATGTATTTTGGAAAACTCTTATGTCAGCATGGCAAAAACAGTGACATGAATTAGATGGCTGTTGAAAAGTTTGGCCAAGGTGAGTGGGTCTCCTCACCGTATGGGGTCCTCTGACTCGTCCTTGTCATACTGGTCCCGTAACGTCCTGGCGAGGAAGAAGATGACTCCGGAGGCCACCAATAGGAATCCAGCTACGGAGGCGATCGCAATGCCGACCACCAGCGGCTCAGATACATACTCCTCACAGTGCTCTCCTCTGTACCACCAATTCTCCCCAACGCGACACCTGAGAAGATGGCAGAAATTTGTCCAAAATTTGATGTTACAGTATACCCATCACTCTTCTGTTTTTTCATACTGTATTGAATTATTAAAGAATGTAAAAATGAATGACTGAATCCTCAGTCATATCCGTATTTTGTCTTGACATAGTTAAAAACATCCACAATTACAACATTCTGTATGTGTCATTGAATTATTAATGCTTTGTTTTGGAATAACTGGAATCATCTTCAAATGTTTGTTTCCTGTCTCCATGGAGCAACACAATACTTTTGGTTGGACAGTGTGAACTAAACACCAATCCAACAGCATCTGGAGCTGGCTGTATGTTTTATGCTGCGGTGGTGGGTGTGAAACAAAGGTTAGCATTCATCCTGGCGCCTGCTCTCTTGTCTGTCTGTTCACAATCATTTAGTTTAAAGTGCACCACATACAGAACAGAGCAAGAGGACATGTTTCTGTCACTGATTTGGATCATTGGCACATCGTCGTACACACAGTAACCCATGCAAATGTGTTTGGACATGGAAACACATGCACAAACACGCTTAGACACAAACGCTTAGAAAAACACACACAGCAAAATTGTTTAAAAGTAAGCCTTAGAAATGTTTAAGATAATAAAAGAAATCAAATGCGGCTGTAACAGCATGTGATGAACAACATTTCACTGAAGAAAAATGTGATGATTTGCATCCTGGAGCAGCAAAAATGGGTCACAATATTAATCAAATGTAGAAATTATATGTCCCCAGATGGTACTCATTGTTTTCATTTACACACGATACATTTAGTGCCAAAGGGCACAATCACATTAACAACATTCACTGCCAAAGTTTTGAGTGCTGACGTGTCGATTTTCTTTAAAAAAAAAAATGTTTATCCGGGCCAAGAAATACAAATGTTAGAAGACTGTTAATTGGTGTTTGGAGCCAACTAAGGTGTGAAAATCTTACTTCCATGTAGTTGGTTATGATTATAATTCATTAGTCCAGAGCACATGTTTACCTCCCAAGTATGAGGAGCCAAATAAAAGAAATGCTTTTGAACAAATGTTTTGGAGTGCATTGGACATCTCTTGTTAAACATCCAGCCACGCAAACCAGCTTTAAATCTAGAAGCTAAGAGTCTGGCTTCCAGCATGAACAGTAATAACATATTTGCAAAGCTGTTTAGTTTCTGTGATGACGTACTGGCCTCGCAAACCTGCAAACTCAGACACTCTTTCCCGCACGCACACAGATCACTTCCCCTAATCCCCACCCACCTGCAGATGGCTCCTTGGCCGGGGATGATGTCACACTTGCCATCATTGAGGCAAAAGTCAGTCTGCAGCTCACAGATACTCTGACACGGCAGGCCGTCCACACTGAAGTAGCCAGCATTGCAGACACACTCCGCCTCCCCCGACCACTTGTTGACCTTACATTCCGCATACTCATTACACGCCTGGAACTTACAGGGGTCAGCCTGGTCACCTGGAAATAAAATAACCAAGAGTGTTGACTCTAAGGTTTTAAGAGAAAGTGTAACAAGCAGGTTGACTGTGAGTTTAACATGTGGTGATGAGTATTTAAAAGAGGTGGCTAAATTCCCTCACCTCTACTATTTCAAAAGATTCAAGAATTATGAATATAAAAGTTTCCTTCCAAAAAGCAAAAAGCTAAGCTAACTGGCTGTCAACTGTAGCCACTTGTTTATCATATTTACCCTTCATTTTACATACAAGATCCTCAATATTTCAAATTTTTTTAAAGAATTACCTCAGCAATATTTTCTTCCCAAAATGCACATATAGACACACATGAAGACCACTTTGTCCTTTTGTAATGCAGCCCTAATGCATGCTGGGATCCAGCTTTGTGCAATGGCTGTGAGTCAGACAGATTCTGACAGCTGAGTCATGATTGTAAGCTGATATCATGAACGGCCGATTACAACCTGACTGATGCTGTCAGACATGGACGCCTGGAGATCAATATGACATAAAGAAAAAAAAATGTGCAAAGAAAATTTCCTGCTGGGTCACATTAGTTGAGTCACATTATCCAAAATGAAGGCAATATAGTGCGCATACAGTGTAAAACCAGAGCTGCACACAGTAATCAGTCGGACAGAGTGCAGTTAATGATATGTGTTAACATGGCTGCTGTCCAGGGAAGCCGTGATTATCTCATCCCAGCTGATGTGAGCGTGTCACGACACTGATGTAACACATGTTTTCTCAGGCCTTTTCACACACTAACATGTTTTTAATACTGGCTCAGCACAGTAAATTTAAAAAACAATGTTCTCACATCATACCCATTAAGGAAACACTTCAACATTTTGGGAAATATACTTTCTAGCTGAGAGTTAGATGAGAAGAAAGAAGTCACTCTCATATCTGTACTTAGCTTAGCTTAGCATTTAGGCTGGAAACAGAATGAAACTGCAAGCCAGACTCCAAAGGTCGGAATCAGCCTACCATCACCTCTAAAACTCACTAACAAGGTATATTTTGTTTGCAGTTTTACAAGTGTTTATGTGCAGCACTATTTCTTGGCTAGGCTCAGTGACTTCCAGAGCTTAACAGGTGCTGGTTGGTAGATATCATTACCTTTGGACAGAGCCAGGCTAGCTGTGTCCTCCTGTTTCCAGTCTTTATGCTTAACTCAGATAACCACCTACTGACTCCACCTTCATATTTTACGTACAGATGGTATCTGTCCTCTGATCTAACTCAAGACAGCATTTTCCTAGAAAATTACTTTCAGAAACATCTGACATAAGCTTCCAACAGATCGTTGTTGATCAAAGCACTCATAAAAACATCGATGAGAACTCACCGGACTCGACATCTAGTGAGTACTTATCGATGGCCAGGTTCATGGTCTGGTAAGCTGTGTTACAGAAGTCCTCCAGGATCAGATAAACAGTGGTGGTGACGCCTTGTTGCACAGGCTTTCCAAATTTCATTCGGCTGTTGACCACAATACTTCCATTTCTAAAGTTCAGGATCTCCAGGTTCTCAAAGTTACTCAGGTTGGACTGCAGGTAGGGCACAAGCTGGGAGGAAAAAATACAGTTTAATGTTAGAAAGCAGAGGCTTTGACACAACAGTCAACCCACACGTCAAATAAAAGTGAGAAGTTTACCAGCTCTATGAAGCGTTGCTCCAAAGCTTTGTATTCTGGGGAGCTCTTGTTAAAGAGATCATCTGAGAAGATCATGTTGGTCACTCTCAAGCTGAAGAACACCATCAGTGCTCGTCCAGGGTTCACAGGCATGGCGATACTGGCTTGGTCTGTGCCGTGTCCCACACCAAATGGAAAGTCAGTGCTGCCCTCCTCTGTGTGGTTAATCAAACCATAACCATAATGGATCACACCATGTCCTTTTTCTCCAACGGTGTCATCATCAAGGCCTTCATTAGTGGTCTGGACCTGGAGGATAAAAATTGATTTTGACATGAAACTTTTTTTCACTTACAATGGATGATCAACAATGTTTAGTGCTAGAAGAAAGAAAAAAGGAAGACGTGATTCTTCGATTCTACTAAAATTGTGTATTTACTTGACGTATTTGCTACTTATTGCAACATTAACATCATTTCTTTTTCTTTACCTCCACCACTGAAGGGATGATGATGTCAGGTTGCCCCTCAGTGGCAGGGTTAATAAGAGAGACACGAGTGAAAGGTGACTCCCGCTCTGGAGACAGAGCGGTCGGTCCTGCAGGACTCAGAATATTTGTCACTGGTGGCTCTGGTTCATCCTTGTTGACCAGTAAGATCTCATCTTCTGTAAGATCCTCTGTTGAGATCTCTGGAGCTGCTGGGGCCTCTTCATCTACAGCCGGAGCTTCAGGTACAGTCTCTTCCTTCACCTCTTGTACCTCACTCTCTGATGCTTCCCTCCTGCCACCCTCTTCAAATACAGGTTCTTCAGGATTGGTCAATGCCACATTAACATCTACGTCTTCCACAGGCTGTATAGGGTTAACTTCCTCATCTGCAGGTGGAACATGTGTGACTTTGGACTTTTCTTCTGTGCCCTCCACCAAGTCTTCATTAACAGGAAGCAGACCAGCTTCTGCTACCGCTGGCTCCACCTCACTTGCTACATCTACAGCCTCAGGGGGCGGGATTAGAGCAGGAAGGCCCTCTTCCTCTGTGGTCTCAGCTGCAACTGGAGTGGAGATCTCAAGCTCCACTGAAATCTCTGCCTCATTCACAACAACCTCATCCAAATGCTCCTCTTCCACTGCTGCGACCTCAACTTCCTCTGTTTCAGCTTCAGATGTGGCATCTGCATTTATGGTGATATCTTCTGTCAGCCCATCTTCTGAATCAGTCTCCTGAGCAGACACTTCTTCATCTTCTTCTTCTTCTTCATCATCATCATCATCTTCTTCTTCATCATCATCATCATCATCATCTTCTTCTTCTTCTTCTGTTACTGTGGGTGTAGATGACCGGAGCAGGTCCTCCATGTCATCTGTGCCTGAGCCAGAAGCCTCAACCTCCACTGGTGGTTCAGGCAGTGTGATACCCTCTGGCAGCTCTGGGGCTGGAAGCTCAGCTGGGAGCTCCTCTGGTGGGGGGTTTTCCTCAGCAGGAGTCTGCACAATGTCCTCCAGTAGCAGACCCTCCTCCTCAAAGCCTGGAAAAACAAAAATGAGGAAAAGACTGTTTCTGCTGGTCTCTTTTGACCTCCTCTACTTTTCTTTCCAGAGCCCACAGATTTATCCGGCAAAGCAGACAAAACATTTGTTTAAGACTGACAAAATGGGAATGGAGAGATACAGAAAATCATCTATCCCTTTCCTATGAAGTTCAGTGCAAACATAAAGCTGTAGGAAGTTTTTAGCATTGTGCTGAAGTGCATACTTTGATGCAGTCACCTCGATAAATTATCATGTAAACTGTTAGAGTGTCACAAACAAGTAAGGTAGAAGTTAAAAAGAAAAGGCACAGGGGGATGAATTGCATGCATGTATGAACTCTTGTGTTGAGGATTTACACTTACTGCCAGCTTCAGGTGCAATAGTGGTCAGGACAGGAGCTGGAGACACAACTGCACTCTCCTCCAGAACGACAACATCATTTTCTTCTGTCGCCACTATGTTGGTTTCGGAGAGCTCAGGCAAGACATCATCTTTGTTGCCATCTTCAGTGTCCTCTTCAAGGATCATGTCCTCTTGTGGCTCATCAGAAGCATTAATCTGCATCACAAACAGGTTTCATTATCTAACGGTTTGCCACTGTTTCACTGGATTGTGCCATGCAGCAGGAGCTCTGATTGGCCAGGTGTTCTGTGTTTGCAGGCCAGGCCAGTCAGACTTCTGCTGCTGTTTTAGGGGTATGCTACTTATATGTCTTTGCATTAAAGGTATCAAAAAAACTGAAACTGTATTGTTGCAGCATACTGCAAGCTCCATACTTCTCATATCAACTCAAAGAAAGTTTGAGAAAACAGCGGATGATTCTAAAATGTCCCAAACCAGGGCGGCAAAGTGCTCCAGTGGCACAGCAGCTCTAAGCTCTTGCCTGTAAATCAATTACTGTTGAGAAGTTTGCCAAACTCTCCCAATTCATATAATGACTCAAATTAATCACTTAGCGAGCTGGGCTACAAAGTGAAACAGCAGACACATTTAGTGCAACCCAAACTCTGATTACCATCAAAGACCACAGTTAACCACAAGACAGCACAAATAAAGACAGATTTTAGATGGTATTACTTGTCTGAGTAAACTCATATGTGCTGTCTCTCGTCTTTACTCGCTGCAGTGTGGTTCGCTCTAGCCTTTGCCCCAGAATAGCAGTGGATTATTACGGCAAGAGCTAAACTAATCCTCAAAGTCTCACTTGATCCTTGCTGGTGAGCTCATCCCCTACCTGCACTGCTGTGGTCTGGATAACATCACAAGCCAATTACAGGTTATCGCAACATCAGTCATATTACAACTGTCAGCTTCCTTAAACAAAAGTGATTTATCAACTTTGTGGAGCTCAAAGCAGCCGAATAGCTCAGAGAGATTGTTTTCATGACAATTGTGGAGGTAACTTGTTACTCACTGTGGCTCCGTCTGCAGCGTTGACAGAGTCAGGGACTTCAGACACTGTGGAACCAGTGGAGAAACAAATATTAATACAAACTGACACAAAAAAGGCAAATGTGCCAAATAGCTAAAATAATAATGCCTGCAGGAGTCTACAGAACCCTTTTAAGTGTAACCATTTCAGCACAGCCTTCATTTTGACAGGATTACCTTCGGGGGTAAATATCTACAAATCAGTGCTAAAATCTGGAGTGAATATCAGCTGCTGTGAGCCAAGGCTATTACTGCATCACCACCAATGCAGACAAACAAAGTCATGCTGAGTCTTTAAGGTCCCAGCCACACATGTCAGCCATATGAGAGTGTTTAGCCATCATTTCACATGTCCAAGAATTGAATTAATGTGAGCATCAGACCGCATTCATCTCCAGGGGAGCTCGCTAATAGAGTAAACTAATGTCATACATTCTCTCAAAAATATAAGCAGGCAGATATTTCACAGGAGGTGATGCTAAAGCATAATCACATCCTTCAGTCTCTTCATTTCTGGAGAGGGGCCCTATTCACAAGTCAGAGGTAGCTAAAACTTCCTAATGTGAGCAGCTGCATATGTGAAAAATATAGAGCCTTTTGTGGCTCCAGAGGGCGCTATGCAAAATATGATTAACTGCCTCAAGTGATGTCACTTGAGTCAGCAGCTTTTGGAGCTGAAGACTTCAATATAAAAAATGAATATAAAAAAATCTGGGGATGTGGAGTTAGAAAGAAGTGAGCTTAGCAGACACCTGTAGCCCCCTCCTCATCTCAGGTTGAGACTAGCAGGCTACATCAGCTGCTACTAGCATAACACACCTGAAACTCCAACCGAACTGCTGGCAGTTGAGTTTCATTGTGAGTAATGCAGGCAGCACCAGGTTTTGACAAGGAAGAAGAATATGTGAAATAAAAAAGACAATATCTCTGGTTCTCCAGCATCAAGTTTTTTCCCGTTTTTAAAACAATGTCCATCGTGATTCCAACAATGTTACAGGAGTGTGATGCTAAATAGGTTAATTACTCTTATGATCCACTGGGTGGAAGCCAAAATAAAGGACCAAAGTAAAGCAAACTGAGGGCTCAGGTTACAGAAATCCTGTTTGCTCAGTTCTCTTTTGCGGACCGTTTAATGACAAGGAATTAACTGTAGTACAGAATAAATACACAATTCCTAAAACTGATGACTCGGTTATTTGTTCATTAAAAATGGCCCACTTTTGAGCTAAAACTTCTTATAAATATGTCTCTGTCATCTTTGACAGAAAGAGCAGACAAATAAGAAACAGATGAGACTATTAAAACCCTGGAATGTTTTCTCAAGTGGTGTAGCGTATGTTGTAATATCAATGCTGGGTCTACTGTGTCTCTATTTGATATGACATTTGGAGGTTTGCCCTGCGCTGCATGCACTACCTCTGCCAGTGCATTCCCAGTGACTTCAGTGCCATGCCAATTAAATAAATAGCTATAATGGTAGCGTGTGTGTTCTGTTAGAGTGAGGGGAATATCTTCAGGGAGCTCAGCAGTTATGCACTGGCCATCGTCTTACCACTCTCCAGCTTGTCGAGATGCAGGGCTTCAGTGCCATAGTTTTTCACCTCGCTGATGGTGTAGATCACCGTAGGGTGCTCCATGACCTCACGGTATGAGTTCTCCACCCGGTTTGACTGCAAGGTCAGGTAGTCCAGTTGTTCAGTACTCACTCCTGCTCCATCCACCACCACTGTGACAGCATAGTCCACCACAACGCCATCCAACCTGAAAACACAAATATGTAGTAGTTACATTCAATAAACACACAGAACATTCTCAGGGATGCTCAATTACGTTCAGTGGAGTTATATTGCGACATAGACTCCCCAGCCGCTTTATTAGGCACACCTACACAAATTAATGCATCAAAAAAAAACTGATCTGCCATAAATTCTACATAGGTGAATTTCCCTTGCGGATGAATAAAGTATCTATCTATCTATCGATCTAGGGGTTTCTAATAAACATAGTTCATAACAATGCAGCTCAGTTCAATACTACTGTAAACGTTGGTTGCACTGAAAATCAATTTGATACTGCTAATTTTGCATACTGTGATCGACTGCCGACTGGTCCAGGGTGTACCCCGCCTCTCGCCCATTGACAGCTGGGATAGGCCCCAGCCCCCCGCAACCCCGAAAGGGATAAGGCGGGTATAGAAGATGAATGAATGAATGAATGAATGAATGAATGAATGATTTTGCATATATTTTGCAGATATATCAAGAATTTTCATATATATGAGGAACATATTTGTATTTATTGTTGGGCCATATTTATAACAAACACATGTACTTGAAGAACACTGCAGAATATATGAAGAACTCTATATATGTACATCACAAACTGCTAAATGGACCTTGCGTGAGACTGATTTGTCTACTGAAAACCAGGCTACTGTTTCCAAGCTCAAGAGAGATCCTTTCAATCATAATTATTTATATTGTGATATGGAATTCAGCCATATTCCCCTGCTCTAATCTAATGGCCACAAGCATTGTGCAGCTCCACAAGACTCATAAAAGAGTTAAGAGCCTTGCTCAAGAGCACCTGAGCAGCTGGTCAGAGAGAGGAGTGGGTTTCTTTCTCCTTTTTAACCCAAACTTGGTGGGGAATTTTCCCATCAATGCACTGCCTAAACTGCACCTAAACCCCATTTTCCATTCATTTCCTAGATACATTTACAGTAAGAAAGCATAACATAATGTCTCCTGGATGAGAGAGCAGTGAGAGCATGAAAATCGCTCAGACATTAGCGTGATTTAACGTCAAACCTGTTAAAAGAGATGTAGAGCGCTCACAGATGACTGATGACTCAAGTGATTTACCCTCGCTTGGAATGCAGGAGAGTGACGGTATAGGCCAAAAAACAGCCGAGTCAGCAGAATGATCAATATCATCATAATAAACATGGAAACCTCACAAAAGATTCCAGAGCCTGGAAAAAGTCATCTATCAGCATTCATTTGACTACTGGAAGCCCTCCACTCTGACCTAGTTTGTCGGGTTTCTGGCGGGCAGCTGAGCATGTGCCGGCCCACAATCGGCCACATTTAGAAAGGGGTCCAATTTTTCCCCCTTTCATTTCATACATACGCAGAGACAAGCTGACAGAGCTCTACTCCTGCTGTGTCCTGTGATCTGCAGTTAGCAGCAGCATGCATCACTGTGGGATGGTTTAAATATATTTCTCTGTGTACTTAATGTATTTATGCTTGCACAGTTATGGCTTAAAGTATACAAAGTACAGTCAACAACAAAAAGAGATGGACGCATGTCTAAAAAATCATTGAATTTTACTTGTAGCATGGAGCACTGGATTGTAACTAAGTACATTTACTCAAGAACTGTGCGTAATTATAAATTTGAGGTAGTTATGCTTGAGTTATTTCATTTTCTGCTTCTTTGTTTCACTATATTTCAGGCGCAAATGATGTGCTTTGTAATCCACAAAATTTATCTAAGGGCTGCAGTTATCAGTTACTTTGCAGATTAAAAATTTACATAAAAAAACATGATCAGCTAAAAAAATATGACAAACTGTTAAGATTGAATTACCCAAAAATAGAGGAAGTTGGTCTGACTGGATCCACCACAGCTACAGCATTAAAATGCCTTAGAGGTGCTGGTACGTGGCTTTTGTTGCTTTTGGACAGAGCCAGGCCAGTTGTTTCCCCCTGTTTCCAGTCTTTGTGCTAAGCTAAGCTAACTGGCTTCTGGCTGCAGCCTTATATTGTATTTAATACACAGATGTGAGGGTGGTTTTTCCCAAAATGTTGAACCATTCCTTCACATAAAAATTTAAATGCAAGACTTTTTTCTTGTGAAGGACTAATTTTACACTTTGGTTTTGCTGCTTTTGCATACCACTGACAGCATGATAGCAAGAGAAACAGTCACATAATTATGTCTGTATCTCTTAATTAGACCTCTCCTTCCATTTACTTATGTCTTCTCTTTTGCTCTTTTTCACCTTCGCTCTCCTGACACACACATCTTCCCCTCTAACCCTCCTCTGGTCTGTCTCTCTACCAGAGACTGATTGTCGAGGTCGTAAAGTCCTGCTAATCGTCTCTATAGAGGAGCACCTGCTCACTCGATTGGACCCATCCTGATCCCACTTAGCAGGTGAGTAACCCAACTAAGACCATTAACACAGGCAACTAGTGACACATCTTAACACGTGCCATGCTCACAGGTAAACACTATATGAGATGAAGGTGACACCACACACACCAGCACAGATCTAGATCAGGAATGGTTGATAGGGATCTGTGGGCTTAAATACAAGAAAGGATAGGGAGAACAATTCAAGGTCACATTACCACAGCCTGTACTGATGACTCACCCTTGGGTGTCCTTCTGGGGCCTACGCAAAACAAGGAGAGTGAAACTGTGTTAATGCTAAAGTTGAGGTGGTTTGGGCCATCTTGTGGGCACAGTTCTGTCTAGACCCAGAATTAAAGAGACTGACCTGAAGTCCAGCACAGACACACTCTTAAATCCAGGAAGCCCCTCCAGAGCATCCTCTATCTGCAAGGACAAAAACAACAAAGCATCATAAACGAGCCTCAGCTGGAGTTTGTTCCTTATTTTGACAGGGTTGCGATGAACTTGCTTGGTAAAATAAATCACGTTAATTGTTCCAAAAGGGCTCATTTTGTTCAAAGTTGGAAGGTTGTGAGTCTTTTGTGCTGCGGCCCACATCATTATTCTCGGGAGGAGGACTACTATACTGCGGTCAGCTTTTTTATTGGTCTACATGGTCTTGCTTCTACGCACTAAAAAAAACAATACACATACTGTTCTGCAGAATAAATGACCCAGTTTATTTAATCCATCAGAGAAAGAGGATACAAAAAGGTCTCCAGGGCCTTTTGTCTCCTGGCTTGTCCTCCCATTCCTCCTTCTCTATGTTCACTTATGACCTCTGAGCCCTCAGTCCTCCCCTCCATTCCCTCCACGCGGGCTCCTAATCTCTTCAAGGCACGTGAGTTTGCAGGTACGCCATGTGTGGGTATGTAAGTGAGGGTATTTTGATTTTATGTGCATAGCAGACCTCCACAGAGAATAAAAAACAGGCCAGTGAGTATAAGCATGTGCATATCATGTTGTCACAAAGTATGTGTGTGTCAGTGTGCCCTCCCACATGTGTGTGTAAAGCTGACTACCACGGAATGTACCCCAAACAAATTTACAGAATTTTCTGAATACCTGTAATCACTGAAGTTGCCTCCAAAGGTGCACATATGTGTGCATGTGCAAAGTGTATCTATTCCCATGATGCACTGTAACTCTGTATTTTCAAATTATTCCACAAATTTTTACCAAAAAATATGCACTTTTGAACTCCTGCCTCACAGTTTGGGCTTAACTACTGCTGCTGTTAAAGTGCATGTTATTAAAACTAACAACGCGTCCATCACAGACCATAAACCACAATATATAGTGAGTCCAGTGTGGAGCCAGATACAGTAGCACTAAGGGGACTCATAAAGACAGACAGGCAGAGGGAGTTGGAGCCAGGGACAAACCTTTTCAGCAAGCTGTCTACTGAGTGTTTGGTACTGGAGGCTGGCTGGATCGTTGAGGCTGTCGCTGTACATCTCTCCAGTCAGGAGGATGCTGAGCTCCACCACCTGCTCCAGTGCAGCGGGGGTGGGGGGCTCCATGGCTATGTCATTGTCCAGCTGTGACAAGGAAAGAAAAAGGAAATATTATAGTTTATAGTTAAGTATGTGCATTATCAAAACATTATGAATTCAAACAGTCTATATGCGCACTTACAGAATTCTCCTCCACCTCTGGGACAGTGACAGCTGCTTCCTCTACCTCCTCTCCTTCAGCTGTATCTGCTGGGTAGTTGAGTTCATGTCCAAAAAAAGAAAAAAAGGAACTGTTGGTTTATTTCAAGTGAACGTGAGCTTAAACCTTTGGCAAGAGCCGTGCTTCCTGATGCCTGTATGGATTAAACTGTCCTGACCCCGAGTAAATTCGAACCCTGAGGCTAAAGTGGCCTTCAACCACTCAGCAACCACACAGAGAAAGGTTCACTAACTTACTGCATAGAAGGCTAGAAAACAGGAATATCGTTGGAATATGTACAAGATAATGGTCTGACACTGAAACGACAATGCTTGAGCACAGGTACATATCAAATGTCTGATACCATTCATGTGATCAAAGTCACATGATGTCCAACAGGAGTGACACTAACCCAGCTCAGGAGCCTCAGAAGCCTCAGGAGCCTCAGCAGTCTCCTGTGTGTCTGGTGTTGGAGTGCTGTGAAGCAGGAGAAGATTGTTTTAACAATGCTGATATCACATTATTGAATCCAAATGAAAAAAGATAAACAGGCTTTTAAGGGGGGGGGCTGGATCATTTTAGCCAAAGCCTGATATAGCTGTCACAAAACTTAAGTGTCCTAATATTATTGTAATATTTAAAGGAATAGTTAGACATTTTGGGAAACACATTTGTTAATTTTCTTTCAGAGAGTTAAATGAGAAGATTGTTACTACTCTAATGCTTGTACTCATACTGTAAATATGGAGCTACAGCCAGCATAGGAATGGTTAGCATAGGAATCCACCTACCAACACATTGAAAGCTCACTAATCAGTGATTGTACCTTGTTTGTTTAATCCATCCAAAAACCAAACTGAAGTTGTTTTGCAGAACAGTGACTTCCCAGAGTCTTGTTGTCATCGTGAGGCTGCCAGGCAACCAGTGAAGCCACCCTGGGACAGAGCCAGGCTAGCTGTTTCCGCCTGCTTCCAGAACTTATGCGAAGCTAAGCTATCCTAAGCAGCTGCTGGCTCCACTTTCATCATTTCTTCTAACTCTCAGCAAGAAAGTGAATAAATGTACTTCCCAACATCTATCTAGCTTTAAAACACCCATACCGCTGCAGTGAGTGATATATTATGGCATTACAATGATCACGGCTGGTGTAGTTTATTCTGAATTTCTCCACAACTTCAGATCCAATGTGATGAAGTAATACGTGACCTCAGTGTGAGGGTATAGAGCTTTGTGGATGACAATAACATGGCATAAACTATATCAGACTGTGGCTACACAGACAAACTTGTTAGCCGGATGAATTCACAGATGGTGGTGTTTTTGTTTCTAGGATTTGTTGAAAATCATAAAAAGATCTTGAATCCAAGTCTAAGACACACAAATAAAACAGGGAACCAATCAAACACCAACAAACAAACATGAGACATCTGCAGCCACGTGTGGTAACTGAAGAGCGGGAATATGAACAGGTAAGGTTGAAGGGCTTTGACAACCGTACCTGCACATATGCTGCCAGGACCTGGTGGGCTCACTACAGATAGTGGGAAGAATGACACATTTACAAAACACAGGTGATGAGACCATTGATGTATGATTGAAATGGTGGGCTGGCACTGGGGAAAAGGGGTGGGGAGTTTTTTACCTTTTCACACCTGGCCGTGACATTCTCTAGAAATAGAAAGAAATAATCTTGTAAGCTACAGAATCAGCACCATGCAGAGCTGAATATTTTGTTCTGGGCTGCTCACAGATATGTCTCTATTAAACGCTTAGTCATGCACAGACCTTTTTAACCAGAGCCTGATGCTCCTCTGATTGGCTGAAGTAGCTGCCAATATCTTGTGCCGTGACTGTGCCCTCCTGGCACTGGCTCATCCAGCTTTGGTACTCTTCTTGCTCTGGGAGCCGGTCCCAGAAGATCTTGAAAGCCTCCCATATGGTCTCCTGGCACACTGGTCAGACCAGAGAAAGACACTATCCACTTAAAAAATGAGCTTGCAGAACTCACTTCCATAGTAGTGATTTTTATAGTATTTTGGTTGAGGTTATATTTCAGTTCTAGATGGACAAATTCAGTTCTCCTCCAGGTAACAAAGATCATTTAGTTCGCTCATCAGCAATGATAGACCTAGATATTATCAGCTGGAAGTTCTGATGCCCAAATATACTGCCATGTTAACTTCATGACATAACTCCCTTTCATGAATCAGCCTACTAGGCACTAATCCAAAGTCAGTGCACAGACATATGCTCCAATCTTCTTTCCTAATCAACACTGTCTGTGAGACCTGGGACACCACTGGTCACCTCCAAATCTAGCTTACATAACAAACCTCAACTTTTCACCATCACATGGAGTCTCTTGGCATCAACATGCCTAATTCTAGCTGCCCAGGAGGAGCTCACTGACAGGAATTACACCTTGATCTCTGCCCACTTGCATGGCAGAGTGCTTCTCAAACCACATGAGATCAATATGTTTCTTCTCTGTTGAATATTTTGTTGCCCAGCACGTGCCCACCTGTGGTGCACTGCAGGCCCCTTTGCATGCTTTTTACGAGGTGTCAATTCACAAACATAAAGTTAAAAAAAACATATTTTCTCACTTAGCCTTATAGGTACCTCTAGGTGGTGGAAGGAGTAGTTTCTTTTCTCTTTATTTGGGTAAAAGTAGAATTACACCTCAAAGTCTGTTTACAGGTCTTGGGGAGAAGTATAACACATGGGGAAAAAGTTGTTGCTCCAGAGGGAGCTGTGTGAAATGTGATGAATGTCGTGAAGATACCATGAGGGTAGGTGAGAAATGATTTTTGACTGATCCTGTAAGGAGGACACAGCTACCTAAAGTGGACCACAGTCTGTTTGGATGCAAATCTCATAAGGCCTAATTGCAACTGGTGTCCACACAGATGTCAACTCTCATCCTTCTCCTTGACCCAGATGGATCACTGGACGTAAACGTGGCAAAGGTTTACATTCTTCTACTGTACACTTACTTCCTTGCACACTGCGGACACAGAGAGGAAGGGACCTCTTGAAATCAATGGTTGTTTTTTGTTATCCCGACATCACTTCCTGCTGTTTGTGGGCCCTCACCCCTCATCTTATTCAGCTCCATCAACTGATCTTCAATCAGTCATGTTAAGTCTTACCTCTGAGATGAAAGTAGCTCAGATGGTTTGCAAAAACTTGCTGGGCTGTCTCTTGTGCACAGAGTTTGACTCCACTTGGGAAAAGGATGTTCCGTTTCCGTCGAGCGATAACTGCATGGCTTTCATGAGATGCCTTTGCACCAGATACACGAACCACACCTGGAAAAACCGCAGGCTCCTGACTGTAAGGCAGACTCAGGTAACCCATAGAGGAACCTTCCAGTGTTGCATCTGAGGTACCACAAAAAAACATCACATGTAAGACTTACTGTTTGAGTTATCTTTGGATGAGTAGTGAGCAAGAAGCATACATTAATATTGCACATACCTGTCCTTATGTCCAAAAATATGACCACAAAACTAAATAAAACAGAGTAGAAAACACATCTCCAAGATTCGATGCTCATGTTAAATCCGTGATTGTGTTTAACTCCGCGGACTTGGAAAAGGATCAAGTAGATATGTGCTTCCTCTCAAGTCATGGAACAGCGACGTGAACAGCTTCTTACAAGTTTGCATAGTTCAGAAGTCTCCAGATGCAGAAGAATAACAGAAGCCTGTGAAGAAATCATTTGACAACACCATGACACTCTGGTTTCCTCGGCAGCTGAAGAGAGGTGTGTCCCATGGTACTGAGAGGACAGCTCCTGGCTCAGGTAGATAGGCAGATGGCTCTTGGAGAGAGGGGGATTTTTTAATGCTCTCTAATCCTGTTTACTCTAAGCCCTTTAGAAGAGCTTGCCAAGAAGTTACTGGAGCAACAGTGGGAAGGGAGGGTGCTTAGCGTGGAAGAAACGTGAACAGAGAGGAGGCAACAAAGGCCACAGACTCAACAGCCAGCAGAGAGATGCACCAGCACATACAGATCCTAGTTTACAGATTCTTGAAGTTTAGCTGGGAGTCAGTGTTTTCGACAAAAACTCTGCAAAGCAAATGTTGGCCAGCCAAAGAAAATTGATCCTGGTCATCCAGCTGAAGGACAGATCCCTTCACTCTTAAAGCACCCTGCCACCCAGTCAGGCATTAACGGAATTAAATACATCCAGCCTTTGGAGTCCAAAAAAAGTGCTGATGTGACAGTTTCAATTTCTAGTTAAAGACCTGCATCACCTCAGATAACTTTCTATGATCTAGTAAGAAGCTCCTTATAAAGAACCCACCCAAAAATACAGTGATTATGCATTAGGTTGGTCTCGCAGCTAAGGTGCTGAGCTGAGGAGCGGCAACTGAAATCCTCTCAGTATGTATATATTGACAGGAGAGAGTGTCATGGGCTTAGTCTGGGGCTGACCTTTCACCCCAGACTCTTCCCATGGAGTTTATCCTGTTTTTTAAAAGGGAAACCTTCTTCTCATCTTTAAGTAGCTGCATTATGCATGTGACAGAGAAACAGAAGACAGGAAGCAAGTAACGAGGACAAACTAACTTAGTGTTAAGTAAGTCAGTGCATTAATTTTACGTTTCACTTCACTCTCCTTATGCAGTGTAAAGGTGGTGCATTTGAAATGCTCAAAATATTGCTTTGCATCCTCCCATCAACATTAGCATGTTAACAAGCTCATAATGAACCGACATGCTGATGTTTAGTGGATATGATTGCTGTGTTCACCATCTTAGTCAAGTGTGTTAGCATGCTAATTAGCACTAAATTCACAGTACAACTGAGGCTGCAAATGTCATTTTGCAGGTTTTTAGTCATAAACAAACCCGATGGTGGTGCCACGTGAAAACGAGAGAATCGCCAAAATCATTAGCAGACATCATCTGTGGACCATGTCTGCACAAAATTACCAGCAGTTGCTGTGATGTCATCTGGACCAAACTTTTGGACTGACATTAACACGTTGTTTTTTACAAGTCTTTCTGCATTAGGTTAAGAATCCATAAATTAAATACTTCTAACACTTCTTCAAAATCTTTTTAAATGCTTCAAAGGCAAAAGTGATCAATTTGATTGGCCTAATGGCCTCTTCATGGTGCTGGCTTCTGGCCAAATACCTGGCCATAGTAGTTGGCTGAACAATAACTGTGTAAGCTCCAAAGAGTGCTTGATCCTGAACCTTGAGATCATGGACAGATAGCAGGGGAGCCAAGTAGGGCTAGAGGGCATCGGTGTTACTCTTACCATTGACTTCCTGTATGTGTGCATCCCTGGATGAGAGGTTTCACTGATGCTATGATAAGCACTCACCTGCTTCTAATTGTACAGTTTTGAATACTGAGTTTAAACAATACTGCTGCAGACAGTGGACAGGGTTTGCTATGTATAAAACAAACTAATACACTGGCAACTGAGAGTAGATGCTGTGTATGCCGAATGGCTGCAATACAAAATGTGAGGGGGATTACCCAGTCAGCCTGTGAGGGGATCCGACAGACTGAGACAGTAAATACACCTAAGCCGACCATGTAACCCCTGAACAGATTACACTGGAAAGCATTGTAATGTGCTGTGAAGGCATTTCCAAATCAAGCCTTTTGGCCCAAGAAGAGCAAAGTTGGCTCCTCTGGTCAAAAAAAAAAAAAAAAAAAGAATTATTAACAGTAACATTAAGAAAAAAAGGGTTTGCAGAACAGGAGCCAAAGAAAACTTCTAAAAAGGGAATAAATCATGTGATTTACAACACAGACATTCAGTCTCCATTTCAGTTACCAGCCTCTAATCCTCATCTTGTTCCGAAAACCAGTTGGGACAAGTGGTCACGAGTAAGGACAACACCCAATATATTGTCCAGTTGGCATTTGTCATAAAATACGTCACAGAAAACCTACTGGGCTCATTTAATGTAGCTATCGATGTTTGTGGCTCCAAATGGTTAGTGAAAAAAAAACAAAACAGGATAACAAGGGTGATTTGTTCCACAAGTTTTAATATATAAATGAAACCAAAGATATTTTGGAATCAGCTTCTGTATAATCATCCAACACAATGTCTAAAAAAATATGTCACTGAGGATGTCATTAGGAGTTAAAGGAGACATAAACATCTGAAACAGAAGGGGGGAAACTACAAGACTATGAAGACTGATGTTTGCTGAGAAGGTAGTGATAGACAGCGTGCATGATAAATGGTAAAGGTGAGGTGAGTGAATCGTCTCGCTTATTATTATCTTAAGACACTAGCATGTCTCCTAACTGGCACTGGGAGGCTAACAGGATAACTGAGGCACTGAGTGACTGAAAGAGTTCACTTCTTCATTCCATGAACCCAACAAGGGCCAAAAGATGGATGTGCTGATTCATGCTGGGATTCCAGTTCCTGAGGCTTCAACAACTTGTCATTTGATGAAGTTGCAGGCAAACTCCACCACACTTTCAGTGCTACACCTTCATCAGGCAAATGGTTTGTGACAATGAGAGGCCATCTTCAATTGGAAGTGGCTGTAAGCCTGCAACCAATTACATTCTCCATGTGCAGGCATAGATACCGAGCAACAATTTCCTGTATGACAGTCTCCAATATCATGCAAAAGTACAAAAATGCCTACGAACAATCAGTGTACGAATGCTTGCATTAAAAGGGTGGATTACTATAAAATGAATGCTATCCCTTGTGTTTTTCATGAAAGCTAATCATTTCTCCCATCCTCATGCAGGTAACACTTCATCAACAGTACCATTACATGTGCATCCTCAAGCTCAAAGGCACAATATGTAGAAATGATGGGCATTATCCCATCGCTATGCATTTCACTGATGCTCAACATGACACATCTTCAGTATGTAAGTGCTCTTCGACAGGTCACCCTACCATCAAAAGGTGCTGATCATGACAAACTTCTGGCACAGCGTGAGGCCTACTGGATTCACCCTCTTCAAACATCAGATGGGACCGCATGATGAATTCCTTCTCAATGTTTTCCTGTGATCTGTTGTACCTTTCTGTACATTTTCTGTAGGTTGTTGTCTTTGGGTCTCTTTTACTAAAGGTTAAGCTCCAGACAGTCCTGATAAGCATGAATATGTACATATGTTATCAGGTTAATTTACCTGTGTGACCTATTGAGTGTGTCCAGTCGTATACGTATGTACTGATGCTGCGTGAATTTTTGGAGTCCATTACATCTATTGTATGTATATATCTATATACTGTCTTGGAGAGGGATCTAAGTAAATGTATTATTGACATTGATTGATGTTGATGTTTGGGGATTTAAGCATTCATTTCATAGTAATCTACCCGTTTAATGTAAGCATTTTGGGGGTACATTTATGATTGGTACTACATACAGAGCATTTCATTTTCTAGCTCAACATGTGATACTGGAGACTGTCATATAGTAAACTGTTTGGCATTTATGTGACTGGTTGCAGACTTAGAGCCACCCCCTATTAAGATGCCTCTCATTGTCACCATTTGCCTGATGATGTTGTAACACCAAAACAAAGTAAATAAATGTATTATTATAAGTTAGACAGTATGCCAGACTTTGTTTGCAACTTTTCATCCATTTGTCCCTCTCCTACACACTTGTCTCACTTCGAGGTACAACTGAGGTAAATTTATAATGAAATTATGAAAGAAAACTAGAATTCATGCTCTGCCTGAAAATCAGCAGAACTCAGTTCATCCAGCAAATGTGTATTTATGTAAAGTGTGCAGAATCCAAACAGTTTAGATTAGAAAGCCCATGATTGAAATATGAGGTCACACATGACATGAAATGTCTGACAAATGTCAGCAAAGCAAGTAAACCCAACTACAATTTGCTGTATTAACTAGGCCTTACATCATTGTTACGCAATTTGACTTGTTTTAATTTCTGCATAAAAAATTAAATACAAATAATTGCTTTTAAAAAATATCTTTCAGCATTAAAACAATCAGTAAAAAGTCATGGGACATACAAACTTTTCTTTGTCTCCATAAAATCTGCTTTAAAACCCCTTCTGGTTGGCTACTACCTGTTTATTTTCTGCCTTCATGTTCACTTGCAAGACCCACAGATCATCAAAGGTTTACTTTTTTTTTCAAGTTAAAATAGTAACAGCATCTAATTAATGGAAATATTTTCAGTTCACACTGAAGAGTCCGTCGCTCAGTATGAGCATTGATATACAGTGAAATGGCAACAGGAACGTGATGCACTGAACAGCAGAGCTGCTACATGTGTCTATCTGTTATTATCCAGGTTTTGACGTCGGTAAAGATGCAGTACCAGATCTCTGATTTCGTCTCGTTTCCTCCGCACCTGCTGCCGTGGAAACCAACGTACTAGATGTAGAGGGAGGTCAAAGTGCACCACAGGGTCCTGAGAGCAGAAGCAGGAAGCAATTTCCTATTACTGTGTATAAGCCTTTAAAACCTTTTAAATATGCCAGAATTTAATCTAACTGTGACAATTCAAAGCTGTTGCTGATCCAATCCAGAGGCCATTTTTAAAATAAGTCCAACTATGTGACCACCAGAAAAAGAGACACTGATAAGTTCTTTACCTTCAAAAAACTCTCGACGTACTGCAGCAGGTAGAGGCCACAGTCGCTGCTGTTGTCTTGAAGGGGAACATGGCAGTGTGAGCTTTGCATGTGATCAGGACCAAAGTCCCTCGATGAACCACGACGGACCTCCCATTCTGATTCCAAGTACCTGTAGGGCAAACACGCATTATCTTAGATACATTTAGAAAAGCACAAGAGCAGCAACACACAGACGGATTAAAAGAGTCATACTTACTCCCGTAAGAGTTTGAAGACTCGCTCATGAAGAGAACGTTTGAGGGAATCCATGACAAGAATGCACGGCCTGCAGAGCGGAGAGGCACGTCCGTCATCCACTGGTTAAATCCACAGTACACTTACAATTTTTTCCACATGTACACCATCGTCTGCATGCAACTGCAAGCAGACCATCTGTCCAATCGCATACTCACCTCTTGCTAATCATTTTCTTCTGGTAGGTCCACTCTGTGCAGTTCTACAAACAAAGAAAAAAATCAGGGTGAACAGATTTGGAAGAATAAATTAAGACAAGCGTCTCACAAAATGTGTCTGTGAGAGAAAAGGAAAAATATTGTTATTCCAAATGAATGCACAGTGAAGAATGCTTTACTTACCACTGGACCAGGTTTTGGGTCTTGGGTGGATTCTTCTTGATTTTTTTCTAAAACACGTGAAATCAATCCTTACTTTCAAGCTTTGCGATGACAACATAAATAAATCAAGTGTTTGAAATATCAGATAGCTGTAATGAACAGCCACTGCATGCTGTTCTTTGATCCTAACGGATCCTAAAGGAGGCATGTTTCATTTAGTCAAACATACCTGTCTCTGTGTCCATGGTGTCACTGTGGTTTGTAGGTGGTGTCTCTGTATTATCGTGTGGACTTTTAGATCCTTGAGCCAACTCTTGTTCCTGTAACTCACCAGTCCCATTGTGGCTCTTTCCCATCTGTGAGTTTGGACCAGTCCAGGGTTCAGATTTTGGCCCATCCAGTCCAGGAAAGCAAATGACAACTAAATACCAATGAGCCCTAAACAGACAACAGAGAATTGTGATATATAATGTAATGTAACACAAAAAAACACCTCTGAAAATACACTTCATGTATGTAACTCACTCCTGATTGACTGGCACAAACAGGAAGTCCTTTTTGAAGATGTCCACATGGCGTGTCCACGTCTTCACCCGTTGGTGCCGCTTCTGCCTCTGACAGCTGAGAGCGCTCCAAAACAAAAACAGAGAGTTTTTTTTTTTCACATGACCTAACATACACACAAGAAGAAGAGAGCTTTTGCTAAGGGAGCAAGGCTGTGACTACTTCCTGCAACACACCAGTGAAGACCCAGTACATACCAAACTCATTGGAAAAGATGTTTTTCCTTCATTGTTTCTGGGCACTACTTACGTGTCCTTGGTGCTGCCTTCACTGGCATTGTCCCGCCGTGTCAGCTGCTTGTAGAAGAAGCTGCTGAAGATGTGGGAGCGCTCAGTCACAGCAGGAGACGCATTATGGAGGAGGTACCTAGTTCAAAAAACACATCAACGCGATCAATTCAAAAGCTGTTCTCCTCTCCACAATCTAGTGAGGAGCCGAAGTAAATCAAAAATCTAAAATTACTTGAGGTAAAAATCAATGATAACATCATTGAGGAACTGTCCACTGTCAAGGCACTGCAGGTCCTCCATTGTGACAGTTATTCCTCCTTTCAGTGGCGGGGGAGGAAACTGGATCAACCTAAGCAGAAGAGGAAGAAAGAAAGATTTGAGCCTGATCATGCAGATGTAGGTAGACTTTGACATTGGCACTCACATTAAATACAGCTGCTTCATGAAGGCCAATAAAAAATTCAGTGTTGCCGGTTACTTGCCTTTGAGTCCGGCCCTGATGTTTATATTTAGTCCAGCTGGAGTCTGGTTTACACAGAGACACGGAGTAGGATCCTTTGGTTCTACGGTGGCACAGTGTGTATACAGGAGCAGCTTCCGCCTTTCTCTTCTGTGGGAGGCAATTTATTCCAGGCGAAATTTACATTGTGATCATTTACCTCAACAGATCACATAGACCAACATAGTCACACATACATCACATGGGGACACAAAACAAAGCTGCGGGGTCGTGAAATGATTAACAAATTTTTCTGCTGCCTACAGTTATGCTAAACAGGTCACAACCATTAAACAAATCCATTCCATGATGAGGTAAATACTGCAACAATTCAAGCCAAAAAAGTTGGGAATAACTAACCTCAGAGGGCTGTTCAAGATCTTGTTCTTTCTGATCCTCCTCTGGTTTGAGTGGTGTCTCTGTCTCCTGATCTGTCTCAGTCTCCGGCTCCAGTATTGTCTCAGTCTCCGGCTCCAGTACTGTCTCAGTCTCCAGCTCCAGTACTGTCTCAGTCTCCAGCTCCAGTACTGTCTCCTTCTGTGAATCAACTTCCGGAGGGATGAATGGTGTGGTGTTTTTGTCTGTGTCTGAATGTGTCCCATCGTGGTCTGTGTTAAGACTGTGATCAGTGCTCTCCAGGCCCAGCAGAGATAGCAGGTGAGAGTCCAGTCTACTTCTTCTGATAAGCTCTATGCTATCATCCAGAGAAAGAACAGGAGTGAGGATGTCTTCCAAAACACCAAGTCTGTCTGCCTCTAAGGGAACAATGCATTTTTCATCTGCAAGGCTGTTGAGACAGTCAATTTCCAGGAGGGAACGCAATAAAGCCCCTTCCATTCCCACCAGAGGATCTGTCAGAGTCAGAAGAATGAAGGGGCTCGCCTTGCCTGTCACAAGAATAAAATCAGAACACCAATTTATCAAACAATATTGACATTTATATAGAAATGTGAAACAAAAAATGGTGCTATTTGTACATTTAAATCACATCTGTCTGCAGTTTAGTGGAAATCCAGTCTGAATCCCTTAAAGACTAACACTCCGTGTGCTTTGACTTCACTGTGAACAGAAGCTTTGTTTTCCATCCAAGCTCTGTCCTTCATCAACATACTGCCTTTCACAAAAACACAGTCCATCAATTCAGAGTAAATGCAACCTAAATGCTACGTGGCTCCAAAAACATTAAGAAATGTCAGGTTGAGCGATTGACTACAGTCTACAGTGTGGACCTCACCAGTATGCGTGGTTCCATCTTGTTTGACACACAGCTTGAGGAGGTCCTGCTGAACAGCAGCTGCAGCAGTTTCTGACACACAAAACAGAAGGACAGCAGGGGGAGAGGGCTCCTCGGTTCCCTTAAAGTGAAGCTCCTGCGCCTCCAGTTCCTGCTGCTCCCACACACTGTACCTCCGCAGCTCTTTACGCGCAAAGGTTAGCAGCACCTCCACCTGTTGACTCGTGTCTGGAGACAGGAGGAGGTCAGGTTAGCTTAGAGGCTTGTAGTGTTGATATCAATGATCTGTTGATTCATACTCATTTCTTCTTGTTTTAAAGTCCAAAGATATGCTAGCGGCTTTATGACGCTGAAATTAAGCACAGCAATGCTTTGAGCTAAAAGCTACGATCCCTGTGCAAAAACGCCTGCAGTGACCAGCTTATCATGCTGACATTAAGCAGGAAATATTTGCCATGTTACACAATTGTAATTAGTTTGTTGACATGCTAATATTTGCCAATGAGCATTAAACAAAAAGTACAGCTGGGTCTGATTAGAAAGTCATTACTTTTGACAGTCTGTGGTCATAAACTAAAATGCCTGACACATTGAAATTTTGACATGAAGTCTTTTGAATTCATCCTCTGGGGACCATGAGTGAGTACAAAGTTTAATGACATCCATCCAAAAGTTCATGAGACATTTTGGTCTGTGCCAAAGTAGTGGAATGGACACACAGACAGACTGCCTGGATAGCACCGTGCTGCTAGCTGAGCTAAAAAGGGTCATTTTTCTGTGTAAAAGTTGAATTGCAGAGCTTGACGGACGACATCCTGTAAATGCTTATGAAACTGTCTGAAGGCTAGGAATAAGGCTGAAGTAATGAGGCACTCAGCATTAGATTAGGCATCATTTGTTTATCAGAAACAAACTTGTACCTACTAGAAAATCTATCTACACAAGAACGGTTTGTCCAAAGTGCTTTACAGAACTAATCATTTTGTTGAACAAACACACTTCTTATGCACATATAGCAAAAATCAAATCTCAAGGAATAATCACCTCAGTTCCTGAGGGGGAGATCTCACAGACGCTTTCAAAGGTTAAAGTGTACTAGAGGCTTGAGGGTCTAATCCACAAACAAACACACACACACACACACACACACACTTTTGCATCTGAAATAGACCACTAAGCTGAGAGTGGATGGTGTGCAGACAGTATGACCAAAATAAGATGAGATGGGCTTCTCTTGGGTCTGACTTTACACAACCAAGACCAAAGGTCACAGACAGGCCAAAGCTGCTCTAAGAACACAGATAAAAGTTAAACGATTTGCAGCATTACCTTTCAGTGGGATGATGATATTTTGATCAGCGATCTGTGAAAGGACAGTGAAAGTGTGTTACACTTACTAAATGCAATTAGCAAAATGGATGTGCAGTATTTGTGGGTTACATTGGTTACCATGATGTCTCCGTTCGACTTCCCTTGGTAACCTCCACAGTGCAGGGTGGAAAAGGCCACGCCCATGCAGCAGTAGTCTTTAATGGGGATGAGAGAAACTGTATGCACCACCTGCAACACACAAACAGCAGTTTGGAGAAAGTGGTGCAAATGGTGACAGGGCAGCATAAGAAGACATGTACACTGAACAGTAATATGCAATAGCAACACAATAACCCCCATAATGCAAAGAGAGTAAGCTGTGAGGTCAGGCAGTGTAGTTCAAACCAATATTACAACAGAGACTATGTTCATTTAGCCCTCTGCGCAGGATTGGAAAAACCCTTACTTTGGCACCATCTAGTGGTGGTGCCACCAAGAACGTCATCACAGTTGGCAGCAACACACAATTTTGTAAACTGAACTCATGATAAAATGAAGCTTTTATGAAGCTCCTGTTAGTCAGGCCTCTCTGGAACTCACACAGGAACAACTTCAATCTTGTATGAAATGTGAGTGTTGTCTTGAAGAGGTTTGTGTCAAATATTACACAGGGACACATTCTGCCAACCTGCATGTCCTCTATGTCAGAAGCTTCTTTTGTTTTGGCCACATCTTGCTGTGGGGACTGTCTCTGTATTACTGTGTCTTCCATAGTGACCAGTGCATGGACCGCTGGGCTGCAGGGTTGAGGAGCATCACAGCTCTCCTCATCGTCACTGGACAGCACGACTGAAATACAAGCATGAGGAACACATCAGGCCCAGCGTCAGTTCTATTTTGGGGGATTATTATTTCAAATCCAAGCACATACACATCCTTAATTGCCACTACATTATGGAGGAGTTAAGCAGGCTTTGTGAGAGAGCAAGGACAGTATTAATTCTATTAATGCAGGAAGGATAAAAAGAGGAAATGCAGGAGCTGCTAAGATGCAGGGCAAACCCACATGCAGCAAAAACAAAAAGGTCCCAGACAAAATAACACAATAACTTGAAAAAGATACTGGCCAAGGTCAAAAAGAGGAAAGTAAACTCAGCTGCCAGTCTATTACATGCAGTTAGCTGGTCTAATACAACAGTCCTGCAGCAAATCCGACCAACATGAAGGTTAGTATGTTCAACTTTTCTTGAAGCTGTCTTGAGGAGTTGGTAAATCAACTTTCTGATCATATTGAAGGATCATCTGTTAAACTGTATTGTATATATAAAGAGATGTTCCTGTTATTTAATCTATGCTCATTGACACAGATGGGATAGACAAAATAATAGAAACACCTCTCTGTATAATGCAGTCCAGTTCAACAGCATCACAAACTGCAGCTTCATAAATGACCATGCACAATGGCTTCCTCTGCATGCACAGCAACGTTTGCTTACTCAAAAGCTATTTACTGCTGATTAAAGCCCAACTGATGTGGTGGCAAATATTAGTTTATCACAGACATACTGGTACTGATATACATGCTGTCCAAAAAGACACATTTGCAGCACTGAAACGAGACGAGCGCTTAGACCTTATGTTTCAACTATGAAGTCCACAGTTCAGTGCGTCACAATTTTTCATAATCACATTTAAGGGATTATCAAAATAATTTATTTCTTATGCAATATGCTCAAGAAATAAATGCATTTAAAAATACTTATATATAGCATTATCTGAATTTTTTTTAACTCTCAAATATGGATCTGTAAGGGCCTCAAAAACCCAGTATCATTCAGGCTCTGCTGATAATGGAGTCCAACAGAGTACACAGCTGTTTTCTATGTCATTAAACTTGGGTCTGGGTTTCAGCAGTGGGATGCAGCTCACTCCTCCTGCATTGGTGTACTCACTGGGTTCATGGGGGCTGGTTTTGTTTGTGCTGTCCTTGTTCGATGATACACTTTGGCTGGGAGTACCAATCAAGTGCCCAGCCTCCAAATTAGCACTGATTATTGGGACCAGAACTTCAGCTGTATCATCTGCTCCCACAGTGAACTGTACAATGGTACGATCCAGGCTCTCCAAATCTCCGTCTTCTCCACTTTCTTCCACGCAGATGTGTATCGGCGCTCGTCCTCCATCTCTTCCGTCTTCTCCAGTGAGGCGAAGCACACTCTCACGGTGGTGTTTGGGACTGCCTGTTCCATTGCACTGGGACACTGCATCCTTTCTTTTCCTCTTCTGTTGAGACAGCATAGAACAGATCACCTCAATGTTGGTGTGAGAAGAACATGAACATGAGGCTGACATGCCTTTGTTGGGATGGGTTACGTGTGGATTAAGTGTACTCTTTGGTGATACTGTGAGTTTTGAACGTTCCTCTGTCACTCTCCACGGTGCTCACCGAACTGTGCTGTGCTTCTTTTTCTGGACCAGTCCACTTGTCCGTGATGCCAGCTGGGGAGAACTCATGACATCCTTGTGTGTCCTTGGCAGACTCCCAGCTCACTGACAACCCGCAATCTGTAGTAAGCAGGCAAACACTTATCAAACCATCATGCTGATATAAACATACACATCCTGACAATCTGAGAAGACTACTGTGAGAAAATAGAAAAGAAAATGGTTAAATTGTGAACCGAGATGTGCTGGTGAGGGAAAAGCTGTGTGAATTATTTCAGCAAACAGAGCTACATTTTCCCTTCAGCTGTGTTTCATTTTACAGAACTAAAGTGTAGCATCTGTTTATTTAGTCAGGAGGCAAGGCCAGGAGTATTAATAAACCTTTCCTATTGGAAGAGCTCTTACACTGAAGGACAGCTGTGAGGTCAGGGGAAAGAAGAAAAATGTAAGCGTGATGCTTTTCAAGGTGAAGTATAAGTGATAAAGTCTAAGCTTCAACCAAAAGAGACATCAGTGGAGAAGAATGAAGGTGGAGAGCAGGATCATACTTCAGCAAACACGTGTGTCTGAATTTCAGCATGTTTACACACCAACAACTTCAGCGAACTTGTAGTCCTCTCCTCGACCCTTGCCTGTTATCACCTCCTCGATATCTTTTTCTTCTTTGGCCACGTCGTCATCAACATTTTGTAAGCTTCTCCTGAGTCGTGATCTGAAGACATGAGAGAATTAACACCGTGTTCTGATTAGGCTGCATACATTTCTCTCATTTTACACAAAATTACACACAAATTTCCATGGCTAAAATACTTTTAAAAAAACACGCGGAAGCACATGTGAACTCGAATCTCGAGTTCTTAAATCTTTCTGTGTGGGATTATTCCAAATAAAATCACCAAGTTTTCTGCCTGGAAAATACACAGAGCCAAGGATGCAGCCTGCCGAGCCAAACTCCATTAAAAGATCATTTCTCCTTAAACTAATCAAAAACAAGTAGGAGAAATTACTCTAATAAAAAAGATTGTTTTTGTGCCTATTTTTGTCCATTCTTCAAAGGTCAATGCGAAAAACCCACACCACCCTGACTTTTGAGGTTTAGTCTATTTCCTGACAAGACAAAGAGACAAAGCCATATAAAATGATCTGACAAGCTTTTCATGAAAGTGGGTCAAGTTTTCAGACTCATTTTTCACACTCAGACACTTAATGGTGTGAGTCTCCCTTTCTCTTATGCAACTGTCTATCTATGAGATGAATATTGTCATTATTATTGCAGAGATGCTGAGAGCCCCCGGGAATAAAGCAGCACCTAAACACCCAGGGACCCTGAAAGACTTTAAGCCATAGCCTGTTACAAAAGAGAGGAGTGTAAAATTTCCTGAGCACCATGATCATTCAAAAATCAGTCTTCAAGATGTAAAGTGTGAGCTTAGTGAGCTTCTGAGGTGCTTGTGGGGAGCTTTTGTATGGACAGCCAGGCCAGCTGTTTTACCCAGCTCCATATTTATATAAAAGGACACGACAGTGGTATCAATATTCTCCAATTAGCAGCAATAAACGAAATATGTGTATTTTCCTAAAATGTCACTAACTTCCTACCTTTGAGAGGGTTGTGAGGAGGTTGTCTTCTGGTTCCTTTTCTGGATTTTTTTATCATTACTCTCATCCTTCTCACTGGATCTTGTGTGTCTGCAGATGGAGGGTTCCTCTCTGGACCGAGCGCTCTTCCTCCGCGTACTTGACACTGGTCCTTGATTTCCCACGGTTTGACTCTGTTTTATCCTCTCCATATGAGCCTTGCCCAGTTCTGTCTTTAGGACATCTGTCAGGATCAGACAGGGCTTCCTCCTGCAGGAAGAGGAAGAGAAGCAACTACTCACAACCTTCCCAGAACAGTGTCTTCTTTGCAACATTGTGGCCCCTGAAGGTATCCTCACTTATAGCTCATCTACCATTGCAGGCCACGCTTATTTATGCCAGACGATCAAGAAAGAGGGGCAGGCAACTCCACTGGTATAGATAAGCCATGTGTGCAGTCATGATAAGCCAGGCCTTGAGTCATGGTGCTTACAAGCACCGTTTGCTTTACATACTTGAAGCAAAATTAATACTGTACACACAAACAAGAGACATACACCTCATACTGGCCATAACTTCATAATCACTGATGCACTTTTTATGAAACATGGAGAAGTGATGAGTCATGCAACAGACTTGGACAAAGGCTTCTCTATAACCGGCGGAAACAGCATGCAAATCTCAAACACAGGTTTAAAAAGAGGTTTCATTTATTGTTAGAGGTTTATTCTTTTAAAAATGTTCAGTGAGACAGTTCAGGCAGAAGTGAACAAAAAATACAGCACCAGTTTATCCACCATCAGTATTATACAAGGCAAACAGCGGTTCAATTCACAGTGCAAGCAGTAATAATACACCCAAACACTAAAAACACATGATGATGACAGGTGTGGTACATGCTGGACAAATAAAACAATGTCAACATAGCATAAAAATCATGAAAACCCTTTGCCATAAAGTCAAAATAAAACCTGTACATTTAAGCACCTGTACATTTATTATACAGTATATCAATGTACAGTCATCTTATTTGACATTTGAACAGCCTAAATCCCTGTTTCAGATGTTCAGCTGCTTCAGAAATGTTTCATATTGCCAACACTGCTGTAATTCACCACCATAAGACCTGTAATATTCAGTGCGAGTGCCCCATCTTGTGAAATTTTAAGAAACTACAATGAACTACACAGACGAGGCAGGATATGTGGTTCAAAAAAACTGAATGCTGCTTCTCTGTGTTTAGCTTTGACGCTGGTGACAGTACGCTGACATCTTCCGGACAGGCAAACCTTTTGTGACCTCGCTGGCTTCATCAGTCTCATCAGCCCCAGCAGGAAAGAGCTGTTGCCTCCTTTTGGAGCAGGAGGAGTCCAGAGTGATCTGTGAGCTGCTTGTCGACACGCTGACACTGAGGCTGTGATGTTTTGTCTCTGTGGCGTAGAGGCTGCTGTGTATCAGGTTGCATCATCTTACCTCTGGTCCAGTCGTACTTTGACTCCAGATCCGCTTGAGTGGAAGCCAATCTCCAGTCATCCAGTCATTTCCACTTCTGTCTCAATGAGATTTATTAATGGTTCAAGCCAGTTGTCCTGGGGGGGTCACTGTGGTCTGTGTTTATGTCCACCTTTGGCTGTCCGCCAGATGTCTTGGGTCAAAGCTGGCTGAACTGAATCCATAAATTTTGCCCTCTGTAGGAGTACAGCCTTGCATTTATCTTTAGCTTTAGCACCCAGATGATCCCAGCAGGTAGAATTTCATCCACAGCACGACTTCATCGTCATTGAAAGTTGCAGTGTAGTTTAGAGATAGCTGTCCATTCAAATCTTGTCAAGTTGTACTCTGAAGAGCTAGCTCACTGGCAGAGTGTTGTGGAGTTCAGAGGGCTTCTCCAGTGTGAATATCCTTGTCTTGAGTAAAGCAATCCTCTGTAATGATTCAGGACAGTCTGTGCATTTCAGTGATTCAGGTGAAAAAAGATGCAAAGTGCAGATCCAGGTACAATTCTTCAGTCGTCCAAAGGTTACAGTTCGGGTCGCATTAATGTTGTGGGTTGCAGAAGGCAGTTCAAAGCATTTTATATAATCCCAGAGTTGTCAAAAATGATCTGCCAATCATTTAGTTGTTATGGAAAACCTCGGCTAAAACCCAGCTAATGGCACACTCCATGGAAACAACATTAACAACTATCATTAACGTTACATCCAAATTGTGGTGGCTAGCATTCACTAAATCAAAGCAATACAGCCTCACCAGGCTAATAAACAGTCAATAGGATTACGGCTAGCTTAACACACTAAAGAAACAGCATTTTTTTTTTTTTTTTGAAACCCAGATGATTGGTTCTCATTTCGTTCCCCTGCATCTGCTTACCTGGCCATTTCTGATGTGACTTTGGCTGCATGGTTGTGAACAAACAGCATGGATCCATTTTTATGTGGTGAATCCAAATGTCTGCGTTTGCGACCTGAAAATTCTGTCCAAGAAACCTGTCAAGGGAGGGAAACAGTATGAAAATCAAAAATAATCCAGAATAGCCACATTACCACCAAAACATTTGTTAATGAGGTCAGACAGAGAGCAAAGACATGGCTGTACCTGACTTTCAAACTTCCCACACTCTGATGAAAGACATGTCATGGGGATTCTGAATGGGCTTTCCATCTAAAATTCACAAGCTGGTTAGTTATCATGCTTGGAAAAAACGAATGGCATGCAACAGCCAGAAACTTGGGAAATTTTACATGGATGTGCAAATACAGCAAGCGCAAAAAATCAGCGAAGCTCTTGATTTTCATCTGTAATGAATTATGTTGAGATTATTTTTCTATGTGTTGCAAGCGCGTGGTTGCAGCTGTTTCACCTAGCTGGTATTAAGCAGGATTTGCTCTCTGTCTTGTATGATGGCAAACCAATGATTTTGGATTTTGGACAAGCAATCTGAAGACATAAACTTGGGTTGTACAAAATTTTAACAGCCATTTTTAATACTACAGAACGTGTAATTGTGAAAATAATCAGGAGAAAAATCCAGAATGAAAAGAATTCTTAGCCCAAGTATCATCTCATTATGGGAACTGTAGCATAACTGCAGCATAGTTTACACAGAAATATGCTGACTGTCAAGTGTCCTGCCCTAACTGTGATCCAGTATTTCTAACAACAGGGAAGTGTGCTCTCTACAATCACACAGTAGAGCATTAAACAATACCAGAGTACACTGAGCTTGGGATTGGCAAGTGAAAGGCACAATTTATGATGGCAGCCATAAAGCAGGCACCACTACAATATCATGTCTGGATGAGGAGCAAATCAAGCTATGCACTAAAAGCTTGCAAGTTTAAATATGCCGTATGTCATGAAAACTAGATACATACTAGGGTCATACATACCAAATTGTCCTTGTCAACAGTAAATGCTATAGTTAAGGCTCTTCTTCGCTCCATCACAGTCAGCGAATCGGCAAGGCACGGCAAGAACACTGCAACAAACGCACAAACAAATTACAGCCTGTCTCTGTCAAAACAAGTCAAACCTGTATGAATGGAGTTCTGTACTACGAAGCAAGACTATCGCAATAACTTAAACTTGAGTGCTCCAGAGCAGGTTATGTTTGACATAACAGACCGACGCATATGTAAGCACCTCTTGCTGAAAGCCCAGAACCCTTGTGGCTTTTCCTGGTGTTTTTTAAAGATATATAGATTGGTGTGTCAGCTTCTCGTAGTACTTATAAGATATGAAAGTAAGTCTACTTGCCATCATGCAATCATGTTTTATATATATTTGCTGTATTATGTGTTTTATATTTACTTTCCCCCAAGTCCGTTTCAGACCACCACAGTTGCAGCAGAACGTACAAGCACATCACAGCAACCCATTAATTTAATGGCATAAAAAATGCATTATAATTAGACCCACTCATGCTGAATGATAGGGCAGTGATACTAAGCCTATTCAACATCCAGCGCAAAGGACTTAGTGGCATTTAGCAGTGAGGCTGCAGATGGCAACCAACTGAGCACCCCTCACCTCACCCTCCCCCAGGGTGGTTGTGAAAATGTGAAAGGTCCTTTCTAAAGCCAGTGCTGGGTTTGTCCTTTCTACGCTACTTTAGAAACATGGTAGTGCAACATGACGGACTCCCCTTATCACTGTGTACTGTGACATTTCTGTTTTGAACCTTATTCATCGTGTGGTGTGTTTTGTGCTCGCTCAGTTATTTTTGACAGTGAAACGACAACGGATGGCACTCTAACCCAAGATCCTATTATGTAGCCTCTCACTGCTTAACAATTATGTTATCGGCCCCATCTGAGCCTAACGAGCTAGCTGGTGCACAGGTGACGGTTGATATCCTCCAAAACGGCAGTGTTGCTGTTGATGAGGTTACTTCCCCCTCAGCATATATTGCTATATTTGCTTTTCGTGTGTAAAACATGGCGCTGTGCTGCCAGTAGACTTGTCCGTGTTTACGACTGGTCATCTGCTGCAAACACCCCCGTTTAATGTAAATGCGCTCATGTCCCATGATGACCACTTCGGTTTATGGCGGTCATTAGGCTTAGCAGGGCCAAATAACAAAAACATATCCTGGATATGTTGAACTTGCTCTCTGCACTTCTTAACGGGACAGAGAGCTGAGGGTAAAAAAAAAACAAACAAAAAAAAAACAAAAACAAGGTGGTAACCCGAAGTCTATATACTTCCTAAAATCAAGACACTATTGACTGACAAATACATTTGTGAATGGCACTTTTTAAGCTATTGTTTATGTTGTACAGGAGGCACGTGTATCGCTACTTATTTACAAAACGCCACTAGTTTGATAGTTATTTTCACGCTTACCCCTGCAACACAGCGTTTGATTTTGAAGTTGTCTTTCTCCAAGAGTCAGGACACAATAGAAAGTAGATCCATATCAGCTAGCGATAGCGTTAGCAGCCGGAGCTAGCAAAGTCAACGCTACCTGGTTCAATATGCTAGCTAAACGTAAGAGAGTTGCAGCTTACCCTAGGCCAGGGCTTCACTTGATGTTAACAGGGAATATAAGGAGAATGTAGACAACTATTTTCCCGCGAACGTTTCCTCCAGCACCTTGCAAATGCAGTAGGTACACATCTTGGATTTGGTTCTGCAGCTACTTATCAGACGCTCCAATACTCCACAGCAACATCCGGTGAACACCGGAAGTGCACCAGGAAAAAAGGGATGAACACATGCGAGGAGGCGAGGAGCACGAAGAGTGTACAATTTGTTCCGGGCAGAATGGGACTATGGGATGGAGTGGGAAAAGCGGAAGTCAATCCGCCTATTTAATCAAGTGTGTAATATCATTACTAGTGCGGTGTCCTTTAAAAATATAAGGGGTGGAATACCCTACATGTCTCTGAGTATAATATAGTCTAGGACACACTTTACAATAGAAACAAACAGTTAATCCACCAACCCCACAAACTCTTGTGTTTTACTAATTACTTACATATTATCTGCACTACTGCAATATTCCACATTCGGTCTACTTGCACTTTTTTTTTTTTTTTTTTTTTTTCTGTTTTTTGCTGTAAATACTGTTTATATACTTAGTTATATTGTATTTTTTTTATTATATTATTATATAATATGTGTTATACATTATAACACATGTTATATAGCTATATTTAGTTTTACTTAGTTATATTTTTATTTTAATTCCTGTTTATATTTTTTGCTTCTTGTTCTACATAATTGTGTATACATCCTGTGTTTGCTGTATGTTTAATTGCTACTGCAACAAAATAATTTCCCAAATTAGAAACAATAAAGAAACAGTCTAAGTCTATGACTGCACCTAATTTATTTTTCATCAATTAATCCAGCGCTTATTCTAAAGATTATTTTTCTATTACTTGATTCATTTAACAATTAATTCACAGGAAATAAAAAAGTCTCATTAATGTCTCAATACTTTATTCATTCATCTAATTACTAATCTCACTGCTATGTTAATAATAATGATAAGCATATAATTAATAATAATAATAAGAAGAAGAAGAAGAAGAAGAAGAAGAAGAAGAAGAAGAAGAAGAAGAAAAAGAAGAATAGACCAAATTTGTCAGATGCCTCATCTGAAAAATACTGGACCTCAAAGGAGGACAGCTTTCTTCTTCAGTCTTAACCAATAACAAGCCAAATTAGGAGGCAGCACACATGTAAAATAGAAATAGCAGTTACATGGGTGTAACTCCAGTTCTATGATTATGTGCATAGCCCTCTAACTATAAGGCCTGCTGGCCCTGGTTGTGTTGCTGAGTCTCAAAGGGAGACAAGGAATACATGTACTTGGGCTTTACAGGGGGAGGGTGCTATCCCCAAGGTCAGGTGGTGAGGTGAAGCCTTGTAAGGGTAAACCACTGGCAAAGCCCATTAGAGGGCTACACACATACACATAGAACTCATAGAGTTACATCCAGGTAACTACCATTTACGTGTTTTACACACATATCTGCAGTTTAAATCTCATACAAACATGCATATTGTTGTAAGTATGAGCCCAACTCTAGTCTCTACTTTTAGTAATTACTCATGCCAGATAAACAGACTTTTGTTATGGCAGATTATTTGACTTACAGCAGAAAAAGCAGATGTGTATGACTAATGATGGTTGAATTCCTTTTAGGTGTTCACTGCTATTTCCATCATTAATGTTACTTGTTAGACTTGCTTTTCCTCCCATGTCAAGACATTTTTTCTATGAAAGTTTTTTTTTAAGCTTTCATGTCTTAGTTATTTCAGTCAGCCCAATAACCATAACCTTAGGTATGTAGGTCAACAAACATCAACATGCAGCAACCTTTTTTTATTTATTTATTTTTTAATTTATTTTATTGATACAGAAGCAGAAACATCAGGCCTGCTCAGCCCCCGGAGAGAGGTTGGTGAGTCGGCCTTCAAACACTGCTGTACATGAATATAGGCCTTTTTCACAGATATTATGTTGACTAACAAACATTTCATTAACGTAAATGTCTCCATTGTATTGTGTGTAGCTCACCAGCAAACCTAAATGGGAAAGAGTCATCATTAATATTTTTAGCTGCCCCAGATTTTTTTCCTATGGTAAGTCAAAATGTCTCCTGTGAAAAAGGCCTAAATGTGTTTCATTAAGAGCTGGACATTGACCGCTGAGTACAGCCTGGACACTGGAAAACAGTGGAATAATGTTCTTTGTATTGTAGTCCACAAGTGTACAATTTTTGCTTTGACAAAATTAATGTTGACCTTTGTATGTTGATGGTTCTGTATATGCACAGCATCATTCAGCATAATGTATTCCTGTTGTGTAATGCAAAAATACAAAAGTGACAATGATATTTTTCCATTGAGGCAACCATGTCCCAGTGTCCAGCGTGATCTTTAACGTCAGGTGCCACATTTCTGCACAGCTGTCTCTGAGGATGTCCCCAAGCCTGCTGCTCCACTGCCACCTTCATTAGGTCCACCGTTCAGTGCAGCCCCCGGGGCATATCCTCTCGATACATGTCCGGCTCTCATTTCAGCTAAGTAGAAAAGAGACATCCATGTGAGTCACTGACATGTACAGTATAATGCTCCTCCATAAGCCTACATGCACTCTCTTTCCCTACCTCTAATACCCCTAATCTCATGGACACGCTGCATGACATAAGGGTTAGATAGAATAAAGTTAGATAGATTTTGATGATTTGATAGAAAACAAAGATTCATTAAAGGTTCACACTGACTAACATGGGGCAGAGATTAACAAGGTCTTATGCTCTCCATAGACTTAACAGTAAGCCGCTCATTCTGCAAAAGCCAAAATATCTGCAGGGATCAGTTAAGTAAATAGTTTTCTATGTTCTTCAGTTTACATACAGGATTAAAAAGCCTTTAAACTCTGAGCTGCTCCAGGTGCCTTGCAGAAGTTTTCATAATGGCTGTTGTCAATATCTTACCAGCAGCACTACATGGTGTTATGATGGGCTTTTCCAGTTGCTCTCCCTCAGCGATGGAAGCCCGAATCTTCCTCACCACATAGATGCTAGCTGGGATGTGAAACACAAAATAATATAATATGCCATAAATAAATAGAAGAACAGCATTACAGCTTTTGAGTATCATTAGCAGATGTCTTGCATATGAGCATGTTGTCTTCATTTAATTGCTTTCAATGAATAAATGAAAACAAAGCCATGTTATGTGCACTATAGATAGATAAGTAGAAACCATTATGAAAACGTTCTTCACGTACTGTAAATTCAGAGATGGAAGAAGTACTCAGATCCTGTTCGTACATAAAAGTAGCATTGCCTCAGTGTAGAAATAGTCATGCATTCAAAATATTACTTATGCTGTAGAACAAGAGTATCCACATCACAATATACTTAAAGTAATATACAGTTACTCCATATGCAGAATGGCCAATTTCATAATACTAGATATTTTTGATTCTAATAATTGATGCATGAATGAATATAACACGTCAGTGTTGCAGCTGGTAAAGGTGGAACTGCTACTTGTAACTAAATATACTGCTGGGTATCTTAATCTGTGAGAAGACATCAGAATGTATTGGATGTATTTTGTACTCATAATCTGAAAATATATAATAACATTGAATTACTCAAGTTAAGTACAAGCAGCTCAAAATACTTCGGTATGGTACGTGTTTACTCTTCACCAATGCATATTTGCATCAGTTCACATAACAAAGCTTTGTTTTCATATGGCGTTACCTAAGAACAGACATTTCTACGGTATTCTATACAAAGATCGATAAAGAAATCCTACCTTTAATCAGCAATCAGACCATGGCTGTTTCTTGTTTTCTTAGAAAGGTGAGATGAGCTGGTCAGTTGTAGATCTACGCTGTTTTCCGCTTTCACCTTCCAATATTAATAACCGAGCTGTTACAAAAGCACGCCGGAAGTTACATATAGGAGATAATACCTAGGGCGGGACTTACAGCTCCCACCTGCATTCTGATTGGTTGAACTGTTACGCAAAGAGTAATGTCATAACGCGATGCAGAAGCTAAGAGAGAGGACTCAGGACATATTCATAGAAAAGAGGATTGAGATAAGTAAAAGTGTGCAGAATCATCCCGCAGTGACCGGCCCGCAGTGCATGCTGGTTAGACACCTTATGGACTCAGTGAGTATAATGCTGTTGGTATTGTGTGGAAACATGTTTAACATTACGCAAGAGAAACAAGAAATTAAAGAAGAAGGAGTATTTGTTCTGCAGAAAAAGTCCCTCTGACTGACGTATTTTTGTGTATGACATTATTGGATACTCATGCATCTATGTGTAAGAAGCAGACTGTTGAAGCTGGTTGAAGTGGAGCCACTTTAAGCTATTTTAACTACTAGTTTGAAGGAGGCATACCATTAAATAAGTTAGACAGTTTAGTCCAGCGATTCTCAAGTGAGGGTCAGCCCCTCCAAAGGGTCACAAGATAAATCTGCAGGGTCGTGACATAATTAATGCAGATGATAGAAATGTGATAAAGTAGAAGAATAACATCATGTAAAATTGAAATATTCAAAGTACATGTACCTGAAAATTGTAATTAGGCATAATTACTACTTACTTAGTTTGGAATTCTAGTGTTGGTCTACTACTTACAAGACTTATTCACATATTGGTTATTTTTTTTATATCTGTGGAAAAAACTGTCAAAAACTGTTGGTATGACAGTGGTTATTGCTCACACAGCAGTGTTAATGGTAATATGTTTTAGGTAAATTTGTATACTGACAGTTGACAGAATGGCTACGAATCTCCTGTGGAACAAACAAACATATAACAGTCAAGGAGCAAAGCCAGACAAACTATTGACCTGACTGGTTCAGAAAATCAACAGTGTAATGACAACATGAGGCTGTTTAGTTTGACATCAATGATACCCTCAGAGATTTCTGTTAGTTACTATGTAAGTCAGAAAATACAGAGGTTAAACAAGAACAAAAAGCAGCAGCTACAGGCAGCATGAGCAGAGGGAAAGCACCCAGTCTGGACAAGATACATAGTTCTATAAAAGGTTCAAGGAGAAGCTCATATAAACTCTATTAGACATGTATAATGAATCATATAATATTGGAGCACTTCCACCATTGTGAAGACTAACTACGATTACTGCAATATTAAAACCAGGTAAATCACCCACTAACTGTTCGTCTCTTAGACCTATTAGTTTAATGGGATGTGATTCTGTGCAAAGTTCTCTCTTAAAGACTACAGCAGGATCTTCCCCAACTGGTCAATAACGATCCAAATGGTTTTGTATTAAAAAGGTTTTCACAATCTCAGAAGAGTATCAAAACTTTATTTATTCTCCTCACATATCAGGATGCTGAAAGCTGACATGAAGTCTTTCGTCACACAGTATCAGTGTGGTGTGGTTTGTCAACTTTAACAAGGTAAAGTAAATGTGGGATTCAAATTTTTAAATAAATATTAAGTATTTGCATCTAATATGTCAGAAAAAAACTGATGGTCATATGCCGACTATCGATTATTGAGGAAATTACACTTAATAATCTGCAGGGACAAATATCCAGATTTTCTAACCTGCTGGCAACACCTTCAGCAGAGTCATCATCAGAGAGATGACATGAGAACAGACACACAAGAAGATATTGCAGAGGGAACAGGTTTATTTAAAGGCTCAAAAACTATTAACACAAGGTTGAAGTTACTACAGCTCTCCCTCCCCAGTGTATTTCTGTTTGTGTGTTTCCTCTCTCTCTGTTCCAGGTTGTCTTTTTATCTTGTGTCAGGCGTTCCGGCCCTTACCTGGTGTTTTGTTCTCTGAGTATTTCTCTATCTTTGCCTTGTTTTCTGGGACCTTGCCTGTTGATTCTTGTCTGCTCCATGATGGATCTTTTTTGCCTGCCTCACCATCCTGTAAGCCTTTTTTACATTTGATTTTTGTGTGAATAAATGTTCACTGAACTGCTTCACCTCTGCCTCTGGTGTCTGTATGTTGGTCCTGCTTTTTGTTTTCCTGCTACCCTGCTTGTGTAACAGAATACATGCAGTATTTAACATATGGAAGTATAGATTCTGCCTTTTTATTCATAGTAGTAGTAGTAGTAGCAGTAGTAGTATTTTACTGTTTGAACTGTACACAGACAAATTTCACCATCGCATGTACAATATAGCTCTGGAGCTTTCAATCGTATCATATGATCTTCATCAGCATTGTATTTGCTCAGTTGTCATTGAGGTGAATTTCTGCTCACTGGATCTTTTAAGGACTTTCAGTAGCTTTCTCAGAAATGACAGGAAACTGTGGCATCCTTAAAGCGAAGCATAAGTTCTGAATCCCTGCAGCTGTTTGTCACTTTCTCAATTATTCACTTTGAAGGTGAGGCGGAATACATTCAGCTTTACTGTGAAACTCCAAATGAGATTTTTCAAAAATTAAGTGCATGCGGCAAACACACACACACACACACACACACACACACACACACACACACACACACACACACACACACACACACACACACAGAGAGAGAGAGAGAGAGCAGCCTGTTCAGATACTGTCCATACTCTGGAATTATTAAGCAACAGAAATCAGGGTGATCCATTTAATAATTTATTGTCAAGTATTTTATTGCAATTTACAGAGCTTCATTTATCCTTGTTCAATCCTAACAACCAACATTATAATCAAGTATTTATTTAATCCAATATGCATTTGCCATTTGGAGCAGAAGCAGGGTGACACCTACCTGGAATAAACACTGCACAAAACTTTTCACAATAAGAGTACAGCAGTTTCTCATACAGTTGCATTTGTATATTCAATATATACACATAGATTTCATTTAACTTAAAACAGTTTCACACAGCAAGACAAACACAACTTAACACAGAAACCAGACAAATCTCATTCTTTCATAACAGCTTTTTTACAATAAAAAATAGAATTGCAATCACCATGGAAACAAATGAAACAGTTAGTGAGAAGTTAAAGTTATAAGGAATGATGTGAGGTTGAAGGGAGGAAGTCTGAATTTGTTCAGTGTATAGAACAGTGGAGGGTGACATTAAACTGCATCATGTAGGAGAGAACCGCTGCTGTAATGCTGATACTTTTTTCCATCATCATTACTGTGCTGTAAACAAAGAGGTGCTTCTTCTTCCCATCAAGCTGTCACAGTTTTTTCACTAAACAAGACCTCACACGAAACACAAACATTCACTAGAGGGATCTAAGAGGACAGCAGGTGTGCTGATGGTCAGGACTTAGTCCATCCTGATCTTCTGATTGGTCATCCTGTAGATGATGCTGTCATAGCCTGGGTCCATGTTCCACAGGTTATAAGCGATGGCGATAACAGCAAGGGCCAGAGCAATCATGAGCCACAGCACGATGTTGAAGACCACAGCATAGTGGAAGTTGTACTTGTAGGCCAGGTTGTAAGGGCTGCCAGGGTTACTCTGTAAGATAAAAAAAGATTTAATCCAGAAAGGCAGATAATTTGCAATTAAGAATAATCCAACACTCAAATTCATCAAATATAAGAACCGCTCTGCTTGACACTTGTCAGCAAGCTTTGACAAAAATTGGGTATTTGTACAGAAACAGAGCTGATTTTCCTATGATCAGTAGGAAGCTGATGACTGAGTCTGTCTTCATGTCTGTGTTGGATTAGAGACATACCTCTGCCTCCACTCTTAAACCCAGAGATTCAGTTTATCACTCTGCCTGCTCACAGTCATTCTACTCATCATTGCATCTTGTATGAAAAGGTTGGGGGGTGGGGTCTCTAACAGTAACACATGATAAGCATTTATTGGTTTCTGTGTATTTATAAAGCCCATAATGACAACATTAACTACTTCTTCATTAAACTGGTCTTATAATCTTTCTTTGGCTCATTCCAACAGGACTGTAAGGACAGTTTACACATGGACCCCCTCACACCCGCTAACCCCATTCCCCTGACCCATTTTTACTGAGAGTGGATGATCAAAGCATTCTTTGGTTCCAGACCCAAGTCATAAAAACCAAGAGGCATGGACTGGAACTGGGTTTATACTTCAGGCAAGGGGTTACCGTAAATACCAACAGTTTGGATGTTCAGCCTCTGATGTCGTCCCTGAATACCACCATCACAACTACACACATACTCAACACATACACAGTTGTGTTTACATTCTTTCATAGTGCACATATTGCACAGCTGGAGTTACATCCAGGTAACATTTATTTTGATATGTCTCGTTGCTGAATAGCAGACCACAGCTGTGTAACAGCCTTTTTGATTAGTCACAGCAGGAAAAGCACAAGTGAAGCGAATTTTGTTAACGCTGGCTCAGTTCCATCCACTGTCCATGCTGGGGACCTATTAAGTGAACACAAATCAGGGCGATCCATTTAATAATTTATTGTCACACATTTTATTGCAGTTTACTTAGCCTCATTTCAGTCCTAAAAACAAACATTATGATCAAGCCATGACCATGACCCTAAAAATCGCTCACCTAAATGTAATTCAACCATTTCTGATGTTGCTTTTCCTGTTATGACATGCCAAAATGACTGCTATGAAATTGATCTATTAGCATTTTTAAGTTTGATTGTGATGTCAAATAGCGAAACGGGCGTGCAGAAAGTCTGCAGAGGAGACACCTACGCAACATGTTTGTCACTGACAAAGAAGCCTGCTGAGGCTTTCTTCAGCTGGCTTAATGTTTCTGGTCTCTGCGTGGCATTTTCACAGCTGCATTTTTGAGGAGGTTATGGTGTAGCTACAGCTTGTACATGCAACAGAGACAGCTTCCTGCCTTCAGCTCACACCTCCACATCCTGCCATTACTCTGTAAACACACCTAAACAGTCACCACTGACCGCTGCAGGACTGCTGACATTTGAAGTTCAAGCTGTGTGGCTCACCCTATACCAATATACCAATGATAAAAGCTGCATCCAAAGGAATCCATCTATGCTACACAACCACTATGTCATCAGATTTCACCGTATGCCACCATAGCTTCTGTCCATGCATCATATTAGGCTAATATGGGATACAATGGTCTTCTGAACTGAAACAATAACTTCTATGGAAGTGTCAGCCACCAAATGGGGGCCCAGCCCTCATGGGGCTTACAAGCCATTACTTACAAGAACATACAGATGCAAGAAAAAAAGAAAGCAAGCGCACATATGGCTTGATATCCACGTTCCAAACACACAATCAGTTGACTATTTATGAGGCACTAGAGAGGGGTTGATTCAGCTTCGTTTTGCAGGCTGTAATTTGCGTTGATGTTGGAATGTGGTGCACGATACTGAGAGGTGTGTCTAATATTTAGCTAACTCACTTAAAATGCCTTGCAAATTCTAATTAATGCCGGCATTGAACGATGATCTCTTCTGGTGACACACTTGAGGAACCATTATATTTAAGTTTGGCAAAATGGTAACAAATGGTTCTGCTTCAGACTTACAATCTGTTTAGATTCCAGGATCGAACGGGACTTCCTGGTCAACGGAGCCTCGAAGGTCTTCACTGTAACAACCTCCACCACAGCACTGTTGCCATAGAGACCATACACATCCTCTCCAAACTACAAAGAAAAAGACGCAAAGTTTTATTGTATGCAGAGGTTCAACGAAAAACTGAGGCGATTAAGTAAAAAATGGCCTATTTAGACCTTGTCCTTACTTTCTGCAGAACAGAGGCAAGAATGGCGGTGGCATCACGGTACTGAGGAGAGTCTTGGCCATAGAGCCTGCTGAGCTCCTCCAGGCCAGACAACTCCAAGGAGTACAGGTCAGGAGAATGGTCCTTCGCCAAATGTCTGTGTCTCTGCAGCTACAAGATGGGCACAAGACACCCATGTCACAGTGCAAAGAATATAAGCATTTTCAGGAGAGACATTCAGCAAACCCAGGCAACTTACCAGAGCTGTGATGTCGTGCAGCACTTGGACCTCAGACAGGAAGAGCAAATCAGCCTGGAAAGCAAAAACAGCAAAGAGGTAAGAAAGGCAAAAACAGCCTCCCACTTCATAAAACTTCCCTTTAGTTGTAGATCTCCCCTGAATCCAAAGAGGATATATATATTCTAAATATACTAACAACAGTAACACTTACATTCATCATTAACTAGTTTCTCATGAACATGCCCATTAGTATGCATGACCATATTCTATGACTAGGCCATTAAGCCAATAACCTCTAATTAAACTCTATTGATAGTAAGGAGGACAGTTGTTGTACATGAATTGTGATCTTATATATATATAATATAATATATCCCCCAGAATAAGGCATTAAGACACAATAATGAGCGCTACACGAAGACTGATTAAGAGCCAATATGCTACTAATATGCATGATACTATACAGTTAATGGTGAATATGTGTAACTTAATATAAAGTGTGACCCAAACAACATATAGTGAATACTGCAAGCTAAGTGCATGAGAACATGCTTTTTAACACCCTATTTTGGGAACAGAGTAATGGCGCGACAGGAAAGCCATCATTTTGCTCTCTAAATTTGTGATTTACTGTAAAAAGCCAGTATGGCTTTGTGTGGGTGGGTGCAATGTTGCTGTTTAAAAGTGACCTCTGCGTTTCTGCTGAGGGAGCTGAGCGGCAGGGAAGCCAACACAGAGCCATCCTGGGACAGACGGGCACGGATCTGCTGTAAGGTGACTGGTAGATCCTCAAACACAGCATTGGCCTTACCCAGCATATACAACCTCTGAAAGAGACAGCAGACAGACAAGAAAATAACAGATGAGCCTCCTCAGAGTAATGTCACAGATATAAGTATGCTCTGTTCAGTCAGAGTTTATTTTCATTACCTCCTCACTCGGGGCCAGCTGCAGCACGACAGGGGTGTCCTCAGCAAACAGAGAGTGGACTGTCTCTGCAACACTATCCAAGGTGAATGGTACCGGCTGCAAAGAAGAAGAAATTCCCACTGACTAACTAAGCCAAATTACACTGCACACTTCAGATATATGCACATACTATATTTGGTGTGCCAAACATCCCCTTAATACCACAGTCCAGTCTGACTCACATTCTCCAAGGGGTAGGAGGCCACACTCTGAGGCAGGGCCAGGCTGTCAATCCCTCTCACCACCACCAGTATATTAGCCCGGGGACGCTGGAACAATGGACCAGCCTGAAGGCCAGGCCAGGACAAATCCTGTACAAATGAACACGCACTGTAAAGGTTGGGCGAGCATAATCATCAGCTTAAACCTGCCTGGGGACAGCAGAAGCAAGCTGTGAAAATATTGACATATCATCACCTTTTAAGTTGATATGGTGAGCAAACTGTTGATTTTTTACACATCCAGCAGTTACAGAGCAACATTAGCATTAATTTGGAGTACCTCTTGAACAGAGAATCCCATGGTTAAAGCCACCAGGTCAGGGATCTTCTCGCCAGAAACAGGCCAGTCTCCTTTCTGGAAGGACACAAATTCTGGAGCCTGCAGCACCGTTAAACTGTCTCCATGTGCACCTGTGAGAAAAAATGAGAGTCACGGTACAAATACTTCCAAGAAGAAAACAAACATTTTTTCAATCTAACAAAGTTGATAAAAAGTTCACAATCTTTAAGCGATGAATGAAGAAGGAAAAAAGCAGTGCCCATCACACGTGCATCAGTTTTTACTAACAATCCCACTTGCAATGATTTACCAGTGATAGATGTGAATATTACAGTTTTACAGCACTTCACCTGTCAGTGAAGGCACAATACAATAACTACTCAGTGTCTGAAGTCTCCTTTTACTGCTCAGCATAGAGTGAACACCTCATTGATTATTATGTGGGGAACGATGAATTCTACACATAGGAGTGACTGTAACCAGCAGTACGGGGTTTCACATGCCCTTATAATAAAGAAAATAAAACGGGTGACTACAGATATTGGGAATTTATACATTTCACATTCATCAGTAATACTGGGACATCTCATCCACTGAGGAATTAATCAATTATAATGCTCAGCTACTGTAGCAATAATAGAAAGTAGGACGTCTGAAATGAGGAGCTCTGTCACTTCTATCAGTGTGATGTTATTCATTCTCACTGGTGCATTAGGTGCACATTACAGCAAACACCAGTGCCAGCCTGACTGGACTTCACTGGTAGATATGAACATCACAGCCACGGATGGAGGCAGAAACTCGTGACAGAGAGCTGATGATGAACGCTGAAGAGGAACTACCGCTTCACTGCCTGTCACATGACAGTCTTGTGTAAATGAGTGACCAGCAACGAGGAAGCATGTAAATGTACAATTTCCTTCTAATGGATATATCCACAAACACTTTGCGAGGCTTCGTTTCCAACAGGAAAACAACAGTTAGACATTTTCACACTCGTGGTTTGTCGTTTACACTTGGCTAATGCGTGAAGTGACTACAGCGATAGCAACGAGCTAACACCAGCATCTTCAGTTTTTTAACCCGCTTGTTGGCACCTCATGTCAATCCAATGATACAACACTACAAGTGCAGGAAGATTATTACACACAATCTTGTTCATGTAGCTGCCTAAAACGCTATAAATATCGAGCATAATCTTTCTTCAGTAAGCTACACGGCGAATGCTAACGATGTTCCAGGCTAGGTTAGCGAGCTGTCATTTGCACACACGGCGGATAAATGCCTTTAAAGCGGTAGATTTATATTGAGGGAAAAACGTCCCAAAACATGAATCACGATTATCTATCGTGGCACAATTCTTACCGGTTGTTATTAAGAAGCCGAGGACAAACGCCGCGGAGAAAACAGCCTGCATCCTTCGCCAGTTTGTCAGCGACATCTTTCTCCTTGGTAGAGCAGAGATCAGCTGACCTGACGTCATAATGCTGCAAAGAATGATGGGACAATATCTGACACAGCACAGGTACTTAACACTACCAACACTTACTGGTTTTATTTTCCCTTTTCAGTAAATTGAAAGTGTTTGGTGCATGTTACTATATATTATATCTCAAAAACCAGCACCATAGAAAGAAATCTTCAGAAAATATAGTTTCATCATATTGATAACCATACAGCAATAAACATAAAATTGGAAGTTGCATCACTAAAGTTATCTTGTAGCATTAATGATTTGGTTTCATCAAGATGCAGAAAATTAATCAGCAACATTTTTTAAATTATTATTCATTAATTTATCAGGTAAAAAGGCCAAACATACTGATTTTCTACAATTGCAGCTTTTCTGTGTTTCATGCCATAGGGAGTGAGCTGAATGATTTTAGGCTTCGGACTGTTGCTTGTGATGTAGTCTCAACACCCCCGCTTTCCTGCAGCAGGCTCCCTGCCACTGAATCCTGCTGGGGCAGCAGGATCTCCAGCCTGGGCATCAGTGCTCGGCCCTCTGCTCCTTCCTCCGGCATAGGTAATTGGCATCGCGAAGGCTGGTGCCTGGGCCCTGGTTGGTTTCTCATCTTTGGTCGGTGGTGCCTGGGCCCACATCTCAACTTGTGCGTCTGCTCCATGCCTGGGTAGGTTGGACCATGACACCCAGTCAGTCATCCACCAGAGTCATGGGTTTCTCTCTCTCTCTCTCTCTCTCTCTCTCTCTCTTCAGTTTAACCTTTTTTTTTTTAATTTATCTCCTTTGCTACACTCTCCTTTAGTTGTCTGTCTTTCAATCCGCCTCAACAACTTTTCATTTTGTTTTTCTGTTTTTGTTGCTATTCCTGATAAATCAGACCTAGGATCTGTAAGAGCACATCCTGCTTGGGAAAACCAGTTTAATTCAATATAGAGTTACATAAAGTTGGCAGCCCTAACAGTCAGTATTTAACAAGTTTAGTTTACATTGTGTTTTTATTTAAGATTGACACAGTGGGTTTGATTGGGAGTGTCAGAAAACATTTCTCATATTACCAGATGTCGTGAAATGGACAGGTCAGTCTAAGTGTGTTGGGCCTTTGTATTGAGGATGTGATGTAGACATGATAGTACCTTTATTTCAAACTTTTATTAAAGCATACATTGATAAAAATATATATATATATATATATATAGAAATACGTAAAGGACAACTATCGTGGACTATTAAATCATAGGAGGAGGAAGAGAAAAAACAGACCACCAGACTTTTGGTATGGTATTGTCCAGACATTCAAATCTAAATGTAATCTGAACATTTCTATTCCTCAGATGGAACGTCAAGAAGCAGTTCAAATGTACTTTGGCAGGAAATAAATTTTGAGAAAAGCTGTATCTTGAGTGCTGGCTTAGTTAGGGAGTATAATTTCAACTACTAGTAGGTTTTCAATAGCAGTTGTCTGTATGACTGAAAATATTGTTTTGGTTGACTTTCCCTCAACTCTCGTCGGAGATCTGTTACACATCAGTTAATTCACCGGACTCCTTTCTGTTCATTTCTATGTTAATAATGCACAAAATCTACATTAACCACACATGAACACGTGAAGTGTCTTTTACGTTAGATTGTGACTGTGCAGTGTAATCCTGTGTAATATGTATGCCTCACAGAAACTTAACAGCCTTTCTTTTCCACCTACATGATGTCCATTTCTAAAACATAATAGCTGGCTATTAGAGGCTTATGCTCAGAGCCATGCCTTTATCTCTAAAATTACATCCTGCTGCTCAGTAAAGAGGCTGAACGTGACGCTCCTGCGCCTTCTGCCTCAGGGTATGACTCTCTGACTTCTGTGTTTGGGCTGAGAAACTAAGGTCTGCAAGGCTTTTTTTTTCAGCATTTCAATTAGCTGTCTGACAGCCTCTTGTCACTCCGCATCATTTACCAGGATATGGGCCAACCCCCTCTGCCTGGAGACGGCCACTAAAGCTCCGACCTCACCCCATAAAGCTCTCTGAACTTTGCTGCTTAAAAAAAAAAAAAAACAAGCATTCATGTTACACATTCTTAGTAATCTTCCCAGCATAGAAATAAGTCTTGAGATCATCCCGGCGCCTGATGATGATTTTAGTCTGCTTTCACTCTTTCTTCAGAGGATTTCTCCAGGGGTTTATTTATGGCTCGAGGGGCTGGATTGCCCATGTCCCTCTCTAAAGCTCCATTGTCAGCTTGTGGATCAACTAAACCCCCCACCCCCCCCAATTTTGTCCTGACTCTTGGCAGCCTGCCAGGCATCTCTTTGCACCCACTCTGCAGAAAGAGGGCAGTTGGGAATTTAGTCAGTCTATCTGCCTTGCATGGTTCCCTTTCACTTCGGTCGTCAGATTGTCATGCTGACGCACGGTGGCTCATTCAATGTGTTGTCCGGAGCCTCCCAGACAGATATGTTTGTCTCTGCAGCGGCCCTTTACAGCCACTTGCACACATTCATGTGAGAAAAGATCAAACATTGATCCATACACTCAAAGCATATTCACGATGTGATGCAGACCCTCATAGGATTACTGGGGGGCACGGGCCAGTGCTGTGGCACCTCCTAACCTCACATTCTCCCACTCTCTGTACACCATTAATGTACCCAATGACCCTCTAGATATATGGGGTGCCTAGAGCCTGGAATATCATCCAGCACCCTGTTAACTGGAATAGCACCTGGCACCAGGTTTTTCCTGACTGGAATCAGCTTGTGGTAATTATAAGCCTGTCGATATTTTTTATTATTCTTCTTTTTGATCTCATGAAATAACAAAACCAGTAGTGCGCTCCCAGTTCCCTACCCTGCTTGTGGCTCCCAGCTCCAGGCCCCTCGTTCCCAGTAAAACATAAAAGAATGGGTGATAAATATATTCTCTCATTTTTTTATGTCTCTGAAAAAGCTAAAGCCTAAATAAAATTTCTTGAAAGAGCTGGCCACTGTAGTTTTTAAGAAACATCACTAAAGCAGGAGTAAGTAGTGTTAAGATGCTTTTGTGAGTTAGTATTTCTGGCTGCAGGATGGTGTATGTGGGAATGACTAGATAAAACTAGAGTGCCCATGGTCATCACAGTGAAGAAACATGTCACTCAGAGTAGCAGTGTGGCTCATTAATGTGCTTTTAATAGTTTTGGACAGCAATGGAGGTCAGTATGCTCACTGGAGTAAAATAGTTGGATTGGACTTTGTTGGACTTAGTTGGATTAGTTCATTTTGGGTTTTGGTTTCTGGTTGACACAAAGAAAAACAAAACAATATTTTGAAAAAAAAAAAAAAGACCCATTAACAAATCACCACCTTAAAGCAGATATTATTTCAATTAATTGATTGATTGTGATTAAGAGGTGCATTCCCCCAAACCGATTTATTCTTAGTCAATTTACCAAATACTGACACACAGTGAAAATGAGGCCCGCTTTGCTCTGTTATCCTGGTAATCCTGCCTCCATGTGGACAACAAAACCCTTTGGTCCACCATATTAAATATTAGCAGAAGTATCCTGGCTTCTGGAATCTTACGATCTTGCCAGTATTTAATTGCTTACAAGGTCTGATTTAAATGGAAAAAAACACTCACTTAAAACACCAACTCATGAACTGCAATCAGCATTGAGAATCCATTTAATTCATCACCTAATAGCAGTTTTAGCACACTGGGGGGCGCTGCAAGCCACAGGCTTTTCAGCACTCCCAGCACGTGGGAGTCACTCAGTCATGGCTGCCGCAATAAATTGCACGACACCTACAGTACAGAAATATTCCAAGAGATGGCAATATAGGATTGTGTTGTTGTTCACACCTCGGTGACATACAGGAGTAGAATATAATAGTTAGGTAAGAAGATTTAATTTGACAAGACTGTTCTCATAGTCCAGTTTGATTCTAAACTGACAAAAAAGGCAGCAAAACACCTTTCCTCTTGCAGTTTGTATATTTATTTTAAAGCAACTTCTTTTGTAAAATATAAATACAAATTATGAGATATTTTAATTACAAAGTTAAAACAAAAATGAACACACCAAAAATTACTTTACTGCAGTAGCCTCCCTGTTATATACAAGCTCTGTGCCGAAGGGTGAATATCAACATCATCTTAAAACTTTATTATACAAACAGTTTTGTAGTTTTGCAGGTTAAATTAAAGACCAAACAGGAAGCAAAATCTGAACATTAAAAAAAAAAAATACAATGTACTAGCCCCTGAGGCTCAAGCCAGCGCTAAAGTCTGAGGAGAAAAGCAAACCAAAAAAAAAAAACAAAAACAAAAAAACAGGACATCATGTGCTTCCTATGAACACAAATACCACATTCAATAGCACAGTCTCAGTACTATCCTGTACAGCTACACACAGGCACAATGTGCTGCGCGCTCACACACTCCATCTAATTGCTGACAGCACGACAATGCTCTGTTACCTTATAAAATCTTTCAGAGGAGTCGTGAGCAACATCCGAAAGGAAAAAAATCTCTTGATATTTTTATATATATATATATATATATATATATATATATATACATACATATATATATATATATTTATTTATTTATTTATACATAAATTAATTTATAAAAATAAGACCATTATTAAGTCTATTGAGTCGCAAATGTATTGATCCTCAGTTAACGGAGGGTAAGGTTTCAGCAGCCCGGTCAGCCAGCAGGTCAGTCTATCTGTACAATGCACCAGTGCTGGTCCAGAGCAGGGCCGAAGCGTGGGAACTAGGGGTCAGGCTAAGGCATATCGTCATAACCTCTGGCTGGTTCTAAAGCAAACTACAGTTGGTACGGATCAAAGTCTGGATTTAGTGGCTTCAGGGGTCAGGATGAGCCAAACTTGCCCACGGCCTTGATTTTGTCCTTAAGTTTGTCCGCTGGGTGGTCCCAGTGGTCGTCCAGACACTCCAGTGTGGATCCCAGAAGAGCGGCCAGCTCAGCGCTGTCTTCCACCAGGTCCAACAGGTCTTTGCTGTCTGGATGGAAGCCCTCCAGCTCCTCTGGGCATGAGAAGAGCTGCGACAGAGAGGCCTGCCGGTAAAACTCTGCCTCTGCCACCGTCACCACCTCCATGTGGGGGAAGGTCTGTCGGAAACCGCGAGCAGACATCCGCAGCCGACGGAGCACGTCAGACAGTAGCAGCCAGTTTCTTGGCCTGGAGGAGGGAACCAACCAATGTTTAGGAATGAGGTGCTGGCAGAGGGGGAAAAAAATAATAAAATAAGTAAAAAGGTGTGTCATGCGTGTGATCAAAGCTCACCCTTGGGAGAGGGACACCTGGATGTTGTAGCAAGGCAGCAGAGGTCGGTCAGAGAACTCGAACTCAAACACCTCCTTTTTATCCTCCTCATCCTCATCCTCTGGGCCCGGGGGGTCGGCCAGGATGTCATAGACACCGCCCTCTTCACTTGACTCTGTCACACACAGAAAAAAATAATCCCGAGTGAGCATCCACATTATCAGGGAGGGACAGACGTGTATCACTCAAAGCAAGATGGCACTGAAGATTGAAGAGACTTAGTAAGCGCTAACACACACACAGAGCGCTGATCAGTACTCACCACACACAGCGCTGCCATAGAATTCCCAATAAAGTCCTGGGTCGTCATCTGAGCGGCCCTGAAGGTCAGCAAAATAATCTATGGAGAGAAGAGAGAAGCAAAGCCTGTTATTCAAGAGCCACAGCCCTAGGGACAGGCAACGAGGCAAATACAATTGCCCTTTAAGACTACAGCAGAAAAATGGATAAAGAGCACAGTAAAACAGAAGAGGAGGAGGAGGGGCTGTGTCGAGAGAGAAAAGAGAAACAAACAGAGCAAATGTTTTGGGGGGGGGCTGATGGTCAGGGGCCAGCGGCTGTACCACGGGGGAGGAGAGCGACTGTCTCCACTGGGTTAGAGCTGGCTCAGTTCAGAGCAGGGCTGCAGAAGGCTGCCAGGAATCAAACAAGAACCACACACAGTCGCTGAGTGTGCGTGTGCGCACACACACACACACACACACACACACACACACACACACACACACAGAGCGCGAGCTGGAAACAAACAAGCAGAGGGAGCTGGATAAGCACACACAGCAAGAGCAAAGTGTGTATTCAGCACACGCACACACACACACACACATTCACAGAGTGAGAGCTGGGCTTTGTGCCAGTGCTGAGGCGTGGGGCGTCTGGCGTGTGTTTGGAGGGATTAACGGCCTCCAGATGAGTGGGACCAGGTGGAGGGAGGGCGGCAATCGCTTGCTCTCGCTCATTTTCTCCGGTGCTCGATCTCCCTCTCTCCCCGCTCTGTCAATCTAGCCGCCATCGATCTATCCATCCACGCTCTTTTCAAAATTCAACACCATCTTTCCCAGCCGTCTACATATAAATCTCGCCTTTTTGCACTAAACCAGCTCGCCCTTCTGCCGAGGCGTGAACTTACACCTGTTCATTTTCACCCTGATCTACCATCCGTTCTCCCGTGGCTCGCCTCTTCACTAAAGCCTCTGGTGCGTCTCAGATCATCGCTTTTAACTAGTTAGACGTTCATGTAATATTAAGCAGCCATCTACAGAGGAAGAGTGTGCATGTGTACGCTTTCATTTCCTCCTCCTGTACACAAACTCATGTTGTCTCAACTTAACTACAAACATTCAGACGAGCCCTATCAACACACACGCCCCAAACACCAGACCGCGTCTGCAGCGTGGCAGCCTGGTGAAAAGACACACTCAGGCATTCACACGCACGCATACAAAAGCAGAGTCTCCAGCCAGAGCGAAGCCCATTTCCGCACGTACGCTGAGCAAACACAGTTGGCGTTGCTAAGTAACCAGATAGAGGAGCTCAGAGGCAGCAGCACGCACCCCAGCGGGCTGAGACTCCCTGTCTAACAGGTGGTCGGGGCACGGGGGGGGGGGTGCCAGGGGGAAACGGGATGAAAGAGACAGACACGTCTTGAGGGTAAGGATTTACAGAGAGGGACTCACACCAACAGGTTGCACAGAGGTCAGAGCATTGAAAGAACAGCAAACAGCGAATGAGCCAAGATTGAGGCATTTGGGAACTGGGTTGCTGCCCAATCCTTTCAACAATTTACCCTTGCCCCACCTCGATATCCACTTTCTGGTCCACCCGCTATCTAAAAACCTCTTCATCTCCTCTGGTTTTAATTCATTCCTTTTCTAGCATTTTGTGATTTCATGATTTGTGGTCAAAGGGCACATTAATATGCAGATTTCCTGCCGTCTGCATTCCACTGTATCTGCACAAGTTTCTGCTCTTGGACAAATGTATCATATAAATGTATGGTAAATTTTAGACAATAAAGACAGTAATTTCAGTCATTTAAATCGAGGTGATGTCCCCTGGATTTCTTTGTCTCGGATTTAAGTGGCCTAAGGTGCAATTAACAAATTTTAAATGAAATTTACACACCATGTGCAGCATTCGCTAACACACTGATAGAACCGTTCGCCTGCTGTCTGGAAGCAGACAGTTACGCCTGCTCTCAAAATGAACATATTCACACTCTATTCTTTGAGAACTCCAAAGTAGGGCATGGTGAGGATGGACTAGAACCAATGATGACCTGGCTAAATAACTAGAATGAAAAGCCAGCCGGGATCTTACCTGTGAGGAAGCGTTCCATGCTGTCACTGTGGGTCATCTTTAGCAGACCACGGCCAGAATATGTGGCCAGGGTGGGGTCAGCGCCATAAGACAGTAGGATTCGCACCACATCCAGGTGGTCGTTCTCCACAGCATCATGAATTGGCCTAGACGCACACAAAATGTACATTCATTCATTCAAGATCTTCAGCACTGACGACATTTGCATGGGTTGGTAGTGTTGAAATTGTCCCACTTTGTCTAGTGCAGCATGTCAGATGCTGCTATTCCTGCACGTCCCTACTATCACTCCATGTGCACCTCAGTGTTTTACTGATGAGAATGCGCCATTCAGGGAACTTCAAAGAATGCAGTCTAGTGCCATAAAACATTTTAACCTATTTAGAATTCCCCTAAACTCGGACATACAGTAGGGGGACATAAAGTAAAATGCGATGTACAGATTTATAAGAATGCCATTCTTCTTAGCAACGGTCACCTGTGTACTATAATATGAATGTCACAAATCTGGTAATGTTTAATAAAATCTGAACAGCTACTCAATGCATCTTTAAAACCTGTGCACAGCTTCCTAGAACAGACCCCCCACTGCAAATTTTAATAAGACAGCAATGAAAGCACTGGCCTTTATTTTAAAACTGCAGCTAATCTGTCAAATCACTGCTCTTGCTAAGCAAATATATTAAAAATAAAATTCACAGAAATTTTGTTATGAGCAAAACTCAACTGACTGAATTGATGACTGAGCCCTGGTTTGCTCTATTGAGACATATAGAAAAAGCCATGATTGTGTCTGCATTGTGCAAAGGGGCCGTGTTTACGCAAGCATACATTTCTGGGATTGTGTGTGCATACGAATGAGTGTGTCTGTTTACCTGGTGCCATCCTGTGCGCTGCAGTTGATGTCGGCCCCGTAATCCAGCAGGTGCTGGACTATGCTGAGCCAGCCACGGGCACATGCCTCATGGAGAGCACAGTAGCCAGCATAGTCTCTGTGGTTCACCTCACATACTCTGTTCTCCAGACAGTACAGCACCACCTCCTAAAAAGAGCCAACACCAGAGGATGAGTAGGGTTTACTGTGTGAGACTGTGTGTGTGTGTGTGTGTGTGTGTGTGTGTGTGTGTGTGTGTGTGTGTGTGTGTGTNTGTGTGTGTGTGTGTGTGTGTGTGTGTGTGTGTGTGTGTGTGTGTGTGCCATGGTTGGGGCTGGACGCCATCGTGGCAGCCAGTTACGATGGTTGGGCTCTGAGCACAGCATAATGGAAGCGGAACAAAGAGATTTGATAGAGGCGTTCAAGAGCTGGAAGCGTTTCCTCTGGTCTAAGGCTGTGACAGTTGGCCATCCAGCACTAAGTAATCAGACTGGTTTTTATTGGACTGGAGCGGAGTCTGCTGCTACTAAACAGAGAGGGGACAGAGAGATAGGGAGCAGCCCGGCAATGTGTGTTGATATGAGGCCTGTCCATGTCAGACAAGTGTGTGTTTCAGCAGTGTGGGTATGGGTTTGTATCTGTGTGGATATGCAAGTTAGCGTTGGGCTACGTACATGTACTTGAGACCCTTGAAAAAGCTGAAAATGCTTAATTATGTATATATATTTTTTATTATATCTATTTATATATGTGTGAACGCAAGACTCAGACATCCAGAAACACTCACACTCTGCCCTGCTAACAGTCCTGTGCCGAAGGGAGGAAAGCTGCTCATCTGAACCTGGGGAATGACTCCAAACTTCCATTTCTATGCTAATTCTAGCTCGCCGTCTAGTCCAAGTGTTTATCTCGCTCTTCCACTCCCTCTCTCTTTCAGCACAGGGCGGATGGAGGGAGGAAGAGGGAAGGAAAGGCAGGCAACAGAGAGAAAACAGACGACGGAGGCATGAGAAGAGGGCTAGAGAGGGCGGAAGGACGGGAGAAGCGAGAGGCAACACCCCAATAGATGACAGATTAATGAATCTCTGGATGAAATCTGCCGAGGCTGTCCTCTGGGCTGCAGCTGATAATAACAAGAGATGAGTGGTAGTCCTAGTGCGAAGTGGGGGGGGCGCAGTGATCAGAGTGAACATGGGACCGGTAGCGGGAGGGGCAGGGGTGACGATGAGGAAACGGGAGAGAAGTGGAGAGCGGGATTGAGAGAAAAGAAGTGAGCAAGTGTGAGCAAGGAAAAAGTGCGAGAGGAAGAGAGAGAAAAGGGAGGAGTGGGACAACGCTCCAACTGGTTTTCACTCGCTGCCAACACTCTGTTTGCCTGCTGGAGAGAGATTCAGGAGCGCTGTGCCGAAGCTACCCTCTGGGGGATTCCTCTCGCTCTCTCTGTGTGTGTGCATGCGTGAGTCTGTCTGTGTGAGTGAATGAGAGCAAGTGTTAGAGAGACTGACGGGTAGAGAGTGTTGATATGCAGCCCGCCTAAGTGCGTGTGTGTGTATTTTTGTGCCACTGACGAGTGTGTGTATGGCTGTGGAGGAGGCGTAGCGCTAAACCTCCGAAGCCGTGTTTAATATCGCTGGGAGAGAGCGGGGAGCTTAGCACGAGAGCCCCGGCTTCCTGCCACACACACACACACACACACACACACACACACACACACACACACACACACACACACACACACACCTCCGCAGTAAAATGAGACACTGCCCCCCCTCCCCCCTCTAATCTCCCTCTCTAGAATGCTTCCCTGCGCTCGCCTGCAATCAATGCATCACTCAGACATTTAACCCCTTGCAGAGCTGCCTTGCATGCTCCCTACGTACAACAGATGTATGTCTGTCTGTCTCTCTGTGTCTGTGTGCGTGTGTGTGCGCGCGTGCACACTTAAACATAAATGCGTATCACATGTAGCAGGTGATGCATGAGTGGCTTTCCCCCTGCGATGACGAGGCAACAGTGGAAGCAATGAAGCTGCTGCGTGCCTGGACGAGTGAAACGTGTGGATATTTGTACGTGCGAGAGTCAGCCTGTTATTGAATGACTGTGCTGGGGTAACAGGGGAAGCCTGAGAATCTAGCCTCTGATGATTTCAGATAGAGTTAATTAATCTCACACACACGCTGTTAGCCAACTGATGAATAAAAATGGAACAAAAAAGGAATAATCACCTGTTACCTATTCGTTCACTATAAATGCCTCCAGTCTCAATGAATAACCCGCTCTGCATACTAATGCTCATCAGCGATGTATGAACCAAACGATAAAACAGGCCTCATCTTAACTGTCGATGGCTGGTCTGATGTCTGGTCATACTAGAAGGTGACATAATGAAATTCATTCAAATGTCCTTGCGAATATGAGCTGCTCAAAGCTAACACATTACAAGCGACAGTAGCTTCCTGATGCTAACATAAGGTCTTACTTATTTTTGGATTTCTCATCTATGTTTAATTCTGTCCTGCCACATGTTTTAGCCCAGAAATTGCTTATTTGTTTGAATCTTGATGTAAATTTGTGGGCTGGATTTTGAATTTTCTAACACATAGGTCTCAGAGGTTGAGAGTGAATGGCTTACTGTCAGAACTGCACTCCATAAAGATGAATCTTAGCATGGGCTGGTGGTATAGGAGTTTGTCAAATGGTGTGATGAGACCATCCTCCAATTAAATGCCACAAAGAGGATAAGGTCGTTAATTTTAGCAGGAAATCATCCCACCCACCATCTCAGACATCTTCATCAAAGGAACTGGCAATGAATTTGCAGAAATTTATAAATATCCTGGAACAGTCGTTGATAAGAACCTGCAAAGTGATGCAGTCTGCAAGAAGGGAAAGCAAAGATTTCACTTCTTTAGGAAGTGAAGTTTCACTTCAAGTGCAAAGCATTTGGCTGCAAATTCAGAGAAGAGTTCAAGTGCAGCAGGAGTAAAAACGCCTTTGATCTCTGTACAATAACCCTGCGAATCTGCACGTGTAATTTAGCATTTTACAGATTGTTTTGCTGCATTATTTCATTTTGGATATTGTGCGTACAGGAAACATTTTGGGGCTTTCTGTACTGGTGTTGTTTTTTATCATGTGTCCCTGACTGCAAGTCAAGTTTCTCATCTGGATTAATAAAATGAACTGATGGCACCAGCCCACCAAAATAGTTCACTGAGCTAGCTAGCTTGTCACCAGTTAACTAACAACGAGTTAGAAAGCTAGCTAGATCAGTTGCCAACACTAATAACTATTTCAGTTTTTGTATCATCCACTGACCAATGCAATGCTGCAATTCTATTGTGAAGCCGTTAACACTCGAGCGGAGCAGAGCAATGTGTGTATGAAATTGAATGGGTTGATACAGCCAGTGGTGTTTTCGGTTTTGGACTCTGTGGGTCTTTCAAATGTCGACACATTGTTTGCTATTGTTCAAAGGCACAAATTTGAGAGCCAAAGTTCACCGAAGTTGAATTTGAAATGTCAGTGTGGATTTGCTTTGTCTCCCCAAGTGAATCCGCTAATTACTGCAATTTCCATCCCAGATTTTGCATCTATCATACATGCTAGTCTGACTGGGCACCTAAAGTGCAATCTAGTCTTTGTCTTTGCTTGGATCATACATGGATTTGAGAAGGAAAATCACAAGTGATTCATGTGGGGAGAATAAATGACAGATTGCACCTTTATCTGAGCTTTCAATGGGCAGAGCTGAGGGGCCCCAAGCCCCGGCACGAGGGGGAGAGGGATGAAGACATCCGCAGAATCTCTCCTCATTACCATTTCAAATGCTCAGAGAGCGAGGCAGATGAGGGAGGGCGAGAGAATAAAAGGGGAGCGAGGAAGAAAGAGAGAGTGGGCTTTCGTGTGCAGAGGCACGGATCGCAAAACTAAACGAACATGAAATATGCACAGTGTCGGCTGGGCATCGGGAACGGCACAGAACAGTTGTGCGAGTGTTGAATTAGATGCATGTGTGCATGACGTGATGCTGCATCCTGCATGTGCAGGTCTGTACACGAAAGGATGCTTGCGCATGTGCTTGCCGGGTAACAAAATGTGTCTCTCTGTGAGCGTGTGCTTGCAGTGAGTGAGCGTGTAGGCTGTGTGTGTATGTGTGTCTGTGTGTGCATGAGGTGATTCTGAATTTGCATGTGCAGGTCTGAGTGGGTGTGCGACAGCGGAGAGTGTGGAGAGTCGTCGCTCTGTGCAGCATATGGAGAAGAGCACGTCAGGATGCCTGTGCATGTGCTTATTGGGTCATAACGGGTGTTTCACTGTGCATATTTCTGCGTGTGTGTGTGCGCTCATAATCAGTATGTGAGCTGTGTGTGTATGTGTGTGTGCGCCTCTGTCTCTCAGGCCCTCATATCTCTCTGCCTGTGTGTGATAAGCCCAGAGCTTGCGGCGCTAAAACACCAGCGTGAGACAAGCGCTGTGCGTCTACAGGCTTGTATGCAAGTGTGTGTGTGTGGGGTGGTATGCATAAATTGGTGTGTCTCTCTGCACACGTCCTTGTGTGTGTGTGTGCGTGTGTGCGTGCGTGTCTGTGTGGGAGCCCCAGGGGTCTGCCCCAGGCTTATCACACACAGGCAGTGAGAGACAAGCTTCCTGAGAGAGAGCGAGAGAGAGGGAGAGAAAGAAAGGGAGGGAGGGAGGGAGGGAAGGGGGGAAGGGGAAGGCGGGGGTGTTGTTTGCGCAGCGGTCAGCGCCTTGTTTGTGTAGTCTCAGGTTTTCTCCTCCCTCCTCCCTCTTTCCCTCTCCGCACGCGGAGCGCAGGAAGGGAAAAATGCGAAGGGGGGATAAAAAAAAAAAGGGAGAGGGAGGGAAAAAAACGTTCGAGAGAGACGCATAAATCAGAGAGACGAGCCAGCTTCTCTCCAGCACGGCTGACTGAACCCTGCTGCTGCTGCGCTGCACCCTGTGTGTGTGTGTGTGTGAGTGTGAGTGGGTTGTGTGTGTGAGCGAGCGAGCGAGCGAGCGAGCGAGGGAGAAAAACAGCCGCCGCCACTGCTAACCACAGTCACCACGGCACATTAGAGGGCCATTAGAACGCGATTATACTCCCAGTGCTTACCTCTCATTCACACTTTTGCTCTCTCCCACTTGCGTACACACACACACACACACACACACACACACACACACACACACACACACACACACACACACACACACCTCATCATCATAAATGTGTACAACAAACACACACAACCATAAAGCAACCGGTTAATGAGCAACAAAAGATACCCACACCTATTTACAGTTCTGTGAAGATACCTCCGCTGAAGATAAAAATGATCACGCACACACACACCAACACAAAGACAGAGGCAAAGGCGAGTGAGAGACAGAGTGGACACGCACAGCACAAGGTGCAGCTCAAGTGGCATTAAAACCACTTGGATCAATAAATCAATTTGTAACATCTGCGGGTGGGGTGGTGGTGGTGGTGGGGGGGGAGGCGTTTAGGCTCCCGAACAGAAACACAAGGGATGAGAGAGAACGAGACAGCGGGCCATCCAACTTTAATTAAAAGCTTTCAGAGCAACGGGAGTTGAGAAATTCAGCAGAATATACACCAGTCTCATTCTTCCTTGTATGTACGGAGAATGAGAGGTTCGGATTCAGCAGCGAACGATCGGCAGCTACACACAAAGAAAAAAAAACTTCCGATGCTAGAGAGGCAGCGAGCATCAGTCTCCGTATAATGATCCCACCGATCCCTCATGCTGTCTGCGCAAGCACGTGCATATGTGTGTGCGTGTGTGTGTGTGCGCCGCCTGTGTGTGTGAGTGTGTGTCACACTTCGCCTCACGGAAAATTAATGAGATGTGAGTGCGGAGCGAGGCAAGAAGAGGGGGAGGCGAGAGGGGAGCGTGCGTATGTGTGTGCGCTAGCAGGAGGAGGAGGGGGGGTGCCAGCGACAATCTGAGTCACAAAGAGAGGAAGAGAAAGAGAGTGCTGAGAGGAAAGAGGGGGGAGGGAGAGAGCGGAAACCTGAGAGAGAACGAGAGTAGCGGGCAAGGGGAGCAAAAAAAGATGGAGTATAGCGAGAACAAAGCGTGAGTAAGGGTGAAATAGAAGGAAATTATACAAAAAAGCAAAAGAGGGAGCTAGAAACAGATGACAGACACAACAGAAGAATCAGATGGAGGAAGACAATTTTGGGGGGGAGGGGAAAAAAAGTCGAGCTATGTCTGCCAGAGTCACAGACAGGAACAAAGTAGGGGGAGAAAATGAGCTCAATTTAAGAAGAGAGAGCGAAGATTTGGAGGAGACGAAGTGTAAGAGTGTAAAATATGAAGAGAGAAAGCAATAAGGAGGGAGGATGAGCGAAGCCTATTACCTCGTAGCCCAGCCGCGCCGCTCTCTGGAGCAGAGTCTCTCCGGCGTTCTTGTTCACGATCAGCCGACGAGCCTCTGGCGGGATCGGACGCACCACAGGGGGCTCGGCAGGGGGGGTCCTGTGCACCCCCGCCGCCTCTGGTGGGACACCGGCCGCTCTGCCGTTGGCCTGGGGCTGCAGGCAGGGCGGGCAGAGCGCAGCGGGGGAGCAGGGCTTGACTGGAGAGCAGGGATAATGATTAGGAGAGGCGGCTCCCTTCCTCGGAGCGCCACGCTGCTCACTCAGCTGAGGAGAGAGGGAGAGAGAGAGAGAGGGAGAGAGAGCGTTACAGCCGCTGCCACATAGCAGACGGGACACACACACGGACACTCAAAGGCACATGAAGACTACACGCAGACATATGCACACACACACACACACACACACGCGCACACACACACGCGCACACACACACGCACACACACACACACACACACACACACACACACACACACACCTCAGGAGATGCAAAACTGGTAAATAGTATATGACATGCTGTCAGTGGTCACTATAGGATAATCCATCCAGAAACAATAATCACATTTTATATAAGACTGGATGTCTATTCTCTGTAAGTTCTCTTATCCTCACATGTAATTGCCTCTTTTGTATACTCTCGACATATAGCTTGAAATATAGATGGACTGTTCATTACAACATCTGTGTTTATGTATGATTATCGCGTATGAGAGACACACTATGCATCACTGAAAAACACACACGCACACAGATTTCACACCAACTGTTCACGCCCCAAACACTGCAGGTTGGCACGCCACTTTTCTTTAACCGCTAAACCAACACAGCCTTTGGAGCGACACACGAGAGAGGGAGTTGCCTGCCTCTGTCTGTGTGTGTCTGTGTGTGTGTGTGTGTGTGTGTGTGTGTGTGTGTGTGTGTGTGTGTGTGTGTGTGTGCGCACAGTGCGTGCCCTCTCAGTGGAATTCCATGTCGAAGCAGCTGTCAGGCTGAGGAGGAGCAGGGGAGGAGAGCGGCGCGGGCGGAAAACAACTAGCCTTCTTTTTTTTTCTCTTCTCCCCCTCAATTTTTCCCTGTGCTCTTTTTTTCCCCCTCTTTTGAACTCGGGCACTTCATACGCTCGACCATGGCTGCCACATTCCTCGCCGTGTGAGTGAGGGAGTGTGTGCAGCCTTGTGTGCGGCGCTGAGTGTGATGTATAATTGCTCCGGGGTTTTGTTGTTATGTCAGGAATGCTCACAAACACACAGACACTTGCAGCCCTGGCACGCACCTACACACAGAACAGCGCCGATGACACACGTTCGACAATTAAGGCCAGAGACAAACACACATGCACGCAGGCGCTCCGCGGGGAGTCGCTAAGGGCACGAGGAGGTCAAAGCTCCAGCAGCCCTCTAAACATTGTAAACATACTTCCTTCCTCTCCCTCTCTCTCCCAGCTGCATAATCAGAGGCGCCGACAGGCATACTGAAACAGACTCCGCCGCCACAAACATCCAGACGCCCGTATCATGGCCAGACAACCTATCAGCACTCACCTTGTCATCTTCAGCTGCTCCCAGATCAGCTATGCAACGCTGGCCTGGGCTGTTAGGTGTGGCCTCTTTCCTCCTCTCCCGCTCGCGCTCCCGCTGACTGGTGTGTTTGGTCTTGCACGGCCGCTTGCCCTTGGGTTTGTCCGTGTCACTATGGCGACGGGGCTTGAGGGGAGGGGCCCCTCCCATGGATGGCGGTGGGGCCGGAGAGGGGGGGCCCCTCCTGGGCTCTTTGAGGCCACGGTCACCTGAGAAGAGGCCCAGCGGTTGAGCCCTGTCCTTCAGTTGGCCGGGGGGAAGGGGAGAAGCAGCTACCCCTGGAGCAGGAGGAGAGGGAAGAGGGAGGCAGAGTGAGCGGCTGATAGTGTGAGAGCTCAGTGGAAGGGGAGGATGGGAAGGTATTGCAAGGCCATCTCTCACCCTCTGTTGGTTTATTAATGAGCACACAGAGCTGTCTGGGAGCGCAGCATGCCTGCTCGCTCACGAAAAGAAAAAAAAAAGAAAACACACACTTGCAGGCTCACATAAACACCCCCGTAGTGACTTGTGTGCTCTCATTCACGGCAGCAAGGACACTGCTGTGAGTAATCTCCTTAAACAAATGTGGCACTGTCTGGTTTCAGCCTCTTATAGTACATATTTACACGAAAAATAAAAACCTGCCCTTGAAACCACAATGTCAAAATGCTGTTTAATAGCTTAATGGAAATGTATTTCCTCCTCAGGATCACTGCAAAACATTTCTAACTATTCAGGAATGTGATATAGGTGTGATTTGTCTTACAATATACGTTTTAGAATAAACAGCACATTAAATAAACTGAAAAACCAATGAGGAAGAAAGTGAAATTATATTGCTGATACTTAAATACACTGCACAAGCACTTTCTATGTGACCCCTTTTAAAATACAAGATTCTTTACAGAAACGTGTTTTATCTGATTAGTGGAATCCTGAAAAAAACAGGAAGAATAAAGACAGACAGCCCTGACAGACACACACTCGATGTAAAAAATAAATAAATAAATAAATAATTCAGTGACCAATCAAGGCCTATGGCTTCTGCAGGAAACATAGAACCAAAATCTCCCCTGCTTTGTTCACTTCCTTTAATCTCTCTCCTGCCTTTTATTCACTCTTCATCTGTGCCTCCCTCTGCCTCAGTTTGGGCACATGAATAAGGGAAAGCCCTGGTTTTAATAACTAACCCCCCCCACCAGCCCCACACACACACACACACACACACACACACACACACACACACACACACTGCCCTCCCTTTCCCTCTGACTGGTCTTGAGGGGGAAAAAAAAAAGAAAGAAAGAAAAATCACTGATCGCACATTAGTCACACTACACCTGCCCACGCGTATCTCCACCAGACACTTCCCTCATTCGCACTTTCATTGCTCTCACAGAGCCCGCTGCAGACCAGCTGAACAAAAAGCCCAAAACCACAGGGGAAGAGGGCATTTTAGCGTTTAGTCCCCAGGTCCCGTTTCTGATTCCCCAGCCTTTCCCCTGGCTGGAGGAAGTATCCCCTACCTCATTTCCTCTGCACCCTCCCTGAAGGCTCACGGGAAATCCCCCAAAAGACAGACTGCTCAACAAGAAAGTGAAACGTGAGCCAAAGATAGATTTCCGTTACCCTAGCTGCACTCAGAGATACAGCAGCGGTTTGCACGGCTGCCGGTTCATTCTTACCATTAAGTAGCTTCTCGCAGCCCCATTTCCTGTTGATGTCGGCTCTCTGCACCGCAGCTCTCTCCTCCGGCTCACCGGCCCTGATCTTGCGTTCCCGTATGCTCTGGGCCGGGGCCATCAATCTGGGCTGGGGCCACAGCCTCTCCTGTTTGATCTGGGAGCCATCAGGTGAAGCTGCGCCGGTAGCGGGCTTGCTAAGCCGTAACCCCTTCAGCTCGATGCAGACCTTGAGCTTCCGCACCTCGTCGTCGTCATCTTCATCAGGAATGGCCTGCTCGCGCTCATCTGCAGACAAAACAAACACATAAATATATTGTTTGCTGTCTCTCATATGCAGCTATATTGCCTGGAACCGTTCTGGTCTCTTCAAGTTTTAACCTCAGTTAAAAGATTAGAAATGAACATTTGAATCCTTCACTTATAAAGGTCATCCACTGGATAAAGGATAAAGTGTGGGCAAGCTCAAACCACAACAGTTTTTCTTCAAGTGTCATTACACACAAGAGGTTTTCACCCTTTGAAAGACACTGCTCTCACCTTCTGCTGCACACAAAAGTATTGTATATACATAGTGCATACCGGCCTGCAAACAACTGAGCACAAAGAACAAAGGCCATTAATCACTACATTCTCATGGCTTGTAAAACCCCTTCTGAGCCTTACATTTAACACACACACGCACTCAGGCAAGAGAGACGCGGAGCGGGATTTGAAGCAGACAGATTGAGGAGTAAAAGGGGAAGAGAAGTCAAGAATCGGGCGGAGACACAAAGCAATAAAGACTGGAGAAGCAGAGGGAGAGTTCTCCCCCCTGAAATTCACGGGGGACGGGTATTTGACTCGTCTGCCAGCGCCGGGGAGAGCAAGCGTGATACCGCATGCCAGAAATAAAAAAAAAAAGGGAACCCAAACAGATGAGGGAAAAAAGAAAGGAGATGAAAAGAGAAGAAAAGAGCAGCTTTGAAGAGGGAGGGTAAGCGCAGCAGAGGAACTGCAGAGCCGAGAGAAGAGAGAGAGAATGGCTGTCCCTCTTCCTCGCTTCTCTCTCGCACTCCGCTCAAAGGCAGGATTAAACACTTCTCTGAGCTGGCTGCCACACAGAGCGAAAGATGGGACAGAGAGTGGTAAGAGGGGGGAGAGCGGGGGTTGTGATGGAGCGGGCTTAAGGTGGAATTGATTGGGAAGGAGGAAGCGACAAAAGGAATAGAACGATTTTTTAAAAAGAACAAGGGATGAGACAGGGCTCAGCATAACATAGGATGAAGGGAAAAGAATGGGCAGAATTAGATGCAGTGAGAGCAGATGAAAAGGGGAGGGGGAGGCGGTGGGGGATTTGAGGAAAATGGAAGCGGCATGTGGGTGACGAGGCATGTTCAAGAAATTCTCACCCGTAGAAATCCTGGCTCTTTTCTCCGGGTGGGACACCCTGTCCCCTTCCTCCCTCTCTGTGTCCTCCGGTTCAGTCTTGGGGCCGAATGGGCGTTTCCTGGTGGGTCCAAAGCCAGGGTTGACCTTCTCCTCAGGGTACCCTTTTGCCGGTGTTAAAATTGGGGGCACACAATGACCTCCTTCACACTCTCTCATTGCCTTCCTGGCTCCATCCTTTAGCCCTCCGTGGCTGGCACATCTGGTCCCATCTCGGGCCCCATGCCCCGGGGACAAAGGCTCCTTCTGGCCACCACACCTCTGGAGGACTGGAACTCTGTTGTTCGTGTACGCCGGCCGGACACCTGAGCAAAGCAGAGACAGACGGAGGGAAACGGGGCACGGAGGAAGGGGGTGAAGATGAAAGGGAGACAGACACATGGGGAGAGAATGCAGACAGACAGACCGCAAAAACCAGACAGACAGAAAGAGCGCAGGGGAAATGAGGGGCGGGGGTGAGATGGGGTGGGGGATTGACAGAGGGAGAATGCCAGTTAAACACCAGCCAGCTTTTATTCCGCTTTAAAGACAGGCAGTAAAACTTTGATGGGGTAAAGACTTTTTAATCTGATGTGAGCCGAGCCAGCGGGCTGACGGGTTCAGCGCAGCCGCTCGCGCTTCCAGCGAGGAGAAGCAAGAAAACATCCTGCGCCCTCGCAGCGCACGGCGACTCCTATCCCTCTCCCTCCCCTTTCCCTGTCCTCCCCCACGGCATGACCGCACCACGCCCTTCTCACACTGAGCGTGACTCTACCCCCCCTCCCCTGCTCCCCCGTTCTCCTCGACTCCCTCTCCCTCTCTGTCTCTCTCCATGCCATAATTAGGCTCACACGTCAGCCGCGGCCTCGCTCCAACACACAGCTGGGCTCCCAGCCAATGTAACTAACCCCCTCCTCCCCTTCCTCCCTGCCCCCCCCCTTTCCGTTGCGCTCTCCCATCCGCTTTCACCCACTAACTCTCCCCCTGCTTTCTCTCGCTCTCGCTCTCTCTCACTCACGCAATCTCTGCCCCTCCTTCTCCTCTTGCCCTCCCTCTCGATCGTCTCTGCGCGCAGATAAGCACAAAAGACTTCTTGAAAATAAAACTCCCCCTCTCCGTCTCTCTTGCTGGCTCGTTCGCTTGCGCTGCCTAGCTTGTGTAAGAGTGTGTGCATGTGCATGTGTGTGTTGAGTCTGTACGGAAGAGTGTGTCTTTTTTTAGAGTGACCCGGTCTTGCCTCAGCATTTGCTGCAAGTGCATGTGAGTGTGTACGCGCACCTATTGTTTGTGTGTGTCCCTTTCTGAGTGTTCATTTGCAGAGTGGATGCATGTGTGTGTGCGTGTGTGTGTGTGTGTGTGTGTGTGTGTGTGTGTGTGTGTGTGTGTGTGTGTGTGTGTGTGTGTGCATTATGAGTGTGTGTGTGGTGCTAGGTTACTCACCCTCCCTCTCTCCCTGCCTGGTGGTGTGTTGGCAGTGTTCCAGCGCTCGCTCTCTGCGCTGGCCGTCTGCCAGCTCCCGTCCTGCTGCCGCTGCCGAGGCAGACACACACACACCGCCGCCCTCCTTCTCCTTCAGCTCCAGCTCCGAGAACCGCATCATTGCCCGCTGTGCGCACACACACACACAAATGCAGAGACAACCCATGAAAACCACTCATCGTCTGCCCACGCCGCACACACACCTCTCTAAGCCTCAATCTGGCCTCAACAGCTACAGAAGCAAAAATTGCGTCAGAAATCACATTGTCTCAAAAATCAAAGAAAATGCCGAAGAAATTAAACCCACACACACAAACACACACAGGACAAAAAGGTAGACAGATAAATCACAAGCATGGCATCAAGACACAGATTAGACTACTGCAGCCACTGTGAGTCCATGCGTTCTGGGGCTTAAGTCCTGGCATCTCCCTTCCTGAAACATAAACATGGCTAAGAAACATATACATCTAAGTCCTGAGGCAGAGAGAGGAGATGAAAAAGAGGAAAGAAGGGAGTGGAGGAAAAAGGAGTGTGCAGCGATACAGAGTACAAAGGAGACAGAGCCCATCAGAGGCAGATGTGATAAGAAATGTAAAGAACTGACCTCCCAGTTAGCTGCAGGTTGACTTATATTACTCCCCTCTCGTGATATGACTTCCATCTAAGCAATTAGAATGGGGGGGGCTCAATATATCTGTCCATCATTTCATCTTTTTTTAATGAATTTATGTTATGTTTCTCCACATGTTTCTTTATACACAATTGGCAGCCACAATCCCAAAATAACACAATCAAATTAAAGTGACTCAACAGGTCAATTAACACTGCATCAAAACTATCAAATGATTTCTGAACTGCATGAATGACAAATTTGAAAAAGATAATCCAAACAATGTGTTCATTCCAAGCTTGATTGATAACGCTAATTCAGTTTAACTACCTCATTTATTTTTTTCCAAACAGACTTCTACATTGAATTTTTACGTGTCCAGAAATAGAGCGTTTGATAGCTTTGGTTGCAGCTGTGCATTGACAAGCATGACACAGACAAAACCACAGTTTTCTAGGGCGTGTTCACAACATATACAGACATGTGCAACCTATTGACATATCTGCCTCTGAGCCAGTGGACAATGTAGCATAGGATTTGTTTGTGTTTGTGTGGTTAACATTGAGCACAAGAAACCAGAGATAACAGTCTAAAATAAAGGCTCAATGTGTGTATATCAATGACGGGGGATGATGGCCAAGTGTAGGGAACGTTGTTGTAATTGTGCATTTCAAGATGTGGTGTGATTTGTGTTAGGAAAGAGGGTCTTCTAGCCGGTGGTGTGAGGAGAATTATGAACTTGGACAGCAACCAGGCAGGGCAGCACAGGCCATCAGGGGGAGGAGGGTTAGGGGAGGATAGCGACTGGCGGATGGGGGCATGCAGAAAGCCTAAGAGCGAGCCCTCCACTGCCCTAACCTTGAGGTTAAGCATAGCCAAAGGCAGTGTGAACTGTGAGGCTGCCACAGTCATGCTCTGGAACTACAGTATACGGCTCTATAGCACAGTCAGCAGCACTAACACATGCTTTAGCCCCAAGGCAGCTACACAAGGACAAGCACGTACGGACACACAAACACGCACGCACAGAAATAACCTTTACAATGACTGCTCACTAATCAACATACAGAGATGGCAGCCCTGGTTAACCTTTGAACTACCCTCCCTGACTGAGGGCCTCAACTGGCCTTGCACCAGCTCACTGCGACAATGATAAGCTAAGGGGAGGGTCAAGCCTATGGCCAGGACAGTTGCATGACAGCACTAATACTATTCTGTACCGTGTTGTAAATGCAGTGTATGCCAATTACATGCAGGGTTTGTTTTACAGGCAGAATATTGCAGCAAGGGAGTAAAGACAGTGGCCCTTTGGGGTTTATTCCTGCGTGGATGTTAGAACTGAAAGTGTCTGAAATGTCTGCACATAAGAAACATTGATCATAACGACTCCTCTCCAGCCCAACCACCAACTTGAACCCGCTATATCCTGCACTGCATATTTTCACAGACACACATGTTAATGGTCTTACCTGCAGAGCTCTCTGTTCACGGCTCAGCTTGCTGGAGTCAGCATACAGCTCAGTGGTGACACACTTAAAGCGGTCGCCAACGTAGCCTGAGGAGTTTGCGATCCTCTTGGCCAGACTGGATCTACGAGAGCTTTTAGATGAAGTCTGGCTACCCTCCTCTTCTTCGTCCTCATCCCCTTCACCTTGAGACTCCCCAAGGTCAACAATACTGTCTTCTTTTTCAGTCTCCCTTTCACACATCATTTCCTCCTTCACCACATCTGTGCAGTGCTGAGTGAGGTGAAGAGCGCGGCTGTCTCTGTCCCCTTTGTCCTTACCAGAGCTGCGTTCCCCAGACGTGCGGGCACAGCGCAAAGTGCTCTGGTCTTGGTCTCCAGGGTCTGGGCTGGGACTCGGCTCCTCCGGGCTCTCCTCTGCTTGGGCCACCTGCCCTGGAGAAGCTGGGGATGTGTCAGATGTCACCCCAGGACAGCCATTGTCCTGAAGAGCCTTTGGTTTCCCAAAGGCAGTTTCTGACTGTCTCTCAGTGTGACTGGACTTCAGGGTGGGGCTTTGTCCAGAGTGGACTGGATAAGGATGGGGAAGGTGGTGTTGGTGTTTTGGCTCATAGTCAGTCTTTGTCAGATTTTGGTTACTATGACAACATTCATTTTGGTTAACCTTGGTGCTGGTCTCAGCAGAGGGCTGTTTGTGGACTGTTGGGGTAGACTCAATATCTGTGTCTGAATGTACAAGGTCAATGCAGACAATCTTTTCTCTGGATGTTACTGAGGAAGAGGGGGTTCTGCTTTGACTGCCAGCCTGTCCATGTGCTCCTGCCTCCCTATCAGACTTAATCTGGCTTCCTTCGCCTGTCTCTTTCCCAATGTTGTGATCTCTGTGTCCTCCACATTCTTCGACAGCTCCACGGGGTTTCTCCTGGCCCCGGGACTTCAAAGTTGCATCTCCCCTTTCTGGCAGCTTGTTGTCTGAGTGATTCTGCATCAGGGGATGGGCCATCTCCTGTGAGTTATAAGTGAGGTATTCCCCTCCTGGACCAGCTGGGAGGTTGTGGTATGGTAAAGGGTGTTTTGCTGCTAAGTGGGTTGGGTAAAGGCTATTGTTGCCCAGCAGTACTGGATGATGGTAGACAGGGCTTTTCCCTGTAATTGGCAGGGAGTGAAGCGCCATGCCATCAGGGATGGGGTAGTGCAGGTATCTATTGGCATAGGCCAAACTGTGGTTCAGGTAAGCGTCACTTTGAGGAAGGTAAAGGTGTCCAGGAGGGTGACCATTCTCTAAGCAAGGCCTCTTGTATGATGACACCTCTGGAGTTGTTTCACCTCTCTTAGTGGTCTGGGAGCACTTCTCTGTTCCCTCTCTGTGGTGGCCCACAACTGGTGTGTGTTCTGATTGACCAGGGCTGTGTTTGACCCAGTCACTGTTGGGTTTAGGAGAAAGAGGCCTGGAGCTGACCAGAGAGGAGTGTTGAGTGGATGAAATATTATGGTTGGGCTCCCCTATCCTTGGGCAGGATGAGCTACGTTGTTGAGGGACGACTCTCTCCAGACCCTTGTGTTTGATGACAGAGGGTGAGGAGCCTTTGGCTTGTGAAAGCCCTACGTCTGTGTTGGGCCTTGGAGAAGGGGGCAAGCCTGGTGTGTGCTGTGTATGGGAAGGAGAAGGGCTTGGTACAACCCAAGAAGAGTGTAAAGTGCTGATCATTTCTGGCCTCTCTGGAACCTTTGAAGAAGTGCTGCTAACCACAGGGTGAAGATGGGAGGAAGGAGAGAGGGACAGGTTTTCCTTTAAGAGCTCTCGGCTAGGTGGCAGTCCATAACGTGCGCCTGATGCTATAGTGTCCATCTTAACTGGGAATCCATTGGGGGGCAGTCCAATCTCCAGTATTCTTCCAGACAAATCCAAGGGCTTCTCTGCTGAGTCTTTGGTTGTTTGGGGTTGATGAGCTGGCCTCTCAAAATTGGGTTTGGTGGGTGACCTGCTGGGTCTCCTTTCAACCCCAACACTTCTGTGCTCAGGTGCCCCATCTCTTGGCCTAGGTTTGTGGGGGCTGGGTCGGGCAGGAGAGGGCTGCTCTGATGCCATGCTGCTCACAGAAAATGGATGAGGAATGGACTGCGTGGATGAGGATGAGGCAGATACTGAAGAAGTGGAGGAGGTGGGTGGCTGTCCTATCCTAGCGACTGGCCTTTGTAAATCCAGTGAATTGTCAATGAGAGCTGGAGGTGGGGGAGGTTGGGGGAGTCGAGACGATGTGTGTGGAGAAGAATCAGTAGGCAGACTGTTATTACTCCCGCCACTGGTGCCACTAGTGCTAGTGCTATTGGTGTTATTGTTGTTGCTAGAGCCCTTCCTAGAGGGAGGTCTGCTTGGTCTGCTGCTCCTGCTTGGGGACCTGTCCCTGTCTATAGCAGCCTGATGGTGCTGAGGATGAGGGGAAGGTTGGTGAAGTTGCTGTGCAAATGGAGGTGCAACACCAAGGCCCTTGTCCTGGCAATGTACCAGTGATGTGGGGGCCACTGTGACTGCTGGAATCCTCATAGGGGGTGGAACCAGGGGAGAGGAGATGGGAGAAGGAGGATAGGGGGGCATAAAGTAGAGCCTTTCAGCAGCAGAGGCGGCTGCAGCAGGGTTAACATTGCCCCCCTGGGCTGCACACAGAGAAGGATAGGCCAGGTGCTGGGAAAGATAGGGGTTGGGTTGGCTGAGCAAGGAGGCTTTGTACATGTTTAGAGCCGCATACTTGGATGTGTCCATAAAGGGATACATGCTTGCTTCAGGGTAGGGGCTGAGCCATGGCAGGCGGAGGTAACTGCCACCAGCACTTGCCAAGCCCAGTTCAGATGCTTTATCTCCAGGCCCTACTCTGCGTTCCAAGCCCAAACCTTCAGCTCCAGCTCCAGGAACCAGCATAGGCTTGTGGAGACTTGGAGGGGTGCCTTTGTAGAGGCCCAGGTATCCATTAGTGGGCTTACGACTGTCCAGAGGGCCTTCAGGCTTGTAGATGAGCTCTGGAAGACCATCCCTGTTATAAGTGAGGGGGAGGGCGGGTGTCTCTCGGCTCTTCTCCGCTGGCAGTGCTCTGATCCCTTGGTATACAACCCCACCATGGAGACGAAGACCATCATGCATCAGAGTGCCTCTGTCCAGCCCCATTGCTGCTAGGGGTGTCAACCTTGCATCCACCTGCAGCAAAAAGGGGATACCATAGAAGTAAATGTGACAAATCAGATCCCTGAATGAAAATTTGGAAAATATGACATTGAAAGCAAGAACTAGAAAACAACTACTGCTAAACACAGTACAAAAACATTTCTTAAAGTTAGGTAGTTGCATGGATGCACATAGTGAAACAGACTAAATGTTAATTTCCAAGTAATAGTGACTCATGTGACAAATGAGTGTAGTCAGTACGGAGCACGAGTGCAGGGACTTGCCATGTTTTGTGTGATGTGGTTCCCTTGTCTTAGTTCCAGGTTGGTTTGTGTCTCAGCATCGACATCACGAACAGATGTTGCCCTGTGGAGATGAGCAAACAGTTAGCAGTCAGTGTCTTGGCTCTGCCACATTCTCTCTCTCACTCGCTCTCTCTCTC